>JAVGWX010000003.1:82361558-82905350 GCA_036924085.1 Ariolimax columbianus
CTACATTTAGAAACCGATATCCTAGAATGTCAGTTATCTATAAGGAGAAACAGATATTCTAGAAAGTCAATTATCTATGTAGACGCATGGATTCTAGAATGTTAGTAATATATATAAAGAAACGGGGATCCTAGAATGTTACGTGTCTATATGTAGAAACAGGGATCCTAGAAAGTCATGTTATCTATATGTAGAAACAGGTATCCTAGAATATTGTTTATCTATGTTTAGAAACAGGAATCCTGAAATGTCAGTAATGTAGATGTAAAAACAAGGTACTTAGAATGCCACTAATATATATGTAGAAACATGTATGCTATATCGTCAGTTACCAATATGTAGACACAGTGATTTTAGAATGTCAGTTATTTAGATGTTGAAACGGGGATCTTAGAATGCCAGGTACTATATGTTGAAACGGGGATCTTAGAATGTCCGTTATCTATATGTAGAAACAGGGAACCTATAATGTCAGTTATATGTATGTAGAAACAGGAATCCTGGAATGTCAGTAATGTATATGTAAAAACTAGGTACTTAGAATGCCATTAATATATATGTAGAAACATGTAGGCTATATTGTCAGTTATATATATGTAGAAACGCGGATTTTAGAATGTCAGTTATCTACATGTTGAAACGGGGATCCTAGAATGCCAGGTACTATATGTTGAAACGGGGATCTTAGAATGTCCGTTATCAATATGTAGAAACAGGAAATCTATAATGTCAGTCATATGTATGTAGAAACAGATATCCTGGAATGTATGTAATTGTAGCTAGAAGGATCCTGGTATATCATCTACTTGTAACTACAAGGACCCAGATAGGTATATTATTTACTAGTGTTACAAGTGTAACAGTTCCAGAATAGGAGTTAAGAGCAGGGGTGATGGGTTCGGCGACTCTGGGAACAAAGGTACATGAATGTGTGTCAAGGTCCCTCACCGTCTCGGCACTAATCCGACAAAGGAAAACGTGGGATTGATGGGAAGAATGTGTCTTGTCCAGGAAGGGGTTAGGAGTTGACCACTTTGGCGTTGCGATGTTGGTATGGGGGGTTAGTGACAGATAGAGGTCATCAAGTCTTGCTGCGACATTTTAGAGTGACATGAATTCGTAGAGATTCGTTTCAATAACAATTTTAGTGGAGGTAGATCCAAACTAGACTGATGGCTGAGTCAGACAACTCACAGGAGACCATTGGACAGCCCTGACACTGCTTAAAACTATATAATACTAGACAAAGTTTAACTCAAGCAAACTGGCCATGGAGACAGTGAGAGAGAAAAAGAGAGAGAGAGAGACTGAGAGTTTAGCTAGGAGACAGTTTAGCTCACCGACTTTCTAGAAGAGCGATTGTTAGGCTGCTACTAGCTTAGCATGCTGTTTTACGAATGTGTGGGGAATGGAATGAATTGCAGGGGGACTGAACTAGCATACGACTTTGAGTTTTTGCCAGTCGCTCTTTAAGGTGTGTGTTGGGTACCCTGTGACAGGAAGAAATCTGGTGATCTGAATGTGTAATGAAAAAAATCACCCGTCTGAAGGGATCTAAGTGGGAGTGAATGCACAGAATACGATCGTGAAGACGAGTTTTTGAGAGCGTGTTGAGAGAGCAGATAAGGAGAGGGGAGTGTAGTGGCTAGAACTGGGTTATATTAGTTGGGGGGGGGGGCAATATTCAAAAGCTTATGCTTACAACCTCTGAAATAATTAATAATTATATGAACATAATTTATGATTATTTAGTTATGATGTATGTCAATAGTTGTTTGTAAGTGTATTGTTTGTTTGAATGAGTTACTATTAAATTTGAAGGTGATTGCTGGAGAGTGTTGCTATGTTATTTGCTGTATGTGGTCTTAAATTATGTGGATGTATGTGGTAACATTCTAGATAGCTAACTCCCAGTGAAACCTGGGCTCTGCCACACAATGACCCTGACAAAACAATTATCTTGTTCTAGTTACAGTAATCCTGGTAGATCAATTATCTACTTTTAGTTACTATATTCATGGTAGATCAATTTACTTGTAATTACAAGGATCTTGGCTGATCATTTATTTACTTGGAGCTACTAAGATTCGGTTAAAATGAATACCGATGTGGTTAAAAGAATCCTTATAGATCTATTATCTACCTGCAATTACAAGGACTCTGGTAGATAAATTAACTTCTTGTTACAGTAATCCTGGTAGATGAATTTATTTGTAGGTACAAGGCCCTAGAAGATCGATTTAAATACCAGATAACATGGATGCAGAAGTGCATGGATCTAAATAGATCAGAACACAAAATTAGAGCGCTCACATGATGTACAGATATTGGGAGACGATAAATCATTTACGAGCAAGCCGAAACATGGAAAATAGAATCGTAGCGAATATAGATATTAGGATAGAAAAGGTGACTGAGACAGATGTTTGGAAATAAATATAGACATTTTCGACACAGAAACAGACATGAAAGTGGATACCAGATATATATACAAAAAGATAAATGGAAGATTCATCTGCAACAATGATTTCTAACCTTTTCCTCTTGAGCTAAATACAATTTGCCGACTCCCAACTCTCCGCCTTCATTGGAGGTTCAATTAAAAACGGCATACAAATCTTATTTAAACATTTAGACGAGTTTTGGAGCCCAGTAGAAATAATTACTGATCTCCTTGAGCTATTGGACCCCGAGTGATGTAGCCCCTGATCTCCTTGAGCTATTAGACACCGAGTGATGTAGCCACTATTCTCCTTGAGCAAATGGATCCGAAGTGATGTAGCCACTGATGTCCTTGAGCAAATAGACTCCTGGTGAATTAGCCACTGATCTAGAGAAGAAAAAAAAAGCACATTTACCGTGATATTTTAGCACCTTAAAAAAAGATGTGGTGAGTTTTTCAGTTTAACAAGAGTAGAATCATGTATCTCCTAGATCTCGAACCAGAGAAGAAGACTACATGAGGAGTATTTGGTGGACAAAACCTCTAAATGATACCACAAGAAGATGGGCTAGGCTGTATGAATGAATTCTTCAAAGAATGTCGTAAATAGGGCAATGCTTGGGGGCTAGCAACCTAACTAGTCTTAGTCCTAGTCGACCTAGAATTCTACAAAGGTGGATGCGTCTTTGTAGTTCCCATCTTTAGTGTGAGGTGGATGTAGCCGGCAGGAGGATTTTCTGTTTAGCTCTAGCAGCTTATTACACCGCTGCGTTTGGACAAGAGCAGTGGAAGGTGGTTAAAAGAGGTGAGAGTCCATCTTAAAATACTCAAACACTAGAAAAAAGAAGGCCCGCTGCCTGTGGGGTGTCATCTATGCTGCTCTTAACTAACCACCAAACCATTACTGATGCTATGCCATGTCAGACAGTCGCCTCTTAGTCCATGGTCTCTTTAGGGTAGTGGTGCTATTCTTGTTCTTATCATACACAAATACCCCTCACAGAAATCCTCACTACAAAAGTACACGTAATTGCTTTGATGCAGTCGTGATGCGAAGTGGCAGGTTGCAGTAGTCAACCAAAACTGTTTATGTAGTAACAATGAGAAAAGTAAATCTGCATGAACAGTAGTATGTTCATGAGACTTAGGGGTAGTAGTAGTAGTAGTAGTAGTAGCCTCTTTTCAGTCATGTCTGACTATAGGTTGATGCGACCTTGGAGTAGCAGCTCTCTACTGAGTTTTTGGTTTGCATTTTCCTGTCGGTGTTGTCTCTATACTTGCCTGTATTGCATGAGCTAATTTTCGTCCAGCCTGAGGTGGCTCTTCAGGTCACATCTCCATTTACATCGATCTACAACTAAGTCTTCCTACGATGTCAGATCCATATTAGAGCTTTCATGTCCCGCTTATATTCGTCTTTAAACCGCAGCTGTGGTCGGTCAGCTGTTCTTTTACCACACGCCAGCTGCTCATGGAGGATATATTTGGGGATGCAACCGTCTTTCATGCGACGAACATGACCAAGTTATCACAGTCTTCGTTGACGAAGAAGAGTGTACATGTTTGGAAAACAGGTGCAAACATGCACCTAAACATTCAGCAGCTTAGAAGACGATTTGTATAACAGTATGTCTACATACAAAGTCGAGTATTACCGATTCATTTATAATCTAGTAATATGTCTATATATATACAGTTTAGTACAATAGATACATGTATCGTTTGGTAATATGTTTACATGCAGGATCTAGTACTCTGGGTACATTTATAGTCTAGTAATTTAGATACAAATATAGTCTAGTAAGATAAAAATACAAATAGTATAGTAATGTATATATATATATATATATATATATATATATATATATATATATATATATATATATATATACATATATATATTACTTTCCGTGTCCAAACACCATGTCACACAGCATCCGTCCAGTATTCAGAAACTTGAACTGCCTTGTCGTTCGCCTTCATCATGTCGTTCATGTCACAGGTTTCAGAGAGGTTGGGGCAGGTCATCAGATGTTCTTTGTCCTGAACTGCGCCGCATTCACATGTGTCGACATCTGAGTATCCCCATTTCTTCAAGTTCGCTCTGCATCTTGAGACACCAGCTCGAAGTCTGTTCATTGCCTTCCACACAGCGTAGGGCAGGTGGTGTCCAGGCGCAGTCTCTCCCTTGAGCTCTATCCATGGATCATGCATTGTTTCGCGCCACCTCTCGATGCGTTGACCTTCCGGGCTTGTCTGGATGAATCATATAGCATGATAATTCGTCCATCGTTGTCGATGTGGACCACCAACATCATCACGTGTTATAATGCAACCTTGAGTATGTGCGTGCGCTCGTGACTGATCAAGCCAGTTCGTGCCTGGAAAAGTCTATGCCACGACTGGCAAACGAAGTCAGCAATTGTCTCTGAAATTGTCTCTGCTCTTAACTTCCTGATTGCACATCTTTCCTGAGCTGCCTATGTACGGAAACCATCTCTGAGTTCAATGCCGTCTGTGACCGCACTCTTCCATGTTGAGCAGTTGTGAGCCAGGTTCTCCCAGGTGTTCATAGCTATTTGACAGCACTTAAGGGACTCTTTCAGACTGTCCTTGAAACGCTTTTTAGGACGTCATTGTGATGCAGTAGAACCTTTGGAAGCCTTTCGTATGACATTCGGGCAGAAGTGCATGAATACTTTGCATGTTGGTTCTGGACAGGTCTTCAATATCTGTGATATGGTCCTGCCAGCGTATATGCAATATTCATCTCAGACAGTTAATGTGAAAATGAGTTAGCCTCCTGGCGTTACCAGCATAGACAGTCCAGCTCTCACACGCGTAAAGCAAGGACAATGGCGGCACGGTAGACCTTCGGCGTAGTCATTATGCTAATTCCTCGATATTCCCATACTGTTGAGTGCATTCGGCCAAAAGCTGTGCTGGCCTTTGCTATCATATTAGCCAGCCCATCAGCAATAGTCATTGATCTTGACAGCGAGCTTCCAAGGTAGACATATTTTTCAACCGCTTGTAATTACTGTCTCTTCACTGTAACTACTGGCTGCTTATACTATGTACTTGGTGCCGGTTGATACATGACCTTAGTTAAATTTGTGCTAATTTTCAAGCCAAAGTTTCACAAGTAGCAGAGAACCGGTGCATTTTTCGTTCCGAGCTACTGTTCAGAAAACAGTCTTCCGCAAACAAGAGTTCACATGTCGTGTCGCACATCGCCTTGGTATTCGTCTTCAATCTACATAGATTGAATAGACCACCAACCATGCGGTACTTTATTGGTATACCATACTTGGCATTCTTGAAGACGTCCGTCAACATGGCAGAAAACATTATACTGAACAATGTCGGAGCAAGTACACATCCCTGTTTCACACCGTTGTTGACCTCGAATGATTGAGAGGTCTCGCCGCTGTCAAGTATACGTCCACGCATGCCCTCGTGGAGTTGTTTCACCCCAGTTACAAATATGCTAGGACAGTCGAATTTAGACATGATCTGCATATCCCACCTCTGCTGACCGTTTCAAATGCTTTTGTGAGATCAATGAACGTAATATAGAGCTCGCGGTTATGTTCTCCACATTTTTCCTGCACCTGACGCGCTGCAAATATCAGTTCCTCGACCAACTCTTAATCCACACTGACTTTTCAGGAGATGATAATCTAACTCAAGATATTTGTTCAGGTGGTTGAGCAGCACGCACGCAATAGATAGCAGTGAGATTCCGCGGTGATTGTCACACTTTTGGCGATCGTCTATTCTCTAGTAGATATGCACTATCAACGCAGTCTTCATTTTCTGTGGGACTACTCCTTCAGCCCACATACAACAGAAAAGTTCAGTGAGCCTTTGGTGAGACATGTTCCTGCTGCTGTATACACCTCTGCTCGTATTGCGTCAGCTCCAGGGACTTTTCCAGGAGAAAGAGATTTGATGGATTTTTCTACCATCCTCAGTGATGATATCATCTATGGTGACAAAATTGTTTCGAAGGCAACACTGAAGAACTGGGCAAAGATGTTTAAAGAAGGACGTGAGTTGACGAAAGACCTTCCTAAATAAAGTCAGACACATATTGTTGCGTTAACGCACATCATTTTAAGTATATAGATTCTAGAAAAATAGAGATACACATACCATTTCTTAATATATATAGTGTAGTAATAAAGATGCAAATATAGTCTAGCAATTTATATATATATAGTCTAATAATATAGATGCATACAGAGGAACTTCACTCAACATGTGCGTTGACTTTCCCAACTCTAACAATCAGCTACAATTTTACAGCTCGGCAGAATTTACAAATGGTATGTGCGAAGACAGTTTCTCCTGTCAGAAGCAACCACTGTATCTGCTCTGCCAGTTGGACACCCTAGTAGATGATTTAATTAGTTCCTGAAGTCGAGAGAAGCGCACCTTGTCAGCCAATGAACTCTTGTCGCTATACTAATGTGAAGAAGGACGGGACAAAGAAATGAATTCATCGAAAACCAATTATTCGCTTTGTTAATGCACAAATTGTTCGAAAGAAGCTCATTTGGGTCAAGAAGAATTTGAGTTTATTGCCGTTTCACATCATTCGCGTCTCACTTAATTGTTCTGTTTCTAACGTGAATTGTTACACTCCCATGCTGGACATGTGCGTACCTCAATCGAAACACAAGTTACTTGAATACATTAATTGTCTTGTGGTCACTATCTTCCAAAACTGAGAGCTATGTTGCTAAATTTACACATATACACATAGATGGCATGGAGAAATGATCTGTGCCACGCCTTTGGACCGCCTTGGTGCTCCGGGCTGAGGGGTGGGCGCAGATTCGAGCAGTTTTGGGTACATGGCATCAGGCAACCTTGCCTGGTTGAATACCAGGTTTCGAGTATCCAAAGTAAGAAAGTAAGTTTGCCACCATTTTTGTTTATATAAAAAGTGTTTCATACCTCATTACACTAGATGTCAGCTTTCTCTGAGGTAGGTTGTCCAGTTGCCGTCATAGATGCATTCTAGAGAAAACTAGCTCAACAAAGGTACGAACACGGCACTCACCTTCAGAAATCCAGAATAGAAACTTCCTTTCGAGTAAGCTCCACGTTTGGAAAACTCAGTTATTGTGTATTATATCTTTGTGTCTGTTAGATGAGACACGCGCGTTATTCATGCGTTCATTTAAGTGAGCATTATCTGCTAACGCCTCATCATCTAGTGTTCTTCTGACAGCTGCTACTTGTGATGTTGTCACTGATGAAAGTAAATCACGTCTCTGTACGCACTAAGCATGTCTGATGTCTGAAAGCCTGGAAAATATTTCTCATAAAAAACTAATAATGATGATATCAATTGGATTTCACGATGTGGTATGTTCTGTTATCTACGTGCAAGGAATCAACATAAACATTGTTTTATAAGAGTCACAAGTGATAGCTGATTTCAGCATTGAGCTACATGTCAGTTCTTTCAGATCTCGCCATTTTGGGGAGATCACTTGTGTTTCCTTATGTATATATGTTGTGTCTCACTCTAGAACTTTATATACGGCTAGGTGCACACCCTTCCCAGCACGTATACACTCACGCGCGCATGCACACACAATCACACACGCACACTCACACAACCTCACTCACACGCAAGAGAGTTTGTCCAGGTTGTGTAATCGATCAAAGCGACTACAACAAGCAACAGGCACGCGCCGTATCATTGGTTCACGAGGCGCAAAGATCAAACGCGGGTCTTGCTGCCCACGTGTGAAGGCGGGGTTTGGTGACACTGTGTGGCACGTACCTTAGAGAAGACTGTGTATGGCTTCGATTTGTGGATCAGGTCTGTACCACGTGTGGGTAACCAGGTAGCACCAGTGGAGGATAGCAATGTTGCAATCTAAACAACTTCAAATCCCTAGTCGGGCTGACAACTTACATTGATCATTTCGCTTGATTTTATCAAAAGCGCAGCAGTCTTTTCTCTTTGTGTGTCAAGAAAATGCAAGACTGCATTTGTATGAAGAATGGGTTCAGCCCTAAGGTATACAAATTATAATATTTTAAACATTGTCAAGTGGTCGTTATTGTTATAAAAATAATACTGCCAGACAATACGGCGGGTTGGAAGGCGGAGTTGTAATTATGATTGGCATAAGTTGGCCTACTTCCGAACGATCAGAAATGAATAACAGCAATCACACAGCACCCAATTTTTGTGTTATACCTACTACTTGTTTAGTTTCCAGAAAAACGGAATTTTTGCTTTATATTAAATTCAAATTTTTTTGTATATTCCAACAATAATTGTAAATGGCGGGGAGTTCTTCTTTGTTTTCAGTTAGGGAGCAAAGAATATATACACTGAAATGCTGCAAGTATATCGCAACAAGCAATTAATAAGACCAGCAACACTATGTCAAACAATTTGCAACGAAAACCAACACTACAAGAACATATTATGGAATTTGGCGCAGGCTTCCTTTCGGGAACCCGGCATAGAGCGCTGACACTAGGCTTGGCATGGAGCGCTGACACTAGGCTCGGCATGGAGCGCTGACACTAGGCTTGGCATAGAGCGCTGACACTGGGCTTGGCATGGAGCGCTGACACTAGGCTTGGCATTGAGCGCTGACACTGGGCTTGGCATGGAGCGCTGACACTAGGCTTGGCATGGAGCGCTGACACTAGGCTTGGCATGGAGCGCTGACACTAGGCTCGGCATGGAGCGCTGACACTAGGCTTGGCATGGAGCGCTGACATTAGGCTCGGCATGGAGCGCTGACACTAGGCTTGGCATGGAGCGCTGACACTAGGCTCGGCATGGAGCGCTGACACTAGGCTTGGCATGGAGCGCTGACACTAGGCTTGGCATGGAGCGCTGACACTAGGCTCGGTATGGAGCGCTGACACTGGGCTTGGCATAGAGCGCTGACACTGGGCTTGGCATGGAGCGCTGACACTAGGCTCGGTATGGAGCGCTGACACTGGGCTTGGCATAGAGCGCTGACACTGGGCTTGGCATGGAGCGCTGACACTAGGCTTGGCATGGAGCGCTGACACTAGGCTTGGCATGGAGCGCTGACACTGGGCTTGGCATAGAGCGCTGACACTAGGCTTGGCATAGAGCGCTGACACTAGGCTTGGCATAGTGCGCTGACACTAGGCTTGGCATAGAGCGCTGACACTAGGCTTGGCATAGAGCGCTGACACTAGGCTTGGCATAGAGCGCTGACACTAGGCTTGGCATAGAGCGCTGACACTAGGCTTGGTATGGAGCGCTAAAACTAGACTTGGTATAGAGCGCTGACACTAGGCTTGGCATGGAGCGCTGAAACTAGGCTTGGCATAGAGCGCTGACACTAGGCTTGGCATAGAGCGCTGACACTAGGCTTGGCATAGAGCGCTGACACTGGGCTTGGCATAGAGCGCTGACACTAGGCTTGGCATAGAGCGCTGACACTAGGCTTGGTATGGAGCGCTAAAACTAGACTTGGTATAGAGCGCTGACACTAGGCTTGGCATGGAGCGCTGAAACTAGGCTTGGCATAGAGCGCTGACACTAGGCTTGGCATAGAGCGCTGACACTAGGCTTGGCATGGAGCGCTGACACTAGGCTTGTCATAGAGCGCTGACACTAGGCTTGTCATAGAGCGCTGACACTAGGCTTGTCATAGAGCGCTGACACTAGCCTTGACATGGAGCGTTGAAATGAGGGTTGGCGTGGAGCGCTGAAACTAGGGTTTGCATGGAGCGTTGAAACTAGGCTTGGCATAGAGCGCTGACACTAGGCTTGGCATGGAGCGCCGACACTAGGCTTGGCATAGAGCGCTGACACTGGGCTTGGCATAGAGCGCTGACACTAGGCTTGGAATAGAGCGCTGACACTAGGCTTGGCATAGAGCGCTGACACTAGGCTTGGCATGGAGCGCTGACACTAGGCTTGGCATGGAGCGCTGACACTAGGCTTGGCATGGAGCGCTGACACTAGGCTTGGCATGGAGCGCTGACACTAGGCTTGGCATAGAGCGCTGACACTAGGCTTGGCATGGAGCGCTGACACTAGGCTTGTCATAGAGCGCTGACACTGGGCTTGGCATAGAGCGCTGACACTAGGCTTGGCATAGAGCGCTGACACTAGGCTTGGCATAGAGCGCTGACACTAGGCTTGGCATAGAGCGCTGACACTGGGCTTGGTATGGAGCGCTAAAACTAGACTTGATATAGAGCGCTGACACTAGGCTTGGCATGGAGCGCTGACACTAGGCTTGTCATAGAGCGCTGACACTAGGCTTGTCATAGAGCGCTGACACTAGGCTTGACATGGAGCGTTGAAATTAGGGTTGGCGTGGAGCGCTGAAATTAGGGTTTGCATGGAGCGTTGAAACTAGGGTTGGCGAGGAGCGTTGAAACTACGGTTGGCATGGAGCGTTAAAACTAGGGTTGGCGTGGAGCGTTGAAACTAGGGTTGGCAAGGAGCGCTGACATTAGGCTTGACATGGAGGGCTCGCACTAGACTTGGCAAGGAGTAAACAGGACAAAGAAAAAGTTTTATATGGACAGAAAGATCCGCAGTAATTGTCCAGGCATGTAATTAACATGCAATTACAAAGGGTTGTGCATGGGCTTTGGTACCTCATCTTGAACATACAGAAAGCACCTCTCAGACAGGATCAATTCTACTCTCCTGTTCTCGTGTGGTCTGCCGGGATCTTTGTGTATGACAAGGATAAGAATAGCACCACTGTCTGACAGAGAGCATATCGCAAGAGGTGACTAACTGTGTGACATGGCATAACACCGACCATGGTTAGGTAGTTTGTTTAGAGCGGCATAGATGGCCTCTAACAGGCTGCGAGTCTACTTTACTCGAATGATTGGGTTTATTAAGGTGAACTCGCACATCGGTTTACTACCTAACGCAGTGCAATATTAAGCTGCTCAAGCCTAGCCCACTTTACAGGAAATCCTTCTCCCGGCTATATCCAGCTCATGCCAGAGTTGGGACCTGCACAGGATCATCTGCCACTGTAGAAGTATAGATTGACTACGAACTAAGAATGTTGCTATCGATAGGTTGGTTCTCCTCCCCCTTAACAGCCAAATTGTCCTCGTTATGTCGCTGATGTTGATGGTTCCGGAGATAGAAAACAGATGTATGAATAGCTTTACCGAAACAGATGTGTGAATAGCTTTACAGAAACATATGTGTGAATAGTTTTACAGACATATATGTGTGAATAGCTTTACAGAAACATATGTGAATAGCTTTACAGAAACAGATATGTAGATAGCTGTATAGAAACATATGTCAATAGTTTTACAAACAAAGATATGTGAATATCTTTACAGAAACAGATTTGTAAATTGTTTTACAAAAACAGATGCATGAATAGCTTTACAAAAACATAAATGTGAATAGATCTGCAGAAACAACAATAGATCTGCAGAAACAAATGTCAATGAATCTGCAGAGACATAGATTTGAAGGGATGTACAGAAACATGTAGTTGAATGGCTTTATAGAACCAAATTGGCTCAGCACAACTTATTTATCAATGGCTTTGCAGCAAAACTGTGACATTCAGGAGGTTCGAAAAAAGGGTTTATGTGGAATGGATAGGCAGAGTTCCAACGAGGACATGAAAAAGGGATCTAACACTGCCATCATAAACAGATTACTTTAGAGTCATGACAACGGTGGATGAAACTCGCCCTTGAGTCTGGTCAAAATAGAACGAACAATGAAATAGCGTAGATGTTACATATGTAGGTGTTCCAGTTTGACGAAAGTTATTGACAGCTTCATGATTAAGGTCACTCTAAGCCGGGCAGGTAATTGAGATGAGTTAGAAACAATGACTTACCGATGGTTCACAAAAAGATAACTATATTAAACCATTAATTAGTAAATATCAGTATGATCCGCTTAAAAAGCGAGAACTGCGTTGTCTCAAAAACTATAAGCGAAAAATCTGTGCATAAAAAAGTGAGTGCATTAAGCTTTGTGCCTGTGAAAATCGCATTGGACCCACAAACTCCAATATCCCCGAGAGCTGGACAAGAACAGTTTATTCGACAGCAGAACTTGGACATTTTATTACCAGAATGTTAGATGTCACAGACGCCGAGCAGAGGATCTAGAGCAAGATACAACAATTGTGTTTAACATAAGAGCTATGTTTAAGATATGAAAAGTGGTAAAATTTCAGACAATTGAAACATCTGTGCAATTGCACGTACCCATTTATATTTAGTACATTGTTTAGTAAAAATAGGATGTCTTTTTATATTGCATTGATACAATATTGCTTGAAATAAAATGTGTTCATTTTGTGTTGAATTTTGGAGAATAGCTAGTGTTGAATTTTGCAGTCCGAGTTATGTGAGTGAGAGAGAAAAAATACTTTGTTGGTAAATAATATATTAGAGAAAATCATTTACAACATATATATATAGATATGGATTATTCTACAGAAACACATAAACAGATATATAAATAGTTTTGTAGAAACAGATATATAAATGAATCTACAGAAACATTAATGTGAATGGTTCTAAAGAAACAGATAAGTGAATTGCGTTATAGAAACAGATATGTGAATTGCGTTATAGAAACAGATATGGGAATGACTCTACATAAATATATATGTGAATGGTTCTACAGAAACACATAAACAGATTTGTGAATGACTCTGCAAAAACAAATGTGTCAATGGTTTGCAGAAATAGAGGTATGAATGGCTTTACAGAAACAGATATCTGAATGTATATGTTCGAGTTATCACATAAAAATATATGTGAATGTGTTTGTTTGAGATATCACAGAAAAATATATGTGAATGTGCTGTTTGATATATCACAGTAATAGATATGTGAACGCGTTTAAGATATCACAGTAAAAGATATGTGAATGTGTTTGTTTGAGATATCCCAGTAAAATATATGTGACTGTTTTTTTTTAGATATCCCAGTAAAATATATGGGACTGTGTTTGTTAGAGATATCACAGAAAAACCTGTTTTGAGCTGTCAATAACTTTCGTCAAACTGGGACAGTTACATTTGTAGCGTCTTAGCTATTTCATTGTGAGTTGTTTTTTTTTACCAGAATCAAGGGCAGTTTTAATTCACCCTAGTCATGGTTCTGAAGTAATCTGTTTATGATGGCGGTTTTAGAGGGATACCTTTCTCGTGTCCCCGTTGGAACTCTGCCTATCAATTCTACCTAATCCCTTTTATCGAACCTCCTGAATGTGTTGGTTTGAGATATTACAGAAAAAGATATGTGAATGTGTTTGTTTCAAATATCACAGTAGATGATATGTGAATGTGTTTGTTTGAGATATCACAGAAACATGCGACAGTAATGACATCCTAGCAAAAAACTCTCCAATTAAAAATGAAAACAATTAAGCGTTTTACATACTCGCCATAGCTGTTAAGATGTAGAAGAATGGATAATGAACATATATAGATATGTAACCGTTGTAATGTGGATATACTGAAGAGGAAGGGGTATCTCTTGCAAATGAATGAAGACAAATAAAGAGATCTTGGATAAGTTTGGTGGGAAGTGAGAATACATAAATAGACACAAATTATTTATCACACTACACAATCCTTGATTGTGCGTACAAAGTGTCGGTCAGTTGGGTGCCCCAACAGCTGATTACAGAACTGAGTCAAGAATATTTGCGGCCTTTCGAAGCAAAAGATGAAGGTTTCAAAACCATAATTTTTACTGCAGATGAAACCTGGTCTTGCTACCTCCAATGTGTACCAAACAGAACGAGCAAGGAATGACGCCTGTCTTTCTCACCAAAACTGAAGAAGTTCTGCACGCAGCCATTTGGCGGGAAGGTTATGCGAACTTTATTGTCTATGAACGAGGAGTTATTTTAGAGCACCATATTCCCAGGGAAAACACTGTTACCAGTGTCAGGTGTAGAGATCTTCTCAGGAATCATATTTGACTCGCATTCCAATCTAAACGACGTGGGCTTCTGAGAACATGTGCCTTGTTCAACATGACAATGCTTGGCGCAGGATAAACTACTTAAGCTCCCCATGCCGCTAAACGGCACAAGTGGAAAGAAAACTAACTAACTAACTAACTAATGTTCGACCTCATGATACCCATGCAACGGTTTGCAAACATTGAGAATCTGCACTTTGAGTGTCTTGCACGTCTTCTGTAATCGTCAGACCTCCCAAAGTAATTACCACTTCGAGTTTAATTCAGAGACCAAGATACTGAACAGTGCGTCAGCTGTAGCGTCACCGACTCAAAGCTGACTGCTAGCGTCAGGGACAGCAAACCAGAGCTGACAAGAGGCTTCTCCGTCTCCACGTTGTGATGTGATCCCTGATAACAGACTACAACAGGAATGAAGACTGGTTACGTGTGTGTGTGTCTGTGTGTATGTTTCTGTGTGTGTGTGTGTGTGTGTGTGTCTGCGTGCGTTCGTGTATGTGTGTGTGTGTATAGTGTTTTTCAATATATATATATATATATGAATTCTGGCCCTGCGTAGTCGGTGACCTATTGTTTCATATAAACGCATGTGTGATAAGGTTGTTAATTATACGAATCCTTGTCAATCTGACAGACAAGCTGTGATTTCGACGTGCGACCAGAAAGAATAAACATTGCACAGCTTAACTCGTGTTTAAAGTACTTTTCCAGTTCTTAATCACAGACAACGAGATGATGTCAGGAGGCTGATCAGGGCCACAGACATTAAGTGTGATATACAGTTTTTATGTTATGTTATGATATGATATGTTATGCTATGTTATGTTATACATAGTAGACATCACTTTATTCCGGATATACCGATAATAATAGTAACGATAATAATAATATTCGCTTAGGCGTCTCAGGCCCGTTGCATCGCCCGATAACTTCTATGACTCACTGCTGCGGCATGGTTCTAGCCGTCGTTCAGAGCGAAAGTGCAGGCTGCTATCAGCTGGAGCCAACTGTGTGGGGTCGGCCTCTTCTCTGCCTCCAGACAGTCGGCGGAAGACCTTTCAAGCCGATGAACGACTTGTGTAGTACCTTGTGGGCCGGGGTTTCCTATTCCAGCCGTACGACATGGCCGGAAAAAAAAGAAACTCGGCGGCGGTCAAGTTTTTCTGAGATTGGGTGGAGCCGCCACGTTACGAATATGGTCATGCCATTGGATATTTATTATACGCCTCTGGTTACGCATGCGGAAGGCCTACAGTCTCGACATGATATTTTTCATTAATGTTCAGGTTACGAAGCCGTAAAGCAGGAATGGGAGATGCGGATTTTTGTAGGAAGTTTGTCACACATGTCGGAGGTCGTGCATAGCAAACACAACTAGTCCTATCCGCCTTGAAATATCTGGACCGCTGCGCCCATCGGATGCGCTGAGTTAGATGAATTCGTTGGTGCACTCCGCAGGGTGACCTTGAGTTTCAATACCCTAGAGGTGCTGTGTCAGAAATGAGGATCGGAACTAAGGTTTTGGCTCAGGTCATAGACAGTCCTAGGAAGGACGTTTCGCTGTCTAGGGAAACTAGAGAATGCTGCAGCACAGAGTTGTCTGTACCGAACATAACAATGGCCTCCGCGTAAACGAGATCAGTGAAGATTGACTGATCGAAAGCGATTCTTGGTGCGTGCTGGGGCGGTCAAAAAGGCAGTCGACGGCCCGGCAGAATAGGTCGGGGGCAGGAACACATCTTTGTCTGACATACGAAGCCGTGATGTCCGAGAGAGAGCCACCCAGACGAATTCTGGCGCGGGTGTCCTTGTGAAGCTTCTTGATCAGATTCAAAAGGAAGGGGGGAGGATGCATATCCCCTTGAGGACTTTCCATAATGCCCACAAATCCATCGAATCGAAGACGGACTTCAAATCCATGTATGCAGCTTGTAATGGGTGACTGAATAAAGACGTGGTATAGTTCGGCAAGGGCAAGGAGGTGCAGAGCGAGAACTCAGGATAAAACCAGAATGCTGTGGACAGCGATTTGGGCTCAAGAGAGACTAGCCATTAGCACGTAGGCAAACACCTTCCCCAGAACCGAGATTAGTGTTATAGGCCTTGTTTACTGCAGTCTTTGCTACTCTCCTTTCTTTTCTACAGGGAGACAAAGATTCCATTGCGGTTGATAGGCGGGTCTGGGGTTATGAGATCGCTGACCAGCCTCGACTTCGTCAGCAACTTCGTTCAAAAAACGTTTCTTGTTTGCCGCGGACTTTGACTTTCAGCCATAGTCGTTCGGCGTCGTCATTACGAAGCCTAGCTCAGTACTTTTAGAGCATGATGTCGTTCGAGTTCCTTGCTGGCGCTTTGGGGCCCTTGAACTACTGATTAGCCTGACCGCCTCGCATCTAGCGTTTTTTATGACGGCAGGGCGTGACAAATTTGAGGGTGGCTCCCCAGACAGTCAAAAATGTCACCAGTCAGCTTGATCGGACTACAGCCATACAATTTATGTTAACAAATTAAAACTAGGCACTAACTCACCTTAATTTCTAAATAACAATGCAAACCAAGCCAACATATATGTGTATTACTTACACGGTATTAGCCTATTTCTTCTGAAGAAATAAATGCACTGCTGTCAGAGACATGGCGTGTGTGTCCTTGAACATGCTTGGTAGTTTTAGCTCTAAAGTACCATTTATAGTTGACTTTATTAGGTTTAAATTCCGACAGTGGAGGTCCATTTAGATTCACCATCATACGCTGGCTTATGTACACTCTATTTCAACCGTATTATCATTAATAATCGTGCGAAAATCGTTATGTAATAACGATTGAAAACGTAATTAACAATTAAAAACGGATATTTTGTACTAGTCACTGACGAGCAGACGAGCGCTTTTGTCAAGCCCTAGTCATTGGGAAGGGGTTCCGCTGCAGCCAGGTTTTCCCCTGACATCATCCACGAATTTCTTGGCGATGCTTGTTTAGTCTGAGAAGCTGGATAATGTACCAGGGAGTCGTTTCAGGTTTGTGAGGGACATATGGTAAAATGGACAACGTCATCATCAGCAACCGATAGTCAGTATTAGCAGGAGCCTCAGCATCGCGAAAGACACGACAGGAGGTCACCTGGTCACAAGGATGTGGTCGAGTTCCTTCCTAGTCCTTCGATCGTTAGAGATCCATGTGTGACGGTGAATGTTTAAGCGGCGGTACCACGAGTCGGTAATCTTCATGCTCAACGAGGCGCATAATGACAGGAACCTGTCATTCGAATTCCCACCGTCGAACGAGCCCAGGACCGATCGGCAACCATTACGATAGGGCCCTAAAATCACTCAGTAGCATGAATTAATAGACCGTTAGCTTGTCATTATCTTTCAGGAACTGGGTATTTATATTGATTAGCGACCAAATCAATTTATTTATTTCGCTCCGACTTGTGTAAGGTACTCTATTTTTCTTAGTTCTTCGTTTCAATATAACAGTTAGTAATAATATCCGACACTTGCCACCATGAATGTAATAACAGCGAGCACTCTTCTATACTTGCGTCGTTTCATAAAAATAAACTTAGCTCTACCACAGTCCTAGCTGTTTCTGGAAGGGACCTTCTACTGTTACCCGTTACTTCAACTGCGCGAGGCGCGAACAATGTACAATCGAAAGGAGCGCCTGGTTTCCTATCAAATAATAGGGGTCGACAGCAGGCGCTTCAAATCTGCGTGGCGGTTTATTTTGTTATCTGCGTGTCAAGCCGATCTCTCTCTCTTTCTCTCTCTCCCTCTCTCTCTCTCTCCCATCTGTCTCTCTTTCTCTCTCTTTCTCTCTCTCTCTTTCTCTCTCTCACTCTCTATCTCTCACCCCCCCCCCCTTTTCCACCTCCTTCCCACCCCTTTTTAAACAAAATCTTCCATCCGTGCTAAGCCCGCTCCCTATAGTTAAGTGTTCTCAAAATGTGACGCTGTACGCAATGTCATTGGACCGCGAAGCTTGTGTAAGTCAACTTGTGGGAGCAATGTCTTGTTCCTGTTCACAGCTAACATCGAGAGCGATTTTCTCAGATCAAATGAGGCTGGTAAGGAGAAGACATAATTTTTGGAGTTTTTGTATCTGTTGTAGACTGTGCCAAAGTGCTGATTGAGTAGATTAGCTTCATCTTTATTCTCAAAATAAATAGGTAAAGACTTCCACACAGATAGAAGTGTGGAAAAGATGGTTATATTCAGTTTTCTGTTTCTGTTTCTAACAATCGACGTCACTGCCCTTTGGTGCTCAGTCTCTCTCGGCAAATGGTGCAGGGTCTGGATGCTGATGGCCATTGAAGCTCGCTTATTGTACACTCTAGTGATACGTACTCATGCGACCCACTCCGCTCTAACCTCGTTTGATGTCGAAACTTTGCAGTCTGTAGATTGCTGAAGCCCAAATGTCAGCTCTTTCGTTGTCCTGAACCCCAGCATGACCAGGATATTTAATGTTGTTGTTGTTGTTTAATAACCACTCTTTTGTGCCTCCTGAACGGGCGCTAAGTGGCGGGTTGTAGTGGCTTTCTCAGCCTGCTGATGATGGTAGACCCCCGTCCTGCAGGCTTAGCTTCATCTGCATGACACTTGCTACTCCGAGGATCACGTCGATCCACATCTAGCTAACCAGATCGCCTTTAAAACAGCATGTTTCCATGGAACTCTACATGGAAGAGAGCTAGTAGTCTTTGCCCGTATATTGCGCCTGACCCTGACGCGTCTTCCTGGTCTGTATTTTGTGCCAGACTTGACTAGTGTCTCAGTACCCCGACCAGAACATTAGATCCGATCCATGTCAACATCTGAAGGTTTGAGGTCTCAACAGCCGCTATCCACTCGTACCTCAGCTATCCCTTCTGTGTCTTCTGAAGAACGTATTACGCGTCAAATTATAGACCCGTGAGTTTAAACGAGCATAGTCTTGCAAAATGTTTGAGCCAATAATTTTTTTTTTAAACCATTGTAATGCATTTAGATGGTTTACTAGAGGGAGATCAGCATGGGTTTACTAGAGGGAGATCGCGTTTAACAAATCTATTGAAGTTCATGGAGGAGGTTACTAACATAATGGATGAGGGGAGTCAGTATATGTTATTGATCTATATTTTGAAAAGGTCGTTGATAGTGTACCTCATCAGAGATTGTTTGGAAAGTTAAAATTGCATGAAATAGGTAGCGAATTTACCAAATGGAAAGTAAATTGGTTAACGGGAAGTTGGCAGAGAGTGAGCATCAATGAGGAGTGCTCTGAGTGGTGTGAGGTAAAAACTGGAGTGCCACAGGGCTTGATATTGGGACACATTTGGTTCTTGATATTTACGAAGCGTATTGTGGTCATTGATATTGGATCCATGATTGTAAAATTTGCGGATGGCTCAAAACTATGCAGAAGTGTCTCATCTAAAATAGAGGTGGTGATGATATTGAGGTCGGATTTAGATCAAATTCTAGAATGGTCTGAGATCTGGCAAATGGAGTTTATTGTAAATAAATATAAGGGTACATCCAATATGGAACATAATTACATAATTATGGGAAGTCCTACTGCGAACCAAACAAAAATTACTGCACTGGGCCAACATCTATAAGCAGTTTCTAGCTTTACATACCTTCGCAGTACTCTCACCAAAGAAGCTAATATCTACTCTGAGGTTCACGACATGATTATCAAGGTAAGGACTACTTTTGGATCAAAAACTTGAAGCGAATGTTTGGGGCGTCAAAGAATAAATGTAGTTCTCAAGATCAAGGTTTGTCGTGTTGTGGAGCTATCCACCCAACTATACGCCAGCTAAAGCGGAGGAACAGTTTACTCTGAACCTGATAGTTGTTAGGGCATACCAATTCTTAAAATGACCATTCATAGCGAGCTTGGCCTAAAACCACTATTAGAGTACAGTTCTCAATATTGGGATTCAAGTCAATTATTTGTAAATGTCTTAGTCTTAGTTTTAGTCTTAATCTGCTGGGGCAGATGCCCTTGTGCAGGTACCAAAGTGGGCCTGAGCATAATGTAGCCGGAGGAGGATTTCCTGCTTAGCTGGCTAGGTTCGAGCACCTTGTTAGTCCTCTGCGTTGTGACAAGTGCTGGTGAGGGTGGTTAACCGATGTGCAATTCCATCTTAACAGACTCAAACACTTTAGCAAAGTAGACCCGCAGCCAGTTAGGCGCCATCTATACTGCTCTTAACAAACCACCTAACCATAGCTGGTGTTATGGAATAAGCTGGTCATTTTTAAATGTAGCGTATATTACATTGTGACGGCATTGACATTGAGTGAGAGATAAGAGAAGTTAGGTGTACTTGTTGGATGAGCAGAACTTGTCACGTGACAAGGCATTCATTTATTGCCCGTCAATATATTGCCATGGTTGTGTGTGAGTCAGGGTTTTATAGACATTTATAGAAAAGTAACTGTTTATGAGTTAGCAAGAGCCTTTTGGACAGCTAGCTACGAAGAGCGAATCCATGTGGTGGTTTGAAAGAAATCGCTTAGATAATAAATGTTATTGAGATACTGGTGACATTACATTCCTGTTTCTTAAATCTAGGAGCTATCACTGTTTGCCTTGTCCTGTCTTGTTTTATCCACTTGTGCTGTGAGAAAACGCAGTTTCTTTCCATTGTCAGACGCGTCGCTAACGTAGTCGTCATTCCACAATATTTACTATCCATCTAGTTGTCGGTCTTCCACTAAAGAGAAAACCCGATCGCCGTGCGTTATATGCATATAGCGGTAGTTGATAAGGTTGAATTCTCATTAGGTGACTAAAAAAACGTGATATATTCAGTGCAGGGTCTTGCTTCAAATATTTTCTGCACCTCTTCATTACGCGTTATGTCTCTCCTAGTTACATTGATAGCTTTCCGGAGGTATCTCATCTCACATGTTGTGATCTTTCACTCTTGAGATTTTATTGGTCCATGTTTGGCACTGGTAACAGAGCGTTGGCATAAATATAATGTTGCTCAGCAGTTGGTTTTATGGACATGGGTTTGTTAGGGTGTTTCAATAATGAGGACAGCTGATACGCAATTGCATTTGCTATTTGGTACCTGATCACAATTTTTATGTCTAGACTAAAACACTGCCTAAGTACTTGAATTTCTGCATGTCTTCACGTCATGGTCTCGTTTACCATAATGTTCATGTTTTCAGGCGATCTGCTTATCTGCATAGTTTTTGTTGCGGGTGTGTTCATTTTCATACTGAATCTTCAGCACACAGAGTTGAGCGCAGTCAGATGTTGTTACAGATCGTCTTCACCTTTGTATAGCAGGCATTGATCATCTGCAAAAAGGAATTCATTTAACTCATTAGCCTGTCCTTTCTTTCTTGGTATTTATTGGATAATGCTCCCTTTTGGCATCCAGTGTTATCTTGTCCCCATATGTGTTGAAGAGTAGTGGCCACAACACACACCCTTGTTTCTCCCCGGTTGTTATCTCCGTTGTTTCGGTCAGACCATATGTTGTTCTTACCACACTTTGACACCTTTGGTACAGTGCTTTAATATTATCTAATGGCTGACCATGTACTCCGTTGTCGTCTAGGAAGGCATAACGTTTTGTTTTGTCAATTCTGTGTTTTCTTGCCTGTGAAAGCAACATTGAGTTTCAGATTGTATCCTAAGTTTGTTTTCTAAATTCGTCGGAAACCGAATTGAGCCCCACTCTGTGGTTCCAGAATCGGTCGAATTCTCTGCTCCAGGATTTTCGCCTTGTTTTCTTGTACTCATTCATTTACGAGAAGGTCCAGGCTTAAGAAATAAATACGGGAATTCAAACAAAATCATAAAGGGCGATCTGATTAAAATAAAGGGGGTGGGAGCATGCTATTTCTCTGCTCCATAAATGAATCTATGCTGATAAAATCGCCTATCTGTAGCGAAGCGGACGCCTTGCGTTTTCATCCAGCAGAACAAGTTTAGCAATAAAAAAGTTGCTTTTCACAAGAACTGAAATATTGCATACGGCCTCTATCGTGACCTTGACTCGCTCTGCTACACCAGCAACCCGAGCACGTGACCGTGGACGACATCTATAACGAGACCAATGCACGTTAGAAAAGTGGCACGCTCCGGACACGCTGACAACAAGACCAGCTTGATATCTGTACTAGTGTTGAAGCAGCATCTTGTTGAGGTGTGACTGTGAAAAACATCTCTAACATTGGCTGACACAATTATTATCATTTGATCATTATCGAAATAGTTATTATAGTCGTCGGGGTGGGGAGCAACGGGTGGGAGTATGGAGAAGCGCTCATGTTGTCATGTTTGATCAAAGAATGGAAGTGCTAACTGAGACCTAATAAGGAACTAAATGAGTCTCGCTCTCGCGTTCACTCTCTCTCTCTCTCTCAATCTCTCTTTCTCTCTACCCAAGCACTGCAATGATCTTACGCATTGTAAAGACATTGTCAAATGCATCACTTATGTTTTAAAATATTAAGTCCCATAGCAGAAACTACCGTCAGGGATCAAGTGTTAGAGACTTCATTGTACTAAGTCACGGTATGTGTGAACTGGGGTGGCTAGTTTCTTTTCTCGATGCATTTCTTTCCCGAAGCGTAGAGCAGGTGTCAAATTACAAATAAACCCTCTACACAGCTGGGTCAACTGAAGCGTTTTTATAGTGGGAATTGACCTTTGCCTTGAAAAGCGAGTGCTCGACCATTACATTAATTTGTGGTTTTCACTTATGTTAATCAGACAATAGTTAAGCGCAATGCAGTCACATCGTATGCTGGGGAAAACAGAAGAAAGGATGCGTGCCTGATGTTAATAAATAATATAATGAAGTTAGCTCAGGCTCACATGACTGACTATTACTATATGACATAATCATTATGAATTGAATTTATACTATACATGATTGTCGCTTCAGTTCTTAGAGCTTATTCTCCACACAAATATATGATTCAACTGTAAGCTACTTAGTTGCCCATTGCAAGCGGTGATGGTGACTTCACCAGACGGTTTTGTCTTGATGATATAACGCGCTGTAGTTGTATTAAAGTGAGGAAGAAACTGCTGGTCAAGACTACTGGACGTGACTCAGGATGCAGGCACTCTGGAACTACATCCTATGAGACCAGGAATCGTTTGAAACGCCTTTTCCGTTCATCATTCTGAGAGGTGAGTGCCTTACCTCTTGACATCGTCCCTCAACATGTGAACAATGTGTAATGGACATGTTGCTAACCAGGCAGGGCCCAATCTCTCCATTATTGACCTGTGTACATTTCCCAGTCACAATAAAAACCTGCACCGTCAGCAAACAGGACGCCACTATAATGAAGTTCTGCCCTGTGCATCGAACCGCGGAAATAGGACACAGTATAACTAAAATACTATTGCAAATAGCTGAAGACCATGCAAAGATAATCGAAAAGAAAACACCTTAAAATGAACGAACAATTCTAAATGGAAAGCCACAAGTCGTCGACGTTTGAATTCCAGTCATATTCGTGGACTGGCCGCATCCATAATGGACTAAACCAAGAGTGCAAGACTAGACAACGGCTGGTCAGGCGCCATCTGATGTACTATTAAGCTACTTACGTAATTACTAATTACTTAATCGCTTCTCTTCTACTGAGGTCTGTAGAGGTTTCCCAGCAAGAGCACCAGATCTTTCTTGCCACTGACTTCCTTTTGGTCTGGTTCCGGTCTTGTCTACAGTTAATTATAGATTGTCTTATGTTGTCATGTCAGCGGACGTTGGGTTGTCCTCTGAGTCTGGATTCCTGACTTGTTGCTCATCATGACTGTCGTTGCTGGTATAATGTCATTCATTGCTCCACTCGAGTCTGTAAAGGTTGAAGTTCGAGATCTTGTCGTATGTTTTGATTGCCGATCTTGTCTCTTATTATTTAATTGAACTATCTTCCTTAGATATATAATTTCTGATGCTTGGAGATGACCTTTCTTGATTGTTGTCATCGCCCATGAATCACAACTGTAGTCCAAAAACGGTAACTAGGTGGAGTGGTGTACATGCATCTTGATTTTCTTACTCATTTGTCCTTTCCTGAGGAATTCCATATTTACAGAAGGAAAAGAATTCTCAATTGCAGCACTTCGCGTAGCCAACTCTTCTTGAATACCTCCCGTCTGGTTTATTACATCTCCAATGTGTTTGAACTGCTTGGCCTGCCCCACAGACTGTTCACTCGGAGAAATGTGATGTCTTCTTTTCACTCTAGACCAACATGGTCTTTGTTTCTGAACTGCTAATGATCGTTATTGTCTTCTCCAGTTCCTCAATCCAGATTTGAAGGTTGGTCTGGATATGTGTCTCTGAGGGACTGTCATCTACAAATTATAAAAGGATGTATTGGTCTTCTCTGTGTTGTGCCATATCACCCTACAAATAACCATAAATAACTATGTAATTGTTATAATATCAACTTGTGAAAGACAAAGTGTGTGTTATACTGTGTCTTATGGAACTATCTAATCACCCTTTTTATAAGCAGGAAGATAGTGTAAATTTGTACTATTTTCAATGTCGTATTTTGTAGTAATACATTGTATAGACATGTAAATATCGTGTCCTTTTCAGAGCGACGTGTATTACAAATGCCAACCTATTTGGCTGTCATAAGATTCTTGGCATGTGGGCATCACGGTAGTTTGCCATTACTTTCTGTATGCGGAGGAGCGTTGACACCAAGAAATAAAACACCGTATATTCCAAACTGGGCACAGAGGGATTCGAACCCGGTGAGTTTGCATTGTGAAACACGTTTCACACCTAGATAACGCTGGCTCACAGTAATAGATTATACGGACGGAAATCAGGAGAAGGATGTGTCATAACTGATGCAAGCAGATATAACGTTTGAACAGATGACCACGTTTGGACAGATGACCACGTTTGGACAGATGACCACGTTTGAACAGATGACCACGTTTGAACAGATGACCACGTTTGGTCAGATGACCACGTTTGGGACAGATGACCACGTTTGGTCAGATGACCACGTTTGGGACAGATGACCACGTTTGGTCAGATGACCACGTTTGGACAGATGACCACGTTTGGACAGATGACCACGTTTGGACAGATGGCACGTTTGGTCAGATGGCACGTTTGGTCAGATGACCACGTTTGGGACAGATGAGCACGTTTGGTCAGATGACCACGTTTGGGACAGATGACGACGTTTGGTCAGATGACAACGTTTGGGACAGATGAGCACGTTTGGTCAGATGGCACGTTTGGTCAGATGGCACGTATGGTCAGAAGACCACGTTTGGGACAGATGACCACGTTTGGTCAGATGACCACGTTTGGGACAGATGACCACGTTTGGTCAGATGACCACGTTTGGATAGATGACCACGTTTGGGACAGATGGCCACGTTTGGTCACATGACCACGTTTGGACAGATGGCACATTTGGTCAGATGGCAAGTTTGGTCAGATGACCACGTTTGGACAGATGGCACGTTTGGTCAGATGGCACGTATGGTCAGAAGACCACGTTTGGGACAGATGACCACATTTGGTCAGATGACCACGTTTGGGACAGATGACCACGTTTGGTCAGATGACCACGTTTGGATAGATGACCACGTTTGGGACAGATGGCCACGTTTGGTCACATGACCACGTTTGGACAGATGGCACATTTGGTCAGATGGCAAGTTTGGTCAGATGACCACGTTTGGACAGATGGCACGTTTGGTCAGATGGCACGTTTGGTCAGACGACCAAGTTTGGGATAGATGAGCACGTTTGGTCAGATGACCACGTTTGGGACAGATGACGACGTTTGAACAGATGACCACCATTGAGATCATGACCAAAGACAACGAAAGCCCCATCTTCATCTTCATCTTAATGACCCGTTCCTCAGTATAGCTGTGGGTCCCAACTTCGTCTCCAGCGGACCCTGCGTTGGGCAACAGAAGCCCTCCTCCAGAGGCGTCTCCGATGTTATTGTATACAGCAATGAACTCTGATCAACGCATTGGAGGTCTTCCCCGCGGTCTCATCTTAAGTCGGGGATATCAGATTGCTGTTACCGTACTCCATCGTTTCGTCGCAACATGTGAAATTCATTTTGTTTTGCCTTTTCTGCATAGATTACCATATCATTCACCAAAGACACACGTTGCGTTTCAAGATTGTGGAGATTTTGTATACGTTGGTTCCTGAGAGTGATTCCGACCTGAGTCGCTCTCAATTAGTCTTTCAGTAATTTTGTTTGGGTCCACGTCACAGCACCGTCTTACAAAAAGATCCATATTGACAGTAAATTACCTATCCATCGCTGAACTATCATCACACTTGACAGAGAATGCAGAGAGTGGGAGTCTAAGGAAAGTTGATCGAGGTTGAACAGCTAATAAATTATAGAATTATGGGTAGTGGCATACAATTGTCGGTCGCTGTTGTCGAGGTGTAAGGCACTTGCTTCTCAAGACAATGAACGGATACGGTGGACGATATATTCCCGCAAGTTTCAATCGACCCCTGATCTCAATGGCGGTAAGACCAGAGTATTTGTATCCTAAGTTACCTCCAGTCGTCTCGACTGTCGTCTTGCCACTGGTCCGAGGTAGTTCGGGAACCGAGTGTGAAGTTAATGGCCAGCGCAGTTTCTTCTACAACGCAAGTTATGCAATAGAGGCAAACAAAACTGCCTGGGTTGACTGTGTGCGACCCTTAGGTTGACTGTGTGCGACCCTTAGGTTGACTGTGTGCGACCCTTAGGTTGACTGTGTGCGACCCTTAGGTTGACTGTGTGCGACCCTTGTGTTTATTGTGAGCGGCTCTTGGATTAACTGTGACCGTTGGGTTGACTGCGGTGTGACCCTTGGGTTGACTGCGGTGTAACCCTTGGGTTGACTGCGGTGTGACCCTTGGGTTGACTGCGGTGTAACCCTTGGGTTGACTGCGGTGTGACCCTTGGGTTGACTGCGGTTTGACCCTTGGGTTGACTATGGTGTGACACTTGGGTTTACTGTGGTGTCACGCTTCTGTTGACTGTCGCGTGACACTTGGGTTTACTGTAGTGTGACGCTTCTGTTGACTGTGGTGTGACCCTTGTGTTAACTCTGGTGTGATGCTTCTGTTGACTGACTGTGTTGTAACGCTTCTGTTGACCGTGGAGTGACCCTTGGGTTGACTGTGTTGTGACACTTGGGTTGACTATGGTTTAACCCTTGGGTTGACTGTGGTCCTTGGGTTGACTGTGGTGTGACGCTTCTGTTGACTGTGGTGTGAACATTGGGTAGACTGTGTTGTGACCCTTTGGTTGACTGTGGTGTAATCTTTGGGTCGACTGTGGTATGGCCCTTGAGTTTACTGTAGTGTGACCCTTGGATTGATTTGGAGCCCTGGGTTGACTGTGGTATGACCATTGGATTGACTGGTGGGAACCTAGGGTTGACTGTGTTGTGACCATTGGGTTGACTGTGGTGTGACGCTTCTGTTGACTGTGGTGTGACCCTTGGGTTGACTGTGGTGTGACGCTTCTGTTGACTGTCGCGTGACTCTTCTGTTGACTATGTTCTGACGCTTCTGTTGACTGACTGTGGTGTGACGCTTCTGTTGACCGTGGAGTGACCCTTGGGTTGACTGTTGTGTCACTTGGGTTGACTATGGTGTGACCCTTGCGATGACTGTTTTGTGACACTTGGGTTGACTATGGTCTGACACTTGGGTTGACTGTTGTGTCACTTGGGTTGACTATCGTGTGACCCTTGGATTGACTCTGGTGTGATTCTTCTGTTGACTGACTGGGGTGTGACCCTTGGGTTGATTATGAGCCCTGTGTTGACTGTGGTATGACCATTAGGTTGACTGTGGTGTGACCATTGGGTTGACTGTGGTGTGACCCTTGGGTTGACTGTGGTGTGACCCTTGGGTTGACTGTGGTATGATCATTGGGTTGACTGTGGTGTGACCCTTGGGTTGACTTTGGTATGAACATTGGGTTGACTGTGGTATGACCATTGTGTTGACTGTGGTGTGACCCTTGGGTTGACTGTGGTGTTACCCATGGTTTGACTGTGACCCTTGGGTTGAATGCGATGTGACCCTTGGGTGGACTCTCCTGTTACCCTTGCGTTAGCTGTAGTGTGACCCTTGGGTTAACTGTGACCGTTGGGGTGACTGTGACTCTTGTGTTGACTGTGACCCTTGGATTAACTGTGGCCCTTGGGTTGACTGTCACCCATGTGTTGACTGTGACCCATGGGTTGACTGTGGTGTGACCCGTGGGTTGACTGTGACCCTTTGTTTGACTATGGTATGATCCTTGGGTTTACTGTGATCCTTGGGTTGACTGTGACCCATGGGTTGACTGTGACCCTTGGGATGACTGTAATGTAACTAATGGGTTGAATGGGGCCCTTGGGTTAGCAATGGTGTGACCCTTGGGTTGACTGTGACCCTTGGGTTGACTGTAATGTTACCCTTGGGTTGACTCTGGTGTGACCCTTGGGTTAGCTGTGGTGTAACCCTTGGGTTGACTGTGACCCTTTGGTTGACTGTGACCCTTTGGTTGACTGTGACCCTTGTGTTCACTAGGACCATTGGGTTTACTGTGACTCATGGGTTGACTGTGATGGGACCAATGGGTTGGATGTGACCCTTGGGTTGACTGTGGTGTGATCCTTGGGTTGACTGTAATGTTACCCTTGGGTTGACTCTGGTGTGACCCTTGGGTTAGTTGTGGTGTGACCCTTGGGTTAGCTGTGGTGTGACCCTTGGGTTAGTTATGGTGTGACCCTTGGGTTAGTTGTGGTGTGACCCTTGGGTTGACTGTGGTGTAATTATTTAGTTAATCTGAGTGTGACTCTTCGTTTGGATGGTGTACGACTCTTGGATTATTTGTGTGCAATCCTTGAGTGAGATAACCAAACCAGTTCAATATCGGTCTCTTAAACAAAGAGGACATGGAATCGAAAACCCCATTAAGTCATGGTTCTTTTTATTATGTGTGAAATAAGTACCTAGTCTGCACACTGCGAGGTGACAGCAGGAGCAAGCTGTTTTAAATTCTTAAACCCAGTAAATTCATACTCATCTCCGGCGGACCTAGAAACGGAAATATATTATATAATGATAGTCTGTTATTTTACGTCGGTTATGCTACACACAATCTTTTCTCGTGAAGTCCTTGTATGTTTTGTGTGGTTGTGACCTCATATCTAAAGGGATCTTACTGGAAAGCTCAAGAGTTTCATTTTTTTTATTAGATGCTCTCCCTTGGTGAAAAAAAAACTGTTTTGTTTCTCAATTGTAACTTTCGCTTCCTCCATGAAGGCCAATGAGACTACAATCGCAATTGTCTCCCTTGTAGATTAAATTCAGCGTTAATGTGCTCGTCGAATTGTTGCTTGTGTGGTGTTGCTAGCGCCATTCACGTCCTAGTTAGACTCACTTTGCGAAAAAGTTGTAGCATATAGTGGTTCTAGTTTTCGCTCCCCCACTCGAGCCACGAGATTCAAATATAGGTATAATAACTATATTTATAACTAAATAATCTTTCAGACGTGTCATGTAATTGTGTTTCAGTGTTTTTCTAACAATAATTGTTGTAATTATCTGTCATATATAAGCATATGTATTTCAATACACGGATAACTACATCAATTCTGATGGGAGATGCACTTATGACATAAAGAACAGAATAGCATAAGCAAAATCAGTCATCGAGAATATGATGGGAATCTTGTGCAGCAAAAGCCTATCACTGGATTTAAGGAACAGAGCTCTGGTATGCTACATGGAACTAGTTCTGACATACGGCAGCGCGTCATGGGCAGTTAGTAGGCAAGTACGTAGATCAATGGAGGCAATGGAAATGTGGTTTTAAAAATATTGAAAATTCCGTGAACTGCAAAGAAAGCTAATAACCTGGTTCTTGAGGAGGCACAGACACAAAGACATCTTATGGCAAACATTAAAACAAAGAAGTCCTTTTTTCAAGCATGTCACGAGAAGAGGCGATCTGGAACACACGGTGACACACGGTAGAATAGCAAGGGAAAGAGATTGAAGGTTGCAGAGAAAGAAAATATTGGACAGCTTGAAGGCATGGGAGGCATCAACGAGGGAACTGATAACCGACACACGTGGTGAGGGAATGGAGGTGCGTGACGCCACCGGTAAGGGCACTTGATGATGAATATGATTAAAGTCTACCTTGCTCTATTGGAGAGCCCCAATAATCCCATGAGCTTTGCTGGCGGGAGTTTGACCCTAGGTCGGACAGGTCTATGGGGAGGGGGTCATACTAAAGGACTATAGATCCGGTGGAACACTATTTGTGTAGCTGCAGAACCCACCGGGGTGGGGTATACACTTTAGGCTGAATCAATCCACCACCACTTCTTGCTTCATGGTGTAGCTGCAGAACCCACCGAGGTGGGGTATACACTCTGAGCTGAACCAATCCACCACCACTTCTTGCTTCATGGTGTAGCTGCAGAACCCACCGATGTGGGGTATACACTCTGAGCTGAACCAATCCACCACCACTTCTTGCTTCATGGTGTAGCTGCAGAACCCACCGAGGTTGGGTATACACTCTGAGCTGAACCAATCCACCACCACTTCTTGCTTCATGGTGTAGCTGCAGAACCCACCGAGGTTTGGTATACACTCTGAGCTGAACCAATCCACCACCACTTCTTACTTCAAATGCATTCTGTTCTCTTTCCTTACTGTTTGTTTTTCATCAATTATCCCCATGTCTGACGAAGAGACCAGGCCAGTCAACATTACACTTGAACTCCTTTGCGTCAATTTTCCAGGTGGTGGGCAGTGTCAGGCATACCATGTCTACATAAGGGCTGGCAAATCGGAACAGAATTGCAGATCCAGATGTATTTTCTGCGTTTCTAGCAGAACATGGCGATCTTATGACACAGACACACTGGATTGCCCATGGATACTCGACATTGGCGTCCGTACCCCCCTCAACAACCCCAAAATCATAATACATATAGAATGAATTTTTATTTACTCCTCCTCCAGCTTACAAATGGGGATAACTTGGGCCACTCCGCAAACTGAGGCTTAGTTTACTGAAGTCTCTAACACTTCATTCCTGACTAGAGGTTAAGTCTGCTTAAGTATCATTGACCTCTAACTTACGTGGAACAGACACGTCGACGGGTTTTCATGAAGCTCTTTCATCTTCTACCAATGCCAAACCATGTACATTTTTCATGAAGGAATCAAAGTAATTACGCTTTTAATCTGCACTTTTTTTTAACCAACAACCAAATGTCTTTGTGACAAATTTTGCTCTCATTAAATAGGGCTCTATTCTTGCGAAAAGAAGTACTAATAGGGGAGAAACTTTCAACCTTCTGCAAGCCACATCACTTCTATCATGAAATAGTTTCTTCGAAAAGCCATGTCTGGAACGATGGACACACGGCAGTCTAAACAGTAAGCACCGCTACGAACTAGTCCACATATTCTCCAATTCTCTAATATTCACAGACGTTGGAGTAGTCGCACCCTTTGTCACATGTAACGACCATCACCTTCTGCGTGCACGTCTCAGCTTCGACCTAAACGAGGCACGAAAGAACCAACATCGGTACAAAAGGCCACCAACTTCCACCCTAAATATAATATCTGCCAGAACGCTCGCGGGACTATGAAAACCTCATCAGCAACATAATGAACATACAAAAAGCCAACCAAACTCCGGCACCAAACCACATAACAAGCCCAACCACCAAGAATCTTCTTAATTAGCGCCGCAACATGGACAGATGACCAGCAAACATCAAGGTATTCAATACGCTCAACAAACTGTGTCGGCAAGATCGATTAAGAACACGCCAGTTTCACCAGACAAAGAGTCCAGGCAGTCGCAGAATCACGCAGAAGCGTCAAGTAAATCTCTCTACATAATGCCATATGCCATGAAAGCAGTGACTATAAGAGACTTCTTTAACAAGGGCAGTCATCGTGACTGACGCGCAAGCCGCACTTCGGGACGTACAGAAGGGATGGCTGAGGTACGAGAGCTAATATCAGCTGTTGTGGTCTCAAACCTCCATAAGGTTGACATGAATCTACTGTCCTCGTCATGTTGGGGTTCAGGGTAACGAAAGAGCTGACATCTTGGCTTCACCAGCTCCATCATGAGCACATGTGTTATGGATAGGGAGTCGCTGTAGTCAAGAGGTTAAAGCATTCGCCTCTCACAGTGATGAACGGGAAGCGGTGGTCGTTCGAATCCCGCAAGTTTATAGCGACCCCTAGTCTCACGGGAGGTAAGACCAGAGTGCGTGCATCTCGAGTTACCACCAGTCGTCCTTACCAATAGTCTTGCCACTGACAAAACCGTCTGATGTTGTGGCTATCATCACTAGCGATGGGCAATAATCTATATATTTATATATTGGCAAAGAAAAAAGTAACTAAACAGCTTTTGTACATGTCTTTACGTTGTTTATTTTCGGCATTGACTTCGTCTGCTTCCTCCTGAATTTTCTAAGGGTTTGCTTCCCCTGGGTACCGACCGGTGCTGTGATTGGGGAGCGAACCCAACACCTTCGGATTGTGAGCGTTGTCACTTATCCACTAGCCCACGCCATTTCCATGTTTTTATTTTTGAAAATTGTAATGTAATTTCATGCCGATACATTCTTGTCCGTATAATTGGCTTAGTACAGTCTGAGTATGACGTGATCTTTCACTGACCTTCAAAATCTGATTTCATGAAATTAACGACTATCCGGATAGTTTCTCACAATTCACGTGCTCATGACAAAATTGACCTGAGAAGTGTTCACTGGCGATCTGTGCTTATTTTGTCATTCATTTCGTTCCGAAGCAAACTACTGGAAGGGTGCCATGGACAGTGTTAAATGGGATTGTTACTGTAGCAGATCCCACTGTTTGCACTAGGGTTTTTCTAACTAGAATGTTACCACACTCATCCACATCATTCATGACCACACACAGCAAATAATATAACACACAGCAGGTGGCATATTTATAATATAATACTCATACAACACTATCAAAGTGAGTGCAATGTGATACAAATAACACAAGAATACTTCTTAACTGATTCTATACTCGGGAGTAATAAGTATAAAGTATTGATGTTGCTCCCACTATTCTAACCCATTTCTTGCCGCACACACCTCTAGATCTCTCCTAGACACAGTTGTACACTCGCACAACTCTAGAACATACCTTGTTCCCTCGGTGTCTACACACACCACACACTCATCTAGATCTCACCTAGTCGATCTACACACTTGCTTAACTCGTCGCGACTGGCCAAGACTCAATGGCGTATGCTGGTTGAGCGATCCTGTTCTATCTCTAACATTCGTAAAACAGTTCATCAATCGCTCCTCTATCAAATCAGTGAGCTAAACAGACTCCTATCTACATTCTCAGTCTCTCGCTCACATTCTCTGGCCAGTCTGCTTGAGCTAAACTTTGTCTAGTATTTTATAGTCTCAAGCAGTATTAGAGCTATCCAATGGGCCTCTGAGGGATGGCTCTATTCGGTCGTTATTGTAACGAATTACTCTGAACACCTGTCACTCAAATATCGCAGCAAACTCTGCTGCCCTCTTATCTGTCACTCATCCCCCACTACCCAATCGGAACGCCAGAGGTCAGCGTCTACCTGGACTAAACAATCTTTCTCCCACCCTGTTTCCCTATGTTGAGACGGTGAGTGACCTTGGCGTAGTGTCAAGACAGAGCGTGACCTTGGCCCACATTCAGGTACCTTTGTTCTCAGAGTTGCCGACCACATCACCCCTGCCATAAACGCTCATGCTCAGGCTGGAACTGTTACACTACAAGCTGTTGGCATGTTTGAATGAGGAATGTCTGTGTCCCTGTTAGATTGTGGTTATATCGTTACCAGACGACTGGGACTGTTTCTCACCTGCTCCGCAGGGGACGTCCTCGATTAATGACCAGATATATATATATATATCATGATTGGAGTCTTAGTCTCTGTAGACCATGTATGTGGCGCTCTGTGAGTTTTGTCCAGCTCTGTCTTCTGTATTTTGACACTGACTGCTTTGCTTATCCGTGAGTGGCAGTCAAAGCCACAGATCATACAACCATTCTGAGCAGGCTGGCTTGCCAGGCTGTTCCTTGATTTATTCAGTATTTCTATGTTTCCCGCAGCCAGAAGGCCTCTACAAGCGTCGGCAGCCACAATAGATCTTCCAACTGACTGTCTCCAAACAGCTCGATCCTGAGCTTGTTTCCTAGCCCTCGGATGCGATGTCGTACTCTTCATGTCCCTCTGGAAGGCATTGCTTGAATCGCAGTGTGGGATGTCCGATTCTTCAAGCTCCAATAGCCAGCTTTCCATAGATGATATCTTTTTGCAGTCTTCCATGCGGTAAACATGCCTCACCCATCGAAGACGTCGCTGGATGAACAGCGTGTACATGCTGTGAGTGTTTGTTGTAAGACGACATTATGTAACACTCTCTCATACTACCCAGTCCTCAATATACGCCGTATAAATCTCATGTGAAAGATTTCAGCCGCAGTTCCTGCTTAGTATATGTGCTCCAAATCTCTCTTCCTTACAAGAGATTACCAAGAGCACAGATCTGATAAACCCGGACCTTAGTGTAGTGAGACAGCACATTGTTCTCCCAGACTCTCTTCGTCAAGCGTGTAATGACGGTACTCGCCCTGTTAAATATACTGTCTATCTCCTTCTCGAGCGAGAGTGCTGCTGATGGCAGACGCCAGATAGGTGAAGCTGTTGACGACCTCCAAAGTGACGCCATCAGTTTTTATGTAATGCTAGCTACGTTTTGCATGAAGAAACGGGTCATTGACGATTGATCCAATACACATCTCGCAAGCATGGAACCAGTAATTGAGGTCAAACGAGAAAAATTCATCACTAATAAAAAAAAAAGCTCAAATGATAAAACGCTTGCTGCTCTCAGGACGAACCGCTAGACAATCCGCGAACGAGTATTGGCAGACACTGTGTGAAGAAATTCAGCTAAATGCAGAGCGGAGAAAATCCAGGGCAAGTTAATAGGCATAAAGATGGCACTGGGCCCTACAGTGAGAGAAGCTGCCCCCTGACATTTTTTACAGGTGTGAGAATCGTGGATCGTGACCGGCAGATGGGTGGAGCAATACTTTCAGCTCTACTCATAGGAAACCGTGGTCACTGACGAGGCCTGTGCGGGTTACAGGCCCTGCTCGTTAGAAAGAAATTGACAGACCACCTATTCTGGATAAGCTTGGCAAGCCTATTTACTACCTCTGAAACTGCAAAGCACCAAGTGGAGATGGTATCCAAACCCGAAGCCATCAAATGTGGGAAATCAGCAATTAGCTCAGCTGATGTTACTCTCATATGACTCTGCAGGGGGAAATGCGCAGTCCCCCAAAATATGCGTGAGGGTATCATTGTGACTATTTACAAAATCAAAATGATTGAACATGTTAGTCAGGGGAGAGAAGACTAGCATTTGGTATAAGATCGGACATGTTAGTCAGAGTCAGGTAAAATATATAGACCTCCACCTCACTACCAGGCAGGTCACCATGGAAACGGACAGTTTTCATGCCAGCCTGACTAACGAGGTGGGGGATCGACGTGATCCCCGTAGTAGTGAGCGACACATAGATAAAGCCAGGCATTGCACAACCACCTGGAGGATCCTAGTCCATCTTCATCAGTACGCTCGGGATGTGAAGAAAGCTACTGCAACCCGCCACTTAACGTCCTTTTCAGTGCGCACAAAAGAGTAATCGTATTTACTGTTGGCATTCAATAACAACAACATATCAGAACATATACCAGAACAATAATGAGAATGGCATGATGGAATTATTACACAGGTCAAAATGAAAAAGAACCAAGTCAATGTAAATTAAGGCACATTCCGTTGCAGTGAAATTCAGAAAATAATGTTTTTACTGTTAACACAAAACTTTTATGTGATTTAAATCGAGTGATCCAATTTCATATTATAAAAGTTTCATTTAATCGAGACATTTATTTTCTGTCAAAAAATGAATTTTATAATGATAAATTAAATCAAAAGTTGGGTAATACGTCAGAGTAGGTAAATCAAAATGTATGTCAACTGGTAGATTTGACGCTGAAATGGGTCAATTGTATTTTCTCTGATCTATTGGTCTCAATTATGACGTTAATGATGAATGTCCCCAATCAATAAGATTACTCTTTTGTGCGCCCTGAAAAGGGCATTAAGTGGTGGGTTGCAGTAGCTTTCCTCACATCCCGAGCGAGCTGATGGAACGGGACCAAGGCTCTAGCGGTTGCGCTATGTTTTACTTCATGTGCGTGTCCCTCACTACAATGAGGATCACGTCGATCACCCACCTCGTCATTCAGGCTGGCATGACAATAACAGCCCGTGTCCAGGGACAAATACAAGGAAGTCGAAGGGAGGGGTTTGGCCAGTATATTTTGCCTCACCTTGACTAACATGTCCGATCAGTACGTTTTGTCAGAACACACTCTAATCTCTTCTCGACAGACCTGAACGATGGAGCAGGACAATTTGATATTCTCTAACATGTTGTGTTGTATGTTAGAATGTGGCAATTTTGTTTATGTCAGGTGTTCGGCTTTATTCTAGAATTGGGGCAATTTTAAATGTCAACTTGTTAGACTATCTGCTGGATGGGGCAATTGTTGGTTAGTCAACACGGTTGGCTATTTCCTGGTTGGGGTAATTATAAATATATTTAAACTTGTTCTGCTATCTGATGGATAGTGTCTTGATGTATGAATTTGTGTGTGTAGTGTCTTGATGTATGAAATTTTGTATTTTGTGACTTAATGTATGAAATTGTATGTAGTGACGTAATGAATGAATTTATATGTGTAGTGACTTGATGTATGAAATTGTGAGTGTAGTGACAATGTACGAAATTGTGTGTGTAGTCACTTGATGTATGAAAATATGTGTGTCTAGTGACTTGACGTATGGCATTGTGTGTGTGTAGTGACTTAATGTATTAAATTGTGTGTGTAATGACTTAATGTCGAAATTGTATATGGGGTGACTTGGTGTATGAAATTGTGTGTGTAGTGACTTGATGTATGAAAATGACAAACACTATGTTCTGATAGGTCTGTTTTGTCTTATATGACATTGCACTGATTTATTATACAAGTAAGTGCTGTTGTATTGTCACAGCAATATCATGTTTTATTCAATGGCAATTTAGTGTGCAGTTTTATTGTAAACCATGAGGTGCAGGAAGGTAGCCGAGCAGTAATTTTGACAGGGATGAAGTCTTGACAACCAAGTAATAGTCTAAAATTTCAATATGAATATTCTGTTTGGCTACGTTAATGGTTTACATTAAAGCAGCTTTAATTGAGAACAGTAATCCACGTTATTGGTATCATCTCCAATTGCATATTACATTTGTTAGTGTATCAGTCATTATTGGGATTGAGTTAAGCAGCAGTCTTACGTCACAGTCAGTTGAAACATTCTGATCATCTTATAGTCAGTATTACATACTGGCCAAGATCCAACTTTACGTAACGGTCAGGCGAAACATACTACGACCCCATTTGCAGTCACAGTCTGCTGAAACATACTGACCAAGACCCCACTTTACGTCATGGTCAGCTGAAACATACTGACCAAGACCCCACTTTACGTCATGGTCAGCTGAAACATACTGACCAAGACCCTACTTTACGTCATGGTCAGCTGAAACATACTGACCAAGACCCTACTTTACGTCACGGTTTGTGAAACATTCTAGCTAAAATTGTTACAGTAATCTGGCCAGCAAGGTGGGGATTAATATTGTGTTCATAGTGGCGAGCCTACAAAGAAGTCTCACATTTACACTACAGTAAGAAGGGGCTATGCTCATTTTCTTCAGTGCAGCTCATGATTTAAGAAGAGCCACTGTAACATAATACTAAAGAAACGTCGTCAAGAGGGGGAAAATCCGAAGGATTATCTCCAAACAGCTGGAGTTCTACATAAATTCGACTGGGTTAGCTAATTAACTTAGTTCATAGGCTGAAAGAAGTCATTTTGAACAAAGCTTTATCTTTCTGCATCACAGTTTACTCTGTCTGACGGGAAATGTATTCAGTAAAAGATCAATGTTATGCAAATATTAAACGTGATAAATCCCTCTATGTCTTCCTTTGTCTCTTTTTCCCATCCATGCATTCTCTTGTCACACAGTGTTCTACATGCGCACAAATGACGTGCCTAAAAAAGTGGACCTGCAAACAAATGTTTACTGTTATGAACTCCCTTTGCGCGCTGTTTAATTTCATGAAATCTCCAAGACGTTTGCACTGACTGATAACAGCATTTGTAACTTGATTGACGAAAACAACCCCAGCATAAACTACTCGATCTTTCCGCCCTGGATAATTTAGAAACGCTAAAGAAGCAACACGTCCATGTTCATATGTGTCTGGTTAGCAAAGACTGAGAGAATCTCTTAACAGATGGATATAGTAGATAGCAGCTTTCAGTGTTTGGATTCTGGACAGCTTTTTCTTGTCTTTGATGTTGGGCAGGCGCTCCTTGAGATGATCAAAGGCTACATTGAGGTGACACATTCGTCTGCGTTCCCGCGTGTTAGCTGCTGTTCTCTGTCCCTGCGTCTGTATACGTTTACGTCGTCGGCGAGCATGTGAGAAGGTAAGCTTGTCCGGAGAAGCGTTGTTCCTGTGTGACTGCTTGGGTCTGCCTCCATTGTTGTCTAGGCTTATGTTGACAATGCTTTGGTTGGTGAGGAGATTGTTCTCGTTATTCGGGTCTACGACATTCATCTCAACAAACGAGTTGCTGGCATGAACATTTCCCCACGTGAAGTCCGTGAATTTGTCGTTATTTTGCTTCCATGTAGAAATATTGTTCTGGTAGCCGTAAATACCAGAGCTATCATCCGAGACACTTTTATTCAGGTCGACCTGTTCCTCTCCGACCATAATGACTGAAGCTAATGGTTCCATGTGATCACCAGATGATGCCACATGTTGGTGGTTAGTGAAGAAGATGGGGTTTGAGTAAGACATACGTTCCATTTTCTGGTGATGCGGTTCTCGATATTTAGGTGAGCGCATTTGTGAAACTGCTACAGAAGTATTGCACATTTCAAGATTGGCAGCTACAAAGTGAACTTCATCATACACGTCACCCATTGTAGCTCGCACTTGTTCAGTCTCGTCCTCGTGCGCTGAATATTTGTATGCCGCTGGAAGGGCGACTTGATAATCGCAGCCACCTGGACATTTAACATCGAAACTGATAAAATGGTCGCTTCTGTCAGCAGTACTGAAGTAGCTACTATCTTTGTACTCTATGGTGCACTTTTTGTCTTGAAGGAACTTAGAGGTGTCGGAAATGCTTCTGTCTCGTCCTTTGCGATTAGTATTTGCGAGGACACTCACGTTTGGTAATTTCCTGGTGGTCTGCTGTTCTACATAACCATTGGTTGATGTGTAGTTTAGCATTGTTCTTTCACATGAGCAGTGGCTTTTTGTCTGGTTGTATGAATCAAATGGCCGTATCAGATACACCATTTGTGTGATAATGTCTTGGGTATGTTGCTATTGATTATTGTAACACAAACACAACTTGCCCGTCAAAACACTGACATATTTGTCATTAAACAAAATACATAAGTTCATTGACATGACTTCCTGGCCAAAATGTTAACAATAGTGGCCGCCTGCACGACACCGTTCCAGTTTTTGTTCCCACATTAAAGAGCATATTCAAACAAGTCCCAGCACAACCAGACTTGCACTATCTCTCATGTGAATGACCTTCAGCACTACATTTGTCGCTCAAGTCGATCGGTGAAACTAACTCGGACAGTTGGTGAAAGGGTTTTACAATTTCCTCAATTGTGAGAACGGATAGTCAGTGTTGGCAAATCCAATAAAATTCCACTTAAGAGAAATGGCTTTCTAAAACAAAAACAATAAATCACCTTGATGTCTAGTTCGCACGGTGAGGTGAGAACTGAATGTAAAACAGGCGTGCCAGTGTTGACGCCACCACTCGTTCGTAGGGTAACAAGTGATAGACTAAGCACTCAACTTGTAGTGACGACCCGTTTTATGCTGGTCTATTAGAAATCCATATTGGGGTGGGATATTATCTTCCCTTGATTATACTTACTCTACCAGCTGGTGTGGTGCTGAAAGTGTTGTCTGTCAGTGTTGGTGACCTAGCGAATCTGTGTTTAGCTGGTCCAGGCTGTTCTGTGTATCTAAAGTTTGTGTCAGACAAAATGTTTGAGCAGGAAAGTAAACACTTGATTTGTGTTTTAGATTTAGAATTCTGAGTTTCTATGACATACTATTTCTACAATAATTATTTTGTTTTTTTTCCCAACTCCTAACAATCAATAAGACATTTTCTAAATCAAAATGATCATAAAAGTTCTTTTATGGCTTGACATTGTGATTTATTTGTCCTTGTCGAAATTAACACTATAATTCAATAATTGTTTAGGTCAGTGTTCTTCAATCTTTTCATATATGGCGCCCACTTCTATAACTTTCGTTAGAGAAAATTGTCCTTGCCGCTCACTCAAATCTAAATTGAAGAAAAGGATGCGATTGTCCGCTGAATCTGTGTATCTTGGTGTTTTAAATACGGCATGTCATTATTCTGCTACCGCCCACCTGAAAGCTAAAATCGGCCACTAGTGAGCGGTAGCACCCAGGTTGAAAAGCACTGGCTTAGATGACACATGTATTTGAATAAAAGTAAGAAATGACTTGACGATTATAGTTGATGATTATATGATTACGACAGTTTGCTATTAAACCATGCGTACCTTGAATCACTGCAATCACTGATGAAATATTCTTCTAGAGATAAACACTCTCACAAATCGTTTTTAATAACCGTTTGTCGTGTAGTAAAATTGTAAATAATTTTTCCTTGTAAGAAAGTCAACCATAGAATTGATAAACAAGCACCGAGAACAGGAAAATATTAACAGTCACAGTTAACTGCTTCAGGCCGCAGATAATATCATATCATATATATATATGTGTGTGTGTGTGTGTGTGTGTGTGTGTGTGTGTGTGTGCGTGTGTATGTATGTATGTGTATGTGTAGAAATGTGTATGTATGTGTGTATGTATGTATGTATGTGTGTATGTATGTATGTGTGTACATATGTACATATGTGTGTTAATGTATGTGTATGTATGTATGTATGTGTGTATATGTGTGTATATGTATGTATGTATGTGTGTACATATGTACATACGTATGTACGTATGTATGTTTGTATGTGTGTATGTATGTATGTATATTTGTTTGTATGTGTGTATGTATGTGTCATCATCACCCTTACGTGTGGTGCAGGACGACGTTGAATATCAATACTACCCACAACCATCCGTCCTAAAGGCAGTTTATCACTTCAAATGCTCCATGCCTTCCCATTGAGATGATCATATCATTACATACTTGTTCCCTGTGTCTTCTTATCTTGCTCTCGGCCGTACTTGTCACAGATTGTCCAGACCCTCGGCCCGATTACAGCCAATGAAAACGTCTTGTCTTCTTGTAAGTTTAGTTGTCACTGGCCTCTTGATGTCGTTTGTGTGTGGATGTATGTATAATGTGCATCTATATACATTTGAAGGTACACCGTAGAATTAGGAGAGAGATTAAAGGAGAATAATTACATATTGTGCAAAGAAAAACTGAGAGATTTTTACAGAAGTATAAATTCAATGAGAATTAAAGAAGAAAGTTTCAACCCCCTAACATTTATAAATGACAAATGCGGAACACCAGTATACGATGAAGGCTTGTGGAAAACCAGATGGAAAGATTATGTCCAAGAACTCCTCAACTCGTAAGGTAAACCAAATAGCACTAGTTACACCCCAAGACCTGGTCAAAATAAACGAGGAGAAAACCACGTGCACAATATTCTCGCTCTCATTAAAACCCCAAAGTACCAAATTAAGCCTAAATGGCAAAATCCTGCAGCCAAACGACAACCCAACCTATCTGGGAGTCACATTTGATCGGCGCATGACATGGAAAAGTCAGATTGAGAGAAACCGAATGAAAGCCAGAGAAAGAATGGCGATCATGAGGAAACTTGCTGGCACAAGCTGGGGAGCAGACGAAGGCATACTAAAGAAACTGTACACTGGAAGAGTGAGACCAGTTCTCGAGTATGGCATCGCGGCATGGACAACAGCAGCGAAGGCGAACTTCGATAAAGTTAACAAACTTCAAAACCAAGCTATGAGAATCATAACAGGTGGCATGAAGTCAACGCCAATTGTAGAACTTGAAAAGATTACAAAACTGCAATCCATGACCGACAGAAGAGACTGCAGAGCCCAGCTGCAGTCAGAGAAACTCCGAAGACTGACGGACCATCCAATGTACCAGAGGCTAAACAATTTGGGAACTGGGAAACTAAAGCGGAGAAACTTTGCAGAAATAGCCAAAGCAAAGATGCACGAAGACCCCATAAACGCACTAACAACACCAAAACCCATCACTACTGTACGAAAACCTACTTGGAGGCAGGACATATTTCCAGAGGTGGTAGAAAATATACCAGGTATTGCAAACAAAAACTGCCAGACCGAAAAAGAAAGGAGAGACACTACCCTAAGCTTCATAACGAAAAGCTACCCAAGCATGGACTGGACCCATGCATACACCGACGGTTCTGTAACAAACACTACACAGAACGGAGGGGCAGGAGCATTCCTGAACCTACCAAATGGCAGAAAAATAACACTGTCATTCGCTACTGGTAAGTACACAAGCAATTTCAGAGCGGAGGCAGAGGCACTGAGGGCGGCAGTGGAAGAAATGGCAACACACAGTGAAAATGAGAGCCACATAGTCTTGTTGACAGATGCTCTCGCCGTAGTCACAGCGCTAAAAAGCCAGAAAAACACTGAGCTTAATGACTTAAGAGCAGCACTCTGCAAACTGTGCCAGCTGTCCGCACCAAAAAGGGTAGTGGTACAGTGGGTTCCGTCACACTGCAACATCCAAGGCAACGAGGAGGCAGACAGACTGGCAAAAGAAGGTGCAAGGCTACCACAAACAGATACCAGTATGACGTACGAAGAGTCAAAACGGCTTATCAAAGCCAGGTACATTACCAAATGGGAAACCGAACATACTGGTTACACCAAAAACGATGCCTATTACCAGTTGAACCGAAGAGAGCAGGTCGTTGTCTTCAGACTTCGCACTGGCCACAATAGACTGAGGTACCACCTATTCAACAAATTGAAGATAGGGTGTACCGACGAATGCCCGTGCGGTACTGGTAAAATGACAACTGAACATCTGCTGCAGAACTGCCCGACATACGGGGATCAGAGAGAGCAGATGTGGCCATTGCCAGTGGAACTGCAAGACAAGCTCTATGGTAGTGGCGAGAGTCTCAGGACGACCGCCGCTTTTTTCGAAAAAATAATGGTTGCTGTCTGACTGTGTACGCAGAAGAAGAAGAAGACACCCCAAGACACAGAGAGCAATATGAACCAGCAATACTGAGACACGAAATCGAAGTAGCTTTAAAAAAAACAGTGCACAAAACAAAGCACCAGTCGCATATGAATTACAACCGAAACAATTCTAGCTTGCTACGATACAGGAGAAAACTAGCTGACAAGAATTTTCACAGCAGCGTGGAAAGCAGTCCCAACTTCCATAATAGTGCCGATTTGGAAGAGTAAATGGCAACAGAAAGGCCTGCAACACCTAAAGAGGCATCTCGCGTTTAAGCCACGCGGGTAAAATATACGCACAAATCTTGGAACAAAGAATGAGGTCCATAGTAGAACCACAATTAAGCAATGCACAGTTTGGATTCTGAAAGGGGATGAGATGCACAGATGCTCTGTTTAGCCTAAGACAAGCAAGCGAAAGCTCAATCGAATACGGTAGACAACTAAACATAGTTTTCATAGTTCAGAAGAATGCCTTCGATAGAGTGGACAGAAACAAACTGTGATATGTGCTAAAAGACTACGGAGTACAGTGGCGGTTATTAGATAATGTGAAAACACTGTACCTAACGTGCCAAGGCATCGTCAGAACATCTGACAGCCCTACAGATGCATTCAAGATTACCACAAAAGTCAGACAAGACTATGTTTTATCACCACTCTATTCATTGCGTGCATGGATACAAATACCATCAGAAGCAAACACTGAAGGCAACGAAACTGCAGAAAGTGAAAATTACCAGTCCCTGAGGAAGCTACTTTTCAAATACGACTAATGTCTAATGTATGAAGATGAAAGTAAAGGGACTTACAAGATCATTAGTTAATTAGTTAGTCACCCATCGCAGGCGAAGATTGCGATCTGAGCGTAGCAAACTCTACTGCACGTGGGGCACATGTGAACAGCATTTGTAATTGGATCATACAAGAACATACAAACATGTTTAATACACCTTGTGCGAGACACAACATGAAGATTAGTACATCAAATACAGAAACTATGAAAAACATCAGATTCCCAGGCCCTTTAACCATACATGTCAATGACAACAGGCTCAAACAGGTGGTAAGAGGACAAGTACCTGGGAAGCATTTTCATTGAGAACGGTCGATTGGGCAGAGAAATCGAAACCAAATTTGCAAAAAATAAAGTACAGTGACCTACCATCTGTCACCAGTACTAAAACATCAGAATATCAGTAAAGAAGCAAAACAGCAACTGATGAACACTATTTTCTTACCAACTCTGTGCTACAAGTGTCAAACGTGGCATCTGTCAAGGACACAGGAAAAGAAAATTGCAACCTGTGAAATGATATGTCTGAGAAAAGTCATCAACGTAACCAGAAGGGACAGAATGAACTATACAGACATCAGATACAGACATCAGAAAAAGTATGGGAACAAGATCCTCCCAAGAATTACATGCAGGGAAAGAAGGTTCATTTGATTTGGTCATTTCGTGAGAATGAAACCAGATCGGCTGCATTAAAAACACAAAACAGTAGGAGATCGGGATTTTGAGCCAAGGGAATACAGCGAGACAAATGTACAGACAACATCAAAGACATCATATGTCAGCATGGGCTCACAACAGTCACAGCAACACATCCGGTCAAAGAGCTAGAACTGCGGCCCCCCACTACGCTTCACGGCATCAGTGAAAGAATTAAGGAAAGTGAAGTTATGTATTAGAGCAGCTCGGGAAGTCAAACACATGAGTTGATGCAACTACAAAGAAATGAGCGGCTCATCATTTAGTGGTATAACGAAGAAAGGAACTGTCCATCCTAACTGATACAAGCTGTGGCTTAGTATACGGAAGTCCCCAACAACTTCATTCCCCGACAATAGTGTAATAACTATGGGCAAACCTTTACTACTCCAAAAATTACAGAATTTGTGACACAATATGCGTACGCAAGATACTTGATATAACAGGGATCCAATAGCTTACAATAAACTTATAACTTTGGCAATACATTATTACCTACCTAAATTAATAATAATTATAAACTAAGAAACGAATCTCCCTGAGTGACCCTTACAGGCAAGCTAGGAAAGAATAGTTCCACACAGCTATGCATGTCGTAAATGGCGACTTAAAACTGCTTTGCGTGGGACTAGCAAGTTGAGCATGTAGACACATTGATACATCGCTGCAAAAGCACGTAAAGGGCTTTGGCGCAGGCTTCCTCAATGAGACCAACTGTAATGGTGATTCTGTACCCCGGCTAGAGCGAAAATGGAGACATAATAAACAAGATACAGATCAGTGAACGTGTGTTGGGATATAGATTGAATCATTCCTACTGAAGAAATAAATGAAGACAACCACTGAAGTACTGCCAGGGTAGTTGGGACACAACAAAAGGATCATATCAACTTAAGCAAAACATGCTATATATGATGGTACAATATCAGTTAGTGCTCCAGAGTCTGAGTTACTGAACAATTAAAGCGTGTATTTCTTAAGACAATGAAAACGGGTCCATTCGCCGCTATCGAATGCTCCAGTATCCATTTCTTTATTTCTTCCTCTTCTTCTTCGATCAACTTCTATCCCGGTGAGATTCGCGAATCAGCGTGTGTTTAAGTCATTTGTCGGTCCCCCACAACTTCTCTGACATGGTCGCTGCCCCGGGCCAGACTGCCCAATAACACATGTATAAACAGGGAGTATTGGACTGCCTCTCTTTGATCTGCGTAAGTGGGACAGTCCTGCAGGATATGTTCTGGTGTTTGCTCGGGTGCTCAGAAATTGCTTGTGGCGATGTCTCTAAAAACCCATGCTATGTGGTGGGATTTCAGTCTGCAATGTCCCGTTCTGAGTCTGAAGATCGTTGTCTGCCCACCTCTGCCGAATTAGTTTATTCTGTCATTTTCTTGCTAGTACTTTCTGTGCTGGTCTCTCCAATCCGACATCATGGATCGTTGTATGAGTATCTTTGATTCGCTTTAACTGTGGATGGCGAGTCTGTGTGCCGCCACTTCCGGTTTTTGCTATCTCATCTTTTTTTCAAATCCAAGAATCCCACAGTGGGCCGAAATCCACTGTATGACTAAATCTGCTTTTTGGGACAGCAACCCGATATTATATTTTTAATGCATGTAAGAGTATATTTGTTTGAGGATTGAGATGACTTGGAGTTCGCTCCTGTATTCTGTTAGAATGACCGTATCCCTTGTAATTGTGTTTTCGCTGAAACGAATCTGAGTTGATGTATGTACATATGTTGCTTCAGCTCTGAAATTGGGACATGTCTCTCCTGCTGATAGCAGTGGTTTTATATGTCGCCATTAGAGTGTGCGATGTAGATTCCACTGCCTCCCATTTGTGTGTTCTCCGTGGTCGATCAATCTGTGTACACATGTGTTCATGTATTGCTAGGGTAGTGTTCTTGAGCTCATGTAGAATGTGAATTTTTGTATCTGTTGCCGAATGCTCATTGCTTTTTCGTTATCCGTGGAACCTCCAAGATTATTTTGGACCGATCCTAGCTCCCTATCCATGATTCTGGAATGAGTGCTTGTCACATTTCGATTGAAACTTGACTTATTGTTTTTGGAATGCAATGCAGCGACAAAGGCAACTGGTCATTTAATCTCCAAAAAGTTTAGGCCTGGTATAATTAAATCTCGACACTTCATCTCTGAATACAAATTATGTGATAAGATTACTTTTCCTATTTCTTTGCACAAGAATTTTTGAGAATATAGCGACAAGCGAAAAAAAACAGACGCCAACTGTTTCAAATTGTCACAAAGCGTAGAGCTCTAAATGTCATATGACAGTGTTGTTTGAAAACACAATGATTGTGCTGACTGAACGGTTGAAAGAGTGTTACTGGAAGAACATACCATTATATTCTAAAGGCACAATTTCAAATGATGATGATGTTGGTGGTAATGATGATAATGACTATTTCTCGATAATGTATGTTTTTTATACAGTTTTGTTATTATAAAGTTATTCCTATTATATGTGTGTTTCGCGTTAGCATGGATTACCCTTACTGTGTGTGTGTGTCTCGTGTAGACTTGCGTTACTGTCACTGTGTGTGTGTGTCTCGTGTTGATTTGTGTTACAGTCACTATGTGTGTGTGTCTCGTGTAGACTTGCGTTTCTGTCACTATGTGTGCGTGTCTCGTGTTGTCTTGAGTTAATCTTACTGTGTGTGTGATTCGTATTGCCTTGAGTAATTATTACTCTGTGTGTGTCTCGTGTTGACTTGAGTAATTATTACTGTGTGTGTACGTGTGTGTGTGTGTGTATCGTGATGACTTGAGTTAGTCTTACTGTGTGTGTGTGTGTTTCGTCTTGACTTGTGTTACTTTTACTGTGTGAGTGTGTCTCGTGTTGACGTGAGTTACTCTTATTGTGTGTGAGTGTGTCTCGTGTTGACGTGAGTTACTCTTATTGTGTGTGTGTGTGTGTCTCGTGTTGACTTGAGTTACTCTAATTGTTTGTGTGTGTGTCTCGTGTTGACTTGCGTTACTGTCACTATGTGTACGTGTCTCGTGTTGTCTTGAGTTAATCTTACTGTGTGTGTGATTCGTATTGCCTTGAGTAATTATTACTCTATGTGTGTCTCGTGTTGACTTAAGTAATTATTACTGTGTGTGTGTGTGTGTGTACGTGTATGTGTGTGTGTGTGTGTATCGTGATGACTTGAGTTACTCTTATGGTGCGTGTGTGTGTGTCGTGTTGACTTGAGTTAGTCTAACTGTGTGTGTGTGTCTCGTGTTGACTTCAGTAAGTATTACTGTGTGTGTGTGTTTCGTCTTGACTTGTGTTACTTTTACTGTGTGAGTGTGTCTCGTGTTGACGTGAGTTACTCTTATTGTGTGTGTGATTCGTATTGCCTTGAGTAATTATTACTCTATGTGTGTCTCGTGTTGACTTAAGTAATTATTACTGTGTGTGTGTGTGTGTGTGTGTGTGTACGTGTATGTGTGTGTGTGTGTATCGTGATGACTTGAGTTACTCTTATGGTGCGTGTGTGTATGTGTCGTGTTGACTTGAGTTAGTCTAACTGTGTGTGTGTGTTTCGTCTTGACTTGTGTTACTTTTACTGTGTAAGTGTGTCTCGTGTTGACGTGAGTTACTCTTATTGTGTGTGAGTGTGTCTCGTGTTGACGTGAGTTACTCTTATTGTGTGTGCGTGTGTCTCGTGTTGTCGTGAGTTACTCTTACTGTGTGTGTGTGTGTGTGTGTCTCGTGTTGACTTGAGTTACTCTAATTGTGTGTGTGTGTGTCTCGTGTTGACTTGAGTTACTCTAATTGTGTGTGTGTGTGTCTCGTGTTGACTTGAGTTACTCTTATTGTGTGTGTGTGTGTCTCGTGTTGACTTGAGTTATTCTTATTGTGTGTGTGTGTGTGTCTCGTGTTGACATGAGTTACTCTTAATGTGTGTGTGTTTCGTGTTGACGTATGTTACTCTAACTATGTGTGTGTGTGTTGTGTTGACTTGAGTTGCTCTTACTGTGTGTGTCTCGTGTTGATTTGAATTACTCTTACTATGTGTGTGTGTGGGTGTGTGTGTGGGTGTGTGTGTGTGTGTGTATATCGTGTTCACCTGAGCTACTCTTACTGTGTGTGTGTGTGTGCGCGCGCGTATCTTGTGTTGAATTGTGTTACTCTTACTGTGTGTGTGTGCCGTGTTGACTTGAGTAACTATTACTGTGTGTCTATGTGTGTGTGTGTGTGTATGTGTCGTTTTGACTTGAGTTACTCTTCCTGTGTGTGTGCCGTGTTGAATTGAGTAACTATTACTCTGTGTGTGTGTGTGTGTGTGTGTGTGTCGTATCGTGTTGACTTGAGTTACTCCTACTGTGTGTGTGTGTCGTGTTGACTTGAGTAACTATTACTGTGTGTCTGTGTGTGTGTGTGTGGGTGTGTGTCGTTTTGACTAGAGTTCCTCTTACTGTGTGTGTGCCGTGTTGAATTGAGTAACTATTACTGTGTGTGTGTGTGTGTCTCGTGTTCAGCAGAGTTACTTTTACTGGGTGTACGTGTGTGTTGTATTTACTTGTGTTACTCATATTGTGCGTGTGTATATGGTGTTGATTTGTGTTACCCTTACTATATGTGTGTATCTCGTGTGGACTTGAGTTACTCTTATTGTGTGTGTGTGTGACGTGTTGACTTGAGTTACTCTTATTGTGTGTGTGTGTGTGTGTCGTGTTGACTTGAGTTACTCTTATTGTGTGTGTATGTGTGTGTGTGTGTCGTGTTGACTTGAGTATCTATTATTGTATATATGTGTGTGTTGTGTTGACTTGTAGTACTCTTACTGTGTGTATGTCTTGTGTTGACTTGTGTTACTCTTACTGTGAGTGTGTATCTCGTTTTGACTTGCATTACTCTAACTTTGTGTGTGTCTCGTGTTGACGTGAGTTACTCTTACTGTGTGTGTGTGTGTGTGTGTGTGTGTGTGTGTTACTCATAATGTGTGTGCGTGTCTAGTGTTGCGTTGAGTCACTCTTACTGTATGTGTGTCACGCGTTGACTTGAGTAACTTTTACTATATGTGTGTGTGTGTCTCGTGTTGTCTGGTAGTCACTCTTACTGTCTGGCGTTGACTTGAGTAACTTTTACTCTGTGTGTGTGAGTTTCGTGTTGACTTTACTCTTTCTGTGAGGAAGTGTGTCTCGTGTTGTCTTGAGCTACTCATTCTGTTTCGTGTTGACTTGAGTAATCTTACTGTGTGTGTGTGTGTGTGCGTGCGTGCGTGCGTGCTTGCGTGCGTGCGTGCGGTGTGTGTGTGTGTGTGATCTCGTGTTGACTTGAGTTACTCTTACTGTGTGTGTGTGTGTGTGTGTGTGTGATCTCGTGCTGACTTGAGTTACTCTTACTGTGTGTATGTGTGTGTGTGATCTCGTGCTGACTTGAGTTACTCTTACTGTGTGTGTGTGTGTGTGATCTCGTGCTGACTTGAGTTACTCTTACTGTGTGTGTGTGTGTGTGTGTGATTACGTGCTGACTTGAGTTACTCTTACTCTGTGTGTGTGTGTGTGTGTGTGTGTGTGTGTGTGTGTGTGATCTCGTGCTGACTTGAGTTACTCTTACTGTGTGTATGTGTCTCGTGTTGACTTGGATATAGAACAACATTAGCTGGTAAACAATACGACGACTTGGATATTAAAATACTTTGGCCACATCAAGAGTAGCAATGGTCTAGACGAAACTGTACTATGTGGTGATCGTACCTGACGAGCGAGGCAGATGCTTGTCGAGAAGATGGACAGATTACATTAGAAAGGTTAAGAGGTGGTCGGTGACTGAGGCGGGTGAGCTCGTCAAAGCGCGTGCATCTTAGTTGTATTGTAAAAGTATGTATGTGCCACGTGTTTTCTCATTCTTACTGTGTGTGTGTCTGTGCTAGCTACTGACTAGCGTTATTCTTACTGTGTGTGTGTGTGTCGTGCTAGCTATTGACTAGCGTTATTCTTACTGTGTGTGTGTATGTGCTAGCTATTGCCTAGCGTTATTCTTACTGTGTGTGTGTGTCTGTGCTAGCTATTGACTAGCGTTATTCTTACTGTGTGTGTGTATGTGCTAGCTATTGCCTAGCGTTATTCTTACTGTGTGTGTGTCTGTGCTAGCTATTGACTAGCGTTATTCTTACTGTGTGTGTGTGTCTGTGCTAGCTATTGACTAGCGTTATTCTTACTGTGTGTGTGTGTCTGTGCTAGCTATTGACTAGCGTTATTCTTACTGTGTGTGTGTCTGTGCTAGCTATTGACTAGCGTTATTCTTACTGTGTGTGTGTATCTATTCCTGCAATTGACTAGCGGTATTCTTATTGTGTGTGAATTTGTGCCTGCAATTGACATGATATTATTACTGTGTGTGTATCTGTGATGGCTATTGACTAGCGTTATTCTTACCATGTTTGTGTATCTGTGCCTGCGATTGATATACGTTATTCGTACTGTGTGTGTATATGTCATTACTAACACTATCGTTGTGACATTCTCTGTTGTTGATTAATCCAATAATGTTGCTGTTACCACTCGCTACCTTGTCAGAGAATCCATAGTCCAACATTATGATGTTGTCGATCAATGTCGTACTGTCACTTGTCTGCGCCAGCTGCGCCTGCTCTACGGTGCAGTAACTGATAATATATGACTAGGGGCAGTGTGGGTCATATCGGTTTGTATAATACATTCTAAATGAGTATTTAGCAAAAATAATTTATTTCTGCTGTAGACAGAAAATACATGTCAATAATGGCAGCTCGAAATAACTGTGTTGTATGTAAAAATGGACAAAAATAAGGGTACGGTCTAAAGCACTCGTCTTTAATGACAAATTACCTAATTTACTGGACTGTCACGTGTTCTGTTAGTTCCGTTTAGAGTAATTCCTTTTTTTCTATTTTCATAAAAATATTATGTTTTGACATTAACATTTGCGGTTACTGATGCCTAACTTAATGGACAATGTGGATTAATTCAGCTCTGGGGCGGCTATCTTTTGTTATGGCAGTCATTGCATCAGATTCTTAATTCACTCTTTTGGATGTGCACACGGTATGGCTGCCAGAGGTCTTAAACCTTCATGTGTTTACGTAGAATTAACTGCCAAGAACATGCTTGGATTTGCGTTAATGGTAAAGCCGATGTCCTGCTTTGGAAGCACCGAAAGTGTGGACATTGTATGTATCCATAATGTGAACATCGGGCGCCCCCAAAGTAAGGACATCGGCTGGACCCAAAGTAAGAATATCGGCTGGACCCAAAGTAAGAACATCGGCTGGACCCAAAGTAAGGACATCGGCTGGACCCAAAGTAAGGACAACGGCTGGGCCCAAAGTAAGGACATCGGCTGCACCCAAAGTAAGGACATCAGCTGCTTTCAAAGTAAGGACATCGGTTGCACCCAAAGTAAGGACATCGGTTGCACCCAAAGTACGGACATCGGCTGGAGCCAAAATGAGTTCATTGACTGTACCCAAAGTGTGAACATCGCTTTCACCCAAAGTAAGGACATCGGCAGCACTCAAAGTTAGAACATCAATAGCACGAAAAGTATGAGCAAAGACATGGGGGACATGCTGAAATCAATAAGTTTCAGCATATTAGAAAATAAAGTCACAATTTGTAATTCTGGAATTATGTTGACATATTCTTAACTTAACTTAACGTCTTTATACTGGTGTAGAAGACTCTGCAGTCTGTATACAACCAGTTTCATTTACATTACTTTGTTCTAAAAGCTATGCGCATCCAATCTATTCTTAAATGCATTAATTGTCCCTGCCTCCACTACTTCCTGTGGCAATGCATTCCAAGCATTCCCCTTTCTCTGACTAAAAAAATATATCTGAACATCCAATGTTGGTCCTTTCTTTAGTTAATTTGTAGCTATGCTCTCCTGTTCTTGTAGGTAGTTGTATTTTGAAAAAACTTGTTACATTCTAATTTATCCGTTCCTTTTTATTATCTTATAAACATGTCTCGAATTATTATCTTTTCTAAACCGGTTTTTTCTGAGTCTTTCCTCATAACTGTAATTCTAGAATCCCACTATCAGCTTTGTCGCTCTTTCCAGCATGTTTATATAACCTCTACGAAAAGTACTTCACACCTGTACACATTACTCCCATCCAGGTCTAACTAATGGTTTATACAGTTTGACTATTACTTCCTTGCTCCTATGTTTAATATTTCTTTTTATCATACCTAACATTGCATTTGTCTTTTTCACTGCTACATGAACTTGCTCCCTCACCTTTCCTGTATGATCTATTATAACCCTTAGGTCCTTTTCCGTTTATATTTTTCTAATATTGTTCTCTCCCATTCTGTAATTATGTTCCATATTGGATCTACCCATGTGGCTGACTGAACATTTATCTACATTAAACTCCAATTGCCAGCTTACAGACCAATCTAGAATTGTATCTAAATCCGACCTCAATATATCCATTTCTTCTTTAGATGAGACACTACTGCATAGTTTTGTGTCATCAGCAAATGTTTCAATCATGGACCCTATATTAATGTCCAAATCGTGTATATATATCAAGAACAAAACCGAGCCCTCCACTTTTTACTTCACACCCCAGTATTCCTTATGTATCTCCAATGTCTGCCTTCTTCCCGTTAACCAATTTTCAATCTATTTGGCAACGTCCCCACCTATTCCATGTAATTTTAACTTTCGAAATAATCTTTGATGAGGTACTCAATCAAAACCCTTTGCAAAATCTAGATAAATAACATACACTGGCTCCCCTTTATCTATCATTTTAGTAACCTCCTCCGTGAATTCTAATAGATTTGTTAAACATGATCTCCCTCTAGTAAATCCATGTTGACTATTTCTGATTATATTAAACCTGTCTAGATATATTACAATGTTTTCTTTGATCATTTATTCTAACATTTTACAGAATATGCTCGTTAAACGTACCGGTCTATAGTTTGCTGGATCTGATTTCTTTCCCTTTTTGAATAAGGGGATCACTCCTGCATCTTTCCAATCCCGTTGAACAATCCCTTTTGTAAGTGATTGAGAACATAATACAGCCAATGATTTTGTTAGTTGGTCTCTAATTTCAAACAGCAATTTTGGATGAGTACCATTTTGATGTGCAAATTTATTCACTTTCAATCCCTCCAATGTTTTAAAAACCATATCCTCTGTAATACAGATTGATCTCAATCCCATTGTATCCATGTCTCTTTGAAAGATATCTATAGGTTGTGGGATCTTGGAGCAGTCCTTTTTTGTGTAGACTGTGCCAAAGTACTGATTGAGTAGATTGGCTGCCTCGCTGTTCTCACTTTTAATTGTTCCTGCTCTATGAGAGGGCCTACTTTGTCTTTCGTTCCTTGTTTATTTATAACAAAAGAAAAGAAGCTTTTACTATCAGTCTTGGTATTCTGAGCGAGTTTTTTTCGAAGTCTATTTTTTGCTGTTTTATTCACTTTCTGAGCTATGTTCTGCTTGTTCAAATATTTTAAATGTGTTACTTTTGATTTACCTGCCTCTGTATATTTTTTTTCAATGCTTTATTTATAGCTCTTCTACATTTAAGTACAAATCTAGTGATATTCTTTTTATGCTTGAGGTTTACCTCCCTACATTGAACACATTTCTCGTTTAGCTTTTCTAGAAATGTTTTAAAACTCTCCTACTCTTGTTCAACATCTGTTCCTCAGGTAATTTGTTGACAGATTATGTGACTTGCTGTCTCTTTCGTCTTCTTAACATCTGCCTTAGAGTATAAGATCCCAACGGATTATGGGGCTTTCTGACTTAGAGTAGTCGTTTGTTCTCGTTTTTATGTTCACTTCTTTTCTTGCAATAAGATCCCAACGGATGGTCACTTGAGCTAAACAATTCTCCAACAGTAACGTTGTCAATTATAATTTCATGTGTAGTAAAAACTAAGTCGAGTGTATTTTTGCATATTGTGGCTGCTTCTACATGTGAATTTAAAAATTGTCAGTTATGCATTTAACAAAAGGTTTTGACTCTATAAGTGCTTCTGCCATATCCCTTTTTTTTTTTTTTTTGGAAAATTGAAATTCCCCTATTAAAAATAATTTGCCTTCACTTGCCTTTTCCTAATCAGCTCCTCATCGTCCTCATTTTGACATCTATAGCATACTGCAATCGCTGTTTTTTTAACCCTAACTTTCTATTTCTCCCCAATCACTTTCGTGTGTGTTACGACATGATAAATCATATATGAATTTGTACAGTATAATAAAACGCCATCTCCCTTAGCCTTGTCTCCAAGGACCGTATCTTTCCTTAACATTGTATATCCCTCTATTTCAAGTTCACTATCTGCAATATCCTCATTTATCCATGATTCTGTTAACTCTATTATATCTGATTTTTCTTCTTCTACATACAGTTCCAATTTTTTTACTTTTATTTACTTTGCTTCTGCCATTTGCATACAAACATTTTAGTTTGTAATTTTGTTGTTTTTTCAATTTTTGCTTTTTCTTTATCATTTTTATTTTTTCCACTACTTATTTCACACTTCCCTGACCCCAGCTCTCCCCTTTGACTACATCCTCTATAGCACCCTATTGTAGGCCTATCTTTAGTCCCATACTTCATACGCATTACTATTTTAAATTTGTAACACAATGATTAAACATATATTTCGCTACAGCATGCTATCCTATCTCATTTAGATGTAAACCTTTCCTGTCTAGCATTTTACTTTTGTCTACTTTCACATCAATAAATTAATTACCCATGTCCGCACACATCACTTGTAGCCTAAGGTTGATACCCATTATCTTACTATTTAGATAGTCTGACTAATCTGCTCTGTCTAAAATGCCCATCATTGTGATCTTGTTTTCCTTGTCTTCCCATAAGACTCTTGTATCTTTGTATAATTATTTATGTACCATCTCTATTTACATTATTAGTTCCTATCAATACCACAACATGACAGTTTTCCTGGAAGGAAACGATAATATCACAATGGAAGAACTAAAGGCAGCATTGGAGAAAATTAAGATTAGTAAAGCAGCAGGACATGATGGTATAACACCAGAAATGGTTAAATACATGGGAGCGGCAGGAGAGATGCTATTCATGAAGATTTTCAAGGCAGCTTGGCGCCACAAGAAGATACCAAAAGACTGGGAGGTTGCAATAATAATACCAATATTTATAAAAAGGCGACAATCGACAATGTGAAAATCACAGAGGTATTTCCCTTCTCAGTGTCCCCGGGAAAGTCTACTCTAGGATTCTAGAACGGCGATTAAGAAGTCTAGCAGAGCCAAACATATATGAAATCAATGTGAGTTTAGGTCAAACAGAAGTACTCAAGACCTTATCTTTACACTCAGACAGCTAAGTGAAAAGGCTCTTGAATATGATAAAGAGATGCATCTCTGCTTTTTGAATTTGGAGAAAGCATTTGATAAAGATCCTTGGGACAAACTCTGGGAGTACCTGACAAGGAAAATATCCCAGGACCCCTCTGCCATACAGAGTTTCTATAAAACATGCAGAAATTATGTGCGGACATCAAATCAAAAGTCAGGAGAGTTCAAGACCACTAGCGGAGTAAGACAGGGGGCATTCTATCACCGTACCTTTTCATACTCCTCATGGATGAAGTCATCAAAGCCTGCAAGGAACGGACAAAAAAGTATGAAGTATGGTACTGGAAGATGAGACCAAGTTACATATCGGAACTAGCATTTGCAGACGATGTGGCCCTGATCACGAAAACCGAAGCACATCTCCAGATCAACTTGCAGGTCTGGGAAGAAGAGTTGAAGAAGAGAGGAATGCACATCAGCAACTCCAAAACAAAAACCATGGTGATCGCCAGAGATTAAAAGAGACATCAGATAACCATGGGAACACGAGCACTGGAGCAGGTCAGCAACTTTAAATATCTAGGAGTGGTAATAGACAGCAGGGGAGGAATCATAGAGTAGTTAACTCCACGAAGGGCAGCAGCAGGTAGACTGTTCCATGCAATAAACAGAGGTTTCCTCAGTAGAAGAGAAATAAGCAGGAAAACAAAGATGGATGTATGCCGCTCGACCTATGTGCCTGTCCTGACATATGGATGTGAGTCATGGGCAATGACTACAGCCAAAGAAAGGCAATTACAAACTTCAGAAATGAGGTACCTAAGAAAGGCGGTTCAGGTGACGAAAAAGGACAAGATCCGCAAGATCCGTACACAACACGTAGCAATCTTGAAGTTCAACCCCTGCAGACACGAGTGGAGCAGTCCCAACTACAGTGGTTTAGCCATGTCTGTAGAATGGAAGAAGATCGGATACCAAAGCGGTCATAGGAGATCAAAAGTCAAGGACGCAGACCCCGAGGACGTCCCAAAGTACGTTGGGAAGACAACATACGACAGTCCCTAAGTGATAGAGGGCTGGATTGGAAAGAGGCCAGGAAAAAGACGGCGGATAGAGCAGTGTGGCGTTCTCTTTGGCAAACCTCTACACCTCACGGTAGAAGAGGAGCGACTGAGTAAGTAAGTAATACTTATACATGTAGGTGACTTAAATAACAATAATAATACTTACAGATGTGTGTGACCATAATAACAGTAATAATACTTACACATGTAGGTGACTATAATAACACGTACAGATGTAGGTGACTATAATAACAGTAATAATACTTACACATGACAACGATGACGGTGACAGTAGCAGACCTGTGCTGCAGATTGTGACGCACCAAAGGCACTCATGTCAAGAGGCAGCTGTGCCGTCGTCGTGTGTTGTGCTCTTTCGTATGGGACGCTTACTTCCCATACCTCAAGGTGGAATGTTGCTCTGCGATCTGAGCACCTTTGGTGAAGTTAGCGGGCCAGGTGGAACGGTTCTACGCAAGCAAATCTCAGGAGGTGACATCAATGTTGAAGCTTCTCATTATCACGTTCAAGGAGTTTCTGTTGCGTTATTGATGTCTCCCTAATGAGCGTCTGTCTGTTCTGAGCTCACCTTATAGCTTGTAGATGCGCTCATCGGACATGCGAACATGTCCGTCAATCTCATTTGGTCTTTTTGTAGAAACGTATGGACGTTCAACATGTTAGTCTTGCTAAGAATTTCAGATTTAGGTACTTTGTCCTGCCACCTGACCCTGAGCAGCTCAACTGAAAACGAGTTAGCTGTGTGGCGTGTCTGCTATTCGCTTTCTATGTTTCGTAACCATTCAGCAGAGTGACTAACACTACAGCACGATACACTTTTACCTTGGTGGCAACACTGATGCCTTGTTAGCTCCAGACGTTTGCTTCGAGCCTCCCAAACACGAGCATTTGTAATTCTGTTGTTGACCTCAAAGTCGATATTCGCCGATCTTGTCATGGCTTGGTAGGGGAAGCTATCGGCTGCCTGGAGACGTTGGTTATGTGCAGCAATTGCTGCTTCAATGTATGGATTCCCACGAGCCGAATGGAAGAATGCCTCAGTTTTTCTAATGTTGATCGTAAGACCAAAGTTACTGCATACTGCCGAAAACTCCGTGGGTTTCATTCAGCAGCCCATTATCGTACATTTCCATATGTGCTAACAGCTTCCCATCAAAACAGCGATCTAGCGGTTTTTAGAATGCAAGATTCATGAAATACTGTCATTAACATTTAGCCATTATTTTCTTTACACTTATCATTTTCTCAACTATATATTTATTACAGTTATCTTGTTCGTATTTGTATCTGGAGGCATAATCCATTGTGTGTACGCACGTGTGTGTGTGGGTGTGTATGTGTGTATATGCGTCTGTGTGTGTTGCGTCTGTGTGTGCATAATCTGTGTGTGCATAATCCATTGTGTGTACGCACGTGTGTGTGTGGGTGTGTATGTGTGTATATGCGTTTGTGTGTGTTGCGTCTGTGTGTGCATGTGTTTACATGTGTGTGTGTCTGTGTGTGTATGTGTGTGTCTTTGTGTCTGTGTGTGTATATGTGTCATTGTGAGTGTGTCTGTGTCTACGAAGGGGCGTGTGTTTGTGTGCATTCGCGCGTATATGTGTGTGTGTATGTATGTATACAGACGTGTGTATGCTTCTGTATGTCTGTCGGTGTATGTGTATGTCTGTGTGTCTGTATGTGTGTGTGTATGTGCGTGAATGTGTCTGTGTGAGAGAAATCCGGTCCCATTTCCCTCACCCTCTTTATACCAATAACCGCCACTCCATCCGCTGCTACATAAGCCATCAAGCAAATATTGTATTTGTGTTTGTTTAACTTATGTGTGTAGTAAAGGTAAAAGTCAGTACAATGGCAACAACTGCCGTCGTGGATGAAGATAACTCTTCATGGACTAAGCCGAAGCCTATGTGAGGAATGGTGACCACTTTCCGTCCTTGCTAATTATACCTTCCCTAACTCCTACCTCAGGTACCTATTTACAGCTCGGTCGACTGGAGGAGCGATCGTATCGGGAACGAGCCACGCTCGGACATTTTTTATGTCCGTTCGTGATTTCCAACCCTGGCGAGCTGTAATCCCAATCTTAAGCAGGGTGGCTCACTGTCGACTAGGATTTGTTTACAATATAGAAGTGTTGATTTTGGTCTTTATTCAGTAACTGTGCTAGATATATGTTGGCCGAAAACGTTCCGAAGGTACATTACCCGTATTCACATAATTATTTCTACGGTAAAAATGTTTCATTTAACGTTGTTTCAGTTAAAGTAGTGGAGATTAAAATAGTAAAGTTGAATTATATTGAAAAAGATAGAAAAAAATGTAAATGTGAAATCCATGATGTGCAAGCAGGCTTCAAGAAAGCCAGAAGGAAAGAGATCGATGAAAAATGCAGAGTATAATGTAAATCTTTTTACGCGGATTATTCATTACACATACCTATTTAACTTGTATGCAGAGTGTATAATGTGAAACATTAGAGAGGATGAGAATATCAAAACCTACGATCCCTTTACAATCGGCGGATACAAGATATCACACAAGATCTGACACAAGTACTTCCACACAGGACGAGTCCAAAGAGATTTGTTGGAGATTTCAACAGCCACTCGGAGAGATGGGGATACTCTGACACAGACAGCAGAGGTGACGAAGTGGAAGATTGGGAGATAGATGCAAATCTCTCCCTAATCAATAGGCCGGAGGATAGCCCTAGCTTCTATTCAAGAACATGGCATACCACCTCGACTCCAGATTTGGCCTTCTCCACACAGGACATACACTATAAAATAGACCGCCAGGTGCTAAACCAACTGGCAGGTAGCGACCACAGGCCGATCAGGCTAACCATTGACATGGAAGTAGGCCCACAGGAAACAAAACCGCTCCCACGTTGGAATTACAAACGAGCCGACTGGGACAGATTTGCAATCCTGACAGATGGGCTGTGTGAAACCATCAACACACGAAACACCAAAATGAAGCCCATGGTAGAGAGCCTAAGCAAGGCAATAATGCAAGCCGCCACTGAAACCATCCCAAGAGGAGCTAGGAAAAACTATAAGCCCTACTGGAATGATGAGTTACAGAAAGTGGAAGATGCAGTAACAAATGCTAGGAACATGGCAGAACGAGAAAAATCCGTGGAGGCAAACATCGCCCTCAAAGCCGCCGCGGCGAAGTACAAACACACTCTCAAGCAAACAGCAAGAGAAAGTTGGAAAAATAAAACGGAAAGTTTAAACCTGGACAAAGAAGGGAACAAGCTATGGAAGCTAGTCAGAGCCATGAACGACGAAACCCCGTCAAATAAACAAATTACTATCAAGCAAGGCGAGAACTTGATCACAGGTAAGAAAGCCGCAAACGCCTTTGTCGATCACTATGCCAGAGCAAACCACATCGAGGTCCCTGCAGATAAGCATACAGACATTAGCGAAGAGCTAAAGGGGCACGAAAACATAAATACGGCTCCTGAAGAGCACATGATGGCCAAACTAACAATGCGCGAAATGGAAGAGGCTATGAGAACACTAAAGAGAAGGAAATCTCCCGGAAAAGACGGGATAACAAACGAAATGCTGATGGGGCTGGGCCAAACAGCGAAGAAAAAACTACTATCAGTCCTGAACCAAAGCTGGAAAAGGGGTATTGTACCCCAGGCATGGAAAGATGCAATACTGGTACCAGTACCAAAAACAGGAAAGGACAAAACAGATCCGAATGGATACAGGCCCATAAGCCTACTGAGCTGTGTCGGCAAGCTGATGGAACGGATGATAAACACCAGACTGATGTGGCATCTGGAAGAAAAACGAATACTAATTCCACAGCAAGCCGGCTTTAGACAGCACAGATCCACTGAGGACCAGGTCATCCTCATAGCCCAGGAGATAGAAGATGCCTACCAGGCACAGAAACACACAGTAGCTGTTTGGGTGGATCTGGAAAAGGCATTTGACAAAGTCTGGAAGGATGGACTTAGAGTCAAGCTAAGAAGAAGTGATGTTTGTGGGAAGATGTACAAGTGGATCAACCACTACCTCAAACAAAGAACGGCCAGAGTCCAAGTACAAGGGCAGATGAGCAAAAAGGTGACACTCGAGCAGGGAGTACCCCAAGGGGGAGTACTGTCACCCACACTCTTCCTGGTATATATAAACGATATTACAGAGAATATACCAAGAAGAGTCCATAGCTCAATGTTTGCAGACGATCTGGCTATGTGGACCTCTGAAAAGAATCTCACCATAGCAAGAAATCGGATGCAAACGGCCCTAACATCGCTGGAAGAGTGGGCGAACTCATGGCTGGTCAAAATAAACGAGGAGAAAACCACGTGCACAATATTCTCGCTCTCATTAAAACCCCAAAGTACCAAATTAAGCCTAAATGGCAAAATCCTGCAGCCAAACGACAACCCAACCTATCTGGGAGTCACATTTGATCGGCGCATGACATGGAAAAGTCAGATTGAGAGAAACCGAATGAAAGCCAGAGAAAGAATGGCGATCATGAGGAAACTTGCTGGCACAAGCTGGGGAGCAGACGAAGGCATACTAAAGAAACTGTACACTGGAAGAGTGAGACCAGTTCTCGAGTATGGCATCGCGGCATGGACAACAGCAGCGAAGGCGAACTTCGATAAAGTTAACAAACTTCAAAACCAAGCCATGAGAATCATAACAGGTGGCATGAAGTCAACGCCAATTGTAGAACTTGAAAAGATTACAAAACTGCAATCCATGACCGACAGAAGAGACTGCAGAGCCCAGCTGCAGTCAGAGAAACTCCGAAGACTGACGGACCATCCAATGTACCAGAGGCTAAACAATTTGGGAACTGGGAAACTAAAGCGGAGAAACTTTGCAGAAATAGCCAAAGCAAAGATGCGCGAAGATCCCATAAACGCACTAACAACACCAAAACCCATCACTACTGTACGAAAACCTACTTGGAGGCAGGATATATTTCCAGAGGTGGTAGAAAATATACCAGGTATTGCAAACAAAAACTGCCAGACCGAAAAAGAAAGGAGAGACACTACCCTAAGCTTCATAACGAAAAGCTACCCAAGCATGGACTGGACCCATGCATACACCGACGGTTCTGTAACAAACACTACACAGAACGGAGGGGCAGGAGCATTCCTGAACCTACCAAATGGCAGAAAAATAACACTGTCATTCGCTACTGGTAAGTACACGAGCAATTTCAGAGCAGAGGCAGAGGCACTGAGGGCGGCAGTGGAAGAAATGGTAACACACAGTGAAAATGAGAGCCATATAGTCCTGCTGACAGATGCTCTCGAAGTAGTCACAGCGCTAAAAAGCCAGAAAAACACTGAGCTTAATGACTTAAGAGCAGCACTCTGCAAACTGTGCCAACAGTCCGCACCAAAAAGGGTAGTGGTACAGTGGGTTCCGTCACACTGCAACATCCAAGGCAACGAGGAGGCAGACAGACTGGCAAAAGAAGGTGCAAGGCTACCACAAATAGATACCAGTATGACGTACGAAGAGTCAAAACGGCTTATCAAAGCCAGGTACATGTCCAAATGGGAAACCGAACATACTGGTTACACCAAAAACGATGCCTATTACCAGTTGAACCGAAGAGAGCAGGTCGTTGTCTTCAGACTTCGCACTGGCCACAACAGACTGAGGTACCACCTCTTCAACAAATTGAAGATAGGGTGTACCGACGAATGCCCGTGCGGTACTGGTAAAATGACCACTGAACATCTGCTGCAGAACTGCCCGACATACGAGGATCAGAGAGAGCAGATGTGGCCATTGCCAGTGGAACTGCAAGACAAGCTCTATGGTAGTGGCGAGAGTCTCAGGATGACCGCCGCTTTTTTCGAGAAAATAATGGTTACTGTCTGACTGTGTACGCAGAAGAAGAAGAAGAAGAATTATATTGAAAAAGATAGAAAAAAATGTAAATGTGAAATCCATGATGTGCAAGCAGGCTTCAAGAAAGCCAGAAGGAAAGAGATCGATGAAAAATGCAGAGTATAATGTAAATCTTTTTACGCGGATTATTCATTACACATACCTATTTAACTTGTATGCAGAGTGTATAATGTGAAACATTAGAGAGGATGAGAATATCAAAACCTACGATCCCTTTACAATCGGCGGATACAAGATCTCACACAAGATCTGACACAAGTACTTCCACACAGGACGAGTCCAAAGACGGCTAAACCAGTTTTGGTAACACACCTTCATAAGTTAGGGGAGGAAGTTGTTCGCAATAGTGTATGTCAAGAAGTTACAAATGTCTTTATTGCACTTTCAGAAGAACCTAGGGACATAAATAGTGGGCTATCATTAAGAAAAACTTTGACGGTTCAGTTCAGTTCATCTCGTAACCCATCAGGTTGTTGGGGCACACATGATGACACTCCCAAAATCCCACGCCATTCCTCTCTGTCTGTCGCCGCCTGACGTATCTCACCGGGACTAGTGCCTGACCACTCAGTGATGTTGTCCACCCATCTCTCCCTTGGACGTCCTCGCCCTCTCTGTCCCGGTACGGAACCAAAGAGTATCGAGTTGGTAATTCCGTTGGACCTCGCGACGAACCCCCGCACCAGGCCATCTTTCGTCTTTTGATAGCTGTGAACAGATCTTCAAAAGGACCAATAGCGCCTTCAACTCTCTGACGGATTTCTACGTTCATGACACGATCTTTATATGTAACATTTAGGAGTTTTCTATAGCACCTCATTTCCATTGCATGTATTCTGCCTCGGATATCTGCTGTAATGGTCCAGGTCTCGCAGGCATACAGAAATATTGATAGCACCAAAGAGCGCATTAGTCTAACTTTTATGCCGAGGGCGAGCCGCTTGTCTTACCATTTAGGTTTCAGCCGAGTCAGCGCCTCTGTTGTTTGTGCTATTCTTGCAATTACCTCTGGCTTCGATCCCTCTTCACTGATGAATGATCGTAGATATTTGAAACGTTTTACCACCTCAAGTTACTGCCCATTTGCCTCTTTTACAGATTTAAACCCTGCTATGTTATTGGTCATGGGCTTTGTTTTATCTGCATTTATTTCCATACCAAAACTCAGGGCCGCTCTATCCAATCTACCAATCAACTCCTGGAGTATGGCTTTCCTATAATTAATGAGCTCAGCAGAAGAGACCTTTGGAAGGAATACTTTCAAGAACTTTTCAACCCTACTACTTCCACTGTGGATTCAGTTTTTGTACCATGCAACCCAGATCATATCGAACCCGACATAATGATTCAGGAAACAGAGAATGATAAAGAATAGTCCAAAAATATGTCACCAGGCAAGGACGGCATAACAACGGAGGCGATTCGTGCATGTGGTTAAACAGAGTTACTCTGGCTACATAGGCTCTTCACAAAGGCATGGAAAGACAGACCCGTATCAGATGACTGGCAGCAAGCTATAATCGTTCCAATTTAGAAGAAAAAGGGCGACAAAAGAAACTGTGACACACACAGAAGCATATCGCTACTTACCCACACTGGTAAAATGTATGCGACAATCCTGGAACATAGAATAAGACCTATTGTTGAACCTCAACTTTCCAGAGCTCATTTTGGATTCCGTCAAGGTATGAACTTCACTGACGCCTTGTTCACCTTAAGGCAAAAAAGCGAAAGATCAATAAAATACAACGAAAATCTATGTGTTGCTTTCATTGATCAGGAAAAAGCGTTTGATATGGTAGACAGGATTAAACTTTGGAAGATACTGGAAGATTACGGTGTACAAAGCCAGCTTTTCGATAATATCAGAGCACTGTGTCGTTCGAGTAAAAACGTCGTCAGAACGACTGACGATGTCACAGATGCTTTTGAAATCACTACTGGCGTGACGCAAGGGTGTCTGCTTTCTCCTCTGTTGTTTAACATATACACGGACAAAATCGAATCGGACACCGATCAAATTGAGACATCTGAAGCAGAACATAACTCAATACACGAATTACTCTTTGCAGATGGCCAGTGCTTGCTGTACGGCAAAATCAAACTGCAAAACCACATGAACGCGCTCGCAACTACCTGTGCTAAACACAAAATGTAAAACCAAAACAAAAACTATGATGATCAGTAGAACACCTGGGCCACTCATGATAAATGTAAATGACGTTGCTCTTCAACAAGTCCATGAGTTTAAGTATTTGGACATTATTTTTTCGGCAGACTGTAGGATTGACAGGGAAATTGAGACTAGGTGGCAGAAATCATCTGCAGTGACTTATCAGCTGTCCCCACTGCTTAGTGTGGAAGCATAGGCTTTTAAGTTGAGTAGTTTACTTATCTTGAGAGTTACAACATATATATATGTATATATATATATATATATATATATATATATATATATATATATATATATATATATATATATATATATATATATATATATATATATATATATATATAACTACTTAGGAGGTTGTAAGCACTAGCTTATGTTTCCTCTAAAATCTATTATGCCCAGAATTCTTACCGCTGCAGTCCCCCATCTGCACACTCAATACACAATCACAAACTTGTCTTCAAGATCAGATCACGTACTCAGTTTATATGTGCATTCAAATATAATCAGTTCACGTGTAATCAGTTCCCGTATAATTAGATGTTCTGTGCATTCACATGTAATCCGATCACGAACTCACGTGTGATCACGTACTCAGTCGATCTGTGCACTCACATATAATCAGATCATTTACTCGGTCGTTCTGTGCACTCAGATATAATTAGATCACTTATTCGATATGTGCACTCGCTCAATTCTCGCAGTCAGGCGAATTGTGCGTTCACACACAATCAGATCTCGTACTGTTCACAGGGTGTCCATCATAATCACGTATTGAGGACGACTGGCCGAACTCGAGGTGTATGATGGTACATTCACCCTTCAAACTCTTACGTCCAGACTCACTATCAGTCTTCCTGTCGGTCTGTCTAATTTTATCTCTGCAGTGTATTTTTTAGTCTCAAGCAACAACATGGCTGTCCACTGGTCTTCTGTGGGTTCTCTGATTTAGCCATTACTCTAATTTGGAACTACCCCCATCTAAAATGTTATTGGTTGTCAATACACGAGTCACTGTCATTCTAACTGTGGTATCCTGTCGTGGAAGTATCAGACTGCCAACTGTCAAATCTGACGTCAGAGTGATCAGCTACGACACAAACCCCTGTACCAGACAAAGCCTTCCACCTAAAGTGTTCCTCACCCCTCGTTTCTTTGTCGACCTAGTGTCGAAACGGTAATTGACCCTGGCGTGACCTGCGTTCGTTCAACGTATTCGGGCAATCTTTGTTTTATAGAGTCGTGAACCCAATCTCCGCTACTTTAAACGCCCGTGCTCGAGCTGGAACTGTCACATTAGACACCCAAGCATTAATTCTGATAAACAGTATATTGATGCCAACTCTGCTCTACCAGTAACAAACATGGCCTCTGTCCAGGGCGTGTGAGAGCAGAATTTCAACTTGTGAAATGAAGTGTTTGAGGAAGGTCATCGGTGTTACCAGGAGAGACAGAATGCGGAACACCAACATATGGTCGGCACTATGTCTTGTGTCGAATACATTTCCAGGCAAAAAATAAGTTGGTTTGGTCATCTCATGAGAATACACCCTCAGCTTCCACTGATGACTTACAACGCTGGTAGATCTGGCTACAGGGCAAGGGGGCGGCCGCGAGGCAGGTGCGTTAGATGCCATTAGAGTGATTGTGCAGCGACAATGGCTCGCATTGACCGACGCAACGCACTTGGACCAGGATAGATGACTTAAGCTCCCCCCTGCGCTCAACGGAACAAGTGGAAAGAAAACTAACTAACTAACAAGATTTCAGAGCTAAGATAGACATACGATAATGTGATACTATCAAACAGTCCAGATGGGTTAGAGCAACTAATTGCAGCCGTAAACAGATGCAGCAAAGATAAACAGCTCTTTGCAAACATCAATAAAACTAACATAATAAACACCGACAAAACAAGAAGTCAACATAAATTAAAGTTCGGAATGTGGAAATGGAAAAGGTCACGAACTTTGCGAATCTGGGCTCCAGAATTGACAACAATAACGATTGCTCAAAGGAAATCAGAAGAAGATTGGCAATAACAATGAAGAGACTACACAACCTGAGGAAAATATGGCAGAGTACCAGCAATCCAACAAAATAACAATTTTTAGAACCTGTGTTTTTGCAGTGGAAGCATACGGCTGCGAAACATGGACAGTTCTAAAAAAAACAAGGTTCTCAAGGGAGAGAATCGAGTCTTTCGGGTCGAAATGTTAAAGAAAGGTCCTCATGGACAGAATAAAAAGAATAATGCAGAGATTCGACAATAGCTGGACATTAATAAATGATATCATGAACAGAGAATGGAAATACTTCGCCACATCAAAAGACACAACGGTCGTAAGAGAATGGAAATACTTCGCCACATCAAAAGACACAACGGTCGTAAGAGAATGGAAATACTTCGCCACATCAAAAGACACAACGGTCGTAAGAGAATGGAAATACTTCGCCACATCAAAAGACACAACGGTCGTAAGAGAATGGAAATACTTCGCCACATCAAAAGACACAACGGTCGTAAGAGAATGGAAATACTTCGCCACATCAAAAGACACAACGGTCGTAAGAGAATGGAAATACTTCGCCACATCAAAAGACACAACGGTCTTGAGAGAATGGAAATACTTCGCCACATCAAAAGACACAACGGTCTTGAGAGAATGGAAATACTTCGCCACATCAAAAGACACAACGGTCTTGAGAGAATGGAAATACTTCGCCACATCAAAAGACACAACGGTCTTGAGAGAATGGAAATACTTCGCCACATCAAAAGACAAAACGGTCTTGAGAGAATGGAAATACTTCGCCACATCAAAAGACAAAACGGTCTTGAGAGAATGATAACGGAAGGTGTCGGGCAAGAGAGGCAGAGACAGACCAAAAAGGCGATGGCACCAAAATGTCAAGAAGTGTTTGGGCATGACTCTGGAGATTTGGAAAGAGATCGAGTTTCTTTCAGATGGGTTGTGATAAAAGCCACGTTCTGCAAAGGACGTGCTACACGATTAGTGGTTGTCAGGAATTTAACTCCCATGTTAATTAGGAAGGTGTTCGATACAATACATGCATTAGCGTATTGGTTAATAAGAATGCAGTAAACGATCAATGTCATCATTTGTCACGTGACTACACGTTCTGGAACTTGACAATCATACCCGCATGTGTGCAGACTACTAATTAAATCCTAATTCGATATTTACCTATCCATATCACTAGTTAGTTAGTAGCGTAGCCCTTTTCAGTCATGACTAACTATAGGATGATAAGACTTTGGATAGTAAAAAAGGAAAGCTCTCTACTTAGCTTTTATTTTTGTTTTGTTTTCTTTCTCCTTGCGTCGTTGTCGTTTACTTCACCGTATAGCAATAGTTTATCTACATCAAGTGTGAGGTGGTCCTTCCTGCAGGAGTTGGTGTAGATCTTATATCCTGGTTGTTACAGGATTCAGGACAATGAAAGAGCTGACATTCTGGTTTCACAACCCCTAAAACCACCTATTATAGGCTCACTAGAAATGTATGGCCACATCTTGTATGATGACATTACAATAAATGAACCAGCTGAGGTTTGAAATCAAACGAAGTTCGGGTAGAGTGGGGTTCAAGATAGGACGGAGCATTAGCGTGCACAATCAACGAGCTACATGAACTATCAACATCCATATCCTTTGTTATTTACTAACACTTAGCACTTTTGTGTATTTCTGGAGTTCAGTGAAATTGATTCTTAGGAACAGAACAGAACTTGCTTTACAGCGAAAGTTCACAAGTTGATACTTCCCAGATACCAGAAGTAATGTCAGTATCGAGTGCACATTTACTCATTATGCAATTCAAATTAGCTCATCATTATTCATTTTTTAAATAAAATCAATTCCCGAATTTTATGAGCATGAAGTTTTATGTTTCTCTTTGGTTAGAGAAAAATTAACAGCCCCTATGTAGCTGTTGGGCCAGATTCAGCTAAAGTTGGAAAGTCCTCGTGGCCTGATAAAAATCAGGGAACGAGCGGCCTGCGGGTTGTACGTCGCATGTGCATGTTCTTGTGCAATGTTAAATCTTAATTGAATTTGGTGTGCTAGTATTATCTTAAATACTTATTTATTTATTTAATGCATTCACTAGGCTCCTTAGTTATATTTATGTTGGGAAGGGTTAGTGTAACACCATATCTGTCTTTATAAATGTATAGTAAAGATCCCGTCACGCCATGCGGCGTATAGATAATATGGTGTTAGGCCCATATTAGTGAACCCCGGCACATAGTGGATAATGTGGCCAGCACCACACCGGCCGCCTTTACCTTTCAGATTGTCTTCTGGTACCCAATTTATGTGGCTGGATCGACCACAGGAGCCGGTTTGTGATCGGAAAAACAACCTTCACCAACTTGGGAGTTAAAACAAATCCTCCACCAACCACTGCGCTACCGCAAACCCCTGTCTTAATGGACTTCGTTTATTAGTTGTCCCCACAACCCCACGCAATCCCTTTCTCTCAGTGGCCGCTGCTATAAGTCCCCCTCTAGTCGGAGATTGGTCTATTTTTTTAATGTTGTCCTCACACCTCTTTTGGGACGACATCTTCGTCATCTGCCTTGCACCTTTCCGTGCAAGATCGAATTTACAAGACTATTTGCTCTCGTTATGTGCCCGTACCAAGCGAGTTTCTTTCTTCTGATAGTTGCCAAGAGGTCTTCAAAATATCTTATTGCTGATGTAATTTTTTCTTGTATTTCATCATTTGCAACTCGGTCTTTGTACGTGACGTTTAGAAGTCTTTGGAAACAACTCATCTGCAAGAACTATATCCTCCGCTGCAGGCCGGCTGTAATTGTCCATCTTTCACAAGCACAGAGGCTAACCGTTTGTCTTGCCAGATTTTGTTAAGCCGTGCAAGAGGCCGCTATTATCTGTGCGATTGTGGCCAATACATTTTGATCCTTCATCACTGACAGTCGAACCCAGATATTTAAAACAGTTGACCACTTCGAGTTCCTGGCCATTATCTTTTATCCTACTGTTGAAGCCCTAAGCCTTGTTAGTCATTAATTTGGTCTTTCCAGCGTTTATCTCCATAGCATAGTCAAGAGCCTTCTGACTAATTCCAGGAGTTCCGCTTCAATCCGTCGATGTCATCTGCAAAACGAAGGTTGGTAATCGTTCAGTTCCCTATCTTGACAGTACCAACGTGATCTCCAAGTGCCTCACTCATAATTCCCTGAGGGAATATATTGAAACGTGTTGGGTAGAGTTTTCAACCCTGTCTCATACCGACCGTTGTGCGAAACCAGCCCCCCACCCTCCCATTTTCAAGAACTGCGATGGACGTCTTGTCATACAGGTGTTCAAGGACCTGTATAAAATTACCATTGATTGTGTACCTCCTCATGGTTGCCCATAGCGCTTTGTTCCATACCCCATCAAACGCCTTCTTGAAATCAATAAACACAAGATACAATTGTTGCTGCTGTTTTAGATATTGTTCGTTTAGCAGTCTTACATTAAGTATATGTTAGGTAGTGCTTCTTCTCTTTCTGAACCCTGCCTGATTCTCAGCAATGATGTCCTCGGCTTGGGGTTTCAATCTGTCTGGCATTATTGTAAGCATGGCCTTGCTAGGGTGACTGATGAGACTTATTGTTCTGTAATTTGTGCACAGCTTAAGGTTTTCAGACTTATGTAACGGTATAACCATCGATTTCATCCATAAGTCCGGCCAGTTTCCCGTCGCCCATATTTTGATGCAGATGGGTGTCAGGCCTTTCACCACTACCTCCCCACCTGCCTGTAAGAGCTCTGCTGGTATATGGTTCTAGATGGCCGCCTTCCCTCTTCTCAATGTCTTTACCGCTGCACCTACCTCCTCCTTCGTTATCAGTTGGTTATCCGCCATCGTTATTTGTGTTGGTGGGATTGTTTTCCCAGGCTCGTCTCGTCCCTCATAGTTGTATAACTCGGAACAGTTCTCTGTCCATCGTGCCAGTACGTCATTGTCCTCAAAAAGGCACTTGCCGCTTTTTATTCTGGATCATAAAGTTCCTACCTTGTCTTGGTGTTAATAGTTCTTTGACCACCTTGTATGCTCCTTTAGCGTCATTTCTGTCTAATCTCTCTCAGATTCTACATTGCGCACATATTTCTCTACGTTTCTTTCGCTTCTCTCAACGTTTGTTGTATCGCTTTCTTGACCTCTGACGACCTCATCATGTGAATGTTTTTTTGTTTTTCAGTGACCTTCTGCTATCGCAAAAGTCTAGGATTTCTTTGGTCATCCGTGGCTTCTTTTTTGTTTTGACACCCCCCCCCCCCCCTCCACGGATCTCTGTTGCTGTATCAATGAATGCTGGGTTAAGAGACTCTGTTATTGTATCTTTATCCAGTCCCTCTCTGAGAACCAACAGGGGAGCAAATCTTCCTCCTACCCTCTAGTGGTACATTTCGATTATGCTTGGATCTTTTCATAACCGTGTGATATTTGTGCAACTTGTTTGAAGTCTATTTTTTGACATGCAGTATTTGCACTTGTATGTGTTTCTCATATTTCTTTAACATTTTTGTTTCTGCTTAGATAATGTAGTTTGTTATTTTTTGTTGAGGCTTGATTCTGGACTATAATTTATGTGCATTCTGTGTATGAGCTGAAGGTGGACTGTTATCTAGTTTCTTAGCTTTTATTTATTTGTTGTTTAGAACCGTACATGTTTCTAAATTAATATGTTTTGTTCGATTAAACGTATTTTTATTTCTTGTTAGCATTATTGATCTGTTATTGCCGACAGAAAGTTTTATCTCCAGCCTCCAGTTTGTCAAGTTCCGAATAGTCCCTTACAAAAATTAATGAATATTGCTGTCTCCAAGAAACATCACTTGGAACATATGACCAACACAGACAATACTTATATTAAAATCACAAAGTCTAATTATTAAAGACATAAGACAATAAATTCTACGACGTGTATGAACATTAAGTTTTGTTCCAAGATGGCGTCCAAAGTAAGCGGAGGCCAGATCGTGATATCAACGATCGACGGTCAAAGCAAGATATTTCGTCAATCGTCATCGGGTAAGTGATAGCTTTAGTGTGTAATTTTCCCGAGATGTTATAAATGTGGGATAATTTTCATTTTTAATTAATACTTATATTAGAAGTCCATAATTATTTCCAGAATTTATCTTTTTGACACAATTTACATATTTGGATATATATATATATAAATATTCTTCTTTTCGCTTTTTGTCCTTCTTGTGTCTTTCGTCTTTCAGCATCAGGTTATGAAGAAGTCTTTTGACCGGGTCCTAATATGTTCTTTCTACAAGCTTCACTGATTGTTATTTCTGCTATCCATTTTTGCGTGGATAACAATTGGCATTGTATCCATTTTATCTGTATAACTTGGCTTTCTGATAGATTATAACGTGTTTGTCGTGTCACGGGGCTGAACAAATTGGTTTGCTGTCTCTTGATGAGTTCTACCTACTTGTCTCCTAATATCTTCGTTTCTGATTACATCCATTCTTGCTACTTCAAGCATTTGCCGCAGACATTTCATCTCTGTTGTTACAATGTTTCTTTTATCTTTGCTTGTTAATGTCCAGTTCTGGCACTGATGGCACAATGGGAGTAGGAATATCGTGTTGTAAAGCGTTCTTTTTTGTGTCCATTGTCACGTTTGTACATTGTAACATTGGGGACATTTGTCCAATGACTTCATTTCGTTTATTACTTCTATTTTGGAATTTAGAGTCGCCTTTTCCATCTGCTAAGATTATATATATATATATATCATCATCGTCAAGTGCCGTCTCTACATCGGAGGTTGTCGGTAATAGATGGATCTCCAGCTATCATTGCTCCGTGCCAGGTGTTGGTAAACTCAGTCAAACTGTGTTCCGAGCACATCTTGATGGTGTCTTTCCATCTGTACCTCTGCCACCCTCTGCCTCTTGAGTTTTTTTCTGAACCTCACTATTTGTTTTCTTATCTTTCCAAGAAACTCCTTCAAGTCATCTGAATACACACATTTTTCAAAGGCGTCAATACTCTTTTCCAATTTCTTGGTCATGGTCCTGATAGAATTCAGTCCAGGTTATCACTACTCAAGGACCTTCCTGTTCGAACTGAAGCTGCCTTCCTCCCACCACTCTTTATTGGAAGTTACGCGATACCTCTCTCAACCTCGTATTCTCAGCACAGAAAGGGTCACGTTGACTAAAAGGTGGACACAATCAGAAGCCTCGGCGGTGGGACACGGACAAACAGGGAGTTTGGCACGGACAGCCACGGAATATCTGACACAAACATTGGTCTAACACACACTCTTCGTTGTCCCCATCCAAAGGCAACGGAGTACTTGGCTACGCATGAACACAGCCTCAGCAGTTAGACATGGTAGTGGTCGATCGACGCAACGGGCCTTTGATGCCTACGCGAACTTTATTATTATTATTATTATTATTATTATTATTATTATTATTATATATATATATATATATATATATATATATATATATATATATATATATATATATATATATATATATATATATATATATATATATATACATACACACACAAGAGACCCTCCGAAAGTAATGCTTCCTATTTTATTCCTTGAAGATCATACCATTTGTTAGAGCAATTTTTTGCCTTCAAAAAACATTTTCCAACATAGTTATCACCGTTGGGTTTACATTTTCTCCAGAGATGAACAAGAGCATACATGTAACGTTCGTTAAAATCTGCACCAACGGAGGTGACCTACTATTTCACAGTTGCTATGACGGCGTCGTTGCTAGGAAAATGTTGCCCACAGTCCATCTTTCATTGGCCCAAACAGATGGAAGCCAGAAGGTGCCATATCCAGACTAAACGGTGGGTCTGGTAGGACTGTCGTAAGATAATGGTCAGCGTTGATGTTTTGTCCAGGTTCCAGGAAATCAAGAAGGATTAACCCTTACCTATAAAAAAAAAAAAGAACAGTGCACATCGCTTTACCCGATGAAACTGCATCTTTAACGTTTTCCTCGATGGGGAATTCACATGTCGCCACTACATGGACGGACGTTTCGACTAAGGATTGTAGTTATGATGCGATCTAGAAAAATGTCACCTTCTAACCTTCCTCGTAATGGTTCAAGAGGTCATGACAAACTTGCATGCGATGTTCTTTCTGTTCCTGTGTGAGCATTCGTAGGACCCAGAATACTAACTGAAATAGTGAAAATACCACCTATACTCATAACATTTCTTCCGTAACACTGTCTCTCAGAAACTTAAAAGTATAATAAACTTGAAAAAATAGATGTAAATTAGTATTTTTATTATTTTATATGGAAAAAAGACTGGTAAAACATGGAAGAAATACTTGTACAATAAAAAAATTACACAGGACAGCAATCGTCTCAACTTGGAAAAAAGAATTGTACCAGAAACTTTATATAAGACAGCAATCTCCTCAACTTAGAAGATTGGCCTGTACCAGAAACATTACAGAAGACAACAATCTCCTCAACTTAGAAGAAAGACTTTTACCAGAGGCATTACAGAAGACAACAATCTCCTCAACTTAGAAAAATGACCTGCACCAGAAACATTACAGAAGACAACAATCTCCTCAACTTAGAAGAAAGACTTTTACCAGAGGCATTACAGAAGACAACAATCTCCTCAACTTAGAAGAATGACCTGTACCAGAAACATTACATAAAACAGCAATCTCCTCAACTTAGAAGAATGACCTGTACCAAAAACATTACAGAAGACAACAATCTCCTCAACTTAGAAGAAAGACTTTTACCAGAGGCATTACAGAAGACAACAATCTCATCAACTTAGAAGAATGACCTGCACCAGAAACATTACAGAAGACAACAATCTCCTCAACTTGGAAGAATGACCTGTACCAGAAACATTACAGAAGACAACAATCTCCTCAACTTAAAAGAAAGACTTTTACCAGAGGCATTACAGACGACAACAATCTCCTCAACTTAGAAGAATGACCTGCACCAGAGGCATTACAGAAGACAACAATCTCGTCAACTTGGAAAAAAGACTTTTACCAGAGGCATTACACAGGACAACAATATCCACAACCTAGAAGAAAGACTTGTATGAAAGACATTACAGGGGACAGCAATCGTTCCAACGTAGAACAAAGACGTGTATCAAGGACATAGAAGAGGACACCAATCGTCTCCACTTAGACGAATGACGTTACCCAGAAAATGGCAAAAAGGACAGCAATCATTTTAACAAGGACACATTACAAAGAATTTAAAACGTGCAGAACAATTTGTGTACACATATGCCATGGGATAATTAAGGTATCTGATGTTTCAACCACTTATATGTTGGGAAGTCGAAAATACTGCAATAATTTACTTTCAAAAATTATATTTTATTATATTAAGATAAACATAATTAAACTTAACTTAACGTCTTTCATACTGGTTTAGAAGACTCTTCACAGTCTATATACAACCAGTTTTTTGGAGTGTAGTTAATCGATGTGAGGGTCCATCTTAATAGACTGAAACACTAGAGCTAAGTAGGCCCGCAGACAGGCGCCATCTATGCTGCTCATTTAACTTAACTTAACATCTTTATACTGGCTTAGAAGACCCTGCAGAGTCTGTATACAACCAGTTACATTTACATCACCTTGCTCTAAAATCTATGCGCATCCAGTTTATTCTTAAATGCATTAACTGTCCCTGCCTCCACTACCTCCCCTGGCAATGCATTCCAAGCAGACACCACTCTCTGACTAAAAAAATATTTCCTAATATCTAACCTGGACCTCTCTTTAATCAGCTTGTAGCTATGCCCTCGTGTTATTGTAGGTGGCTGTATTTTAAAAAACTTGTTATAGTCTAATTTATCGATTCCTCTGATCATCTTATAAACCTGTATTAAGTCACCACGAATTCTTCTCTCTTCGAGACACTGTAGGCCGGTTTTTCTGAGTCGTTCCTCATAACTGTAATTCTGGAATCCCACTATCATCTTTGTCGCTCTTTTTTGTATTCTTTCTAGCATGTTTATGTCCTCTCTATGATAAGGACTCCACACCTGTACACAGTACTCCAATCTAGGTCTAACTAAAGCTTTATACAGTTTGACGGTCACTTCCTTGCTCCTATGTTTAATATTTCTTTTTATCATACCTAACATTGCATTTGCCTTTTTCACTGCTACCTTAACTTGCTCACTCACCTTTCCTGTATGATCTATTATAACCCCTAGGTCCCTTTCCTTATCTATCTTTCTAATATTGTTTTCTCCCATTCTGTAATTATGTTCCATATTGGATCTACCCATGTGGATGACTGTACATTTATCTACATTAAACTCCATTTGCCAGCTTACAGACCATTCTCGAATTTTATCTAAATCCGACATCAATATATCCACTTCCGCTTTAGATGAGACACTACTGCATAGTTTTGTGTCATCGGCAAATTTTGCAATCATGGATCTCATATCAATGTCCAAATCATGTATATATATCAAGAACAAAATTGGTCCCAAAACCGAGCCCTGTGGCACACCACTTTTCATTTCACTCCACTCAGAGTACTCCTTATTTATGCCCACCCTCTGCCTTCTTCCCGTTAACCAATTTTCAATCCATTTGGCAACTTCGCCACCTATTCCATGTGATTTTAACTTTCGAAATAATCTTTGATGAGGTACTCTATCAAAGGCCTTTGCAAAGTCTAGATAAATAACATCTACTGGCGCCCCTTTATCTATGATTTTAGTAACCTCCTCCATGAATTCTAATAGATTTGTTAAGCATGATCTCCCTCTAGTAAACCCATGCTGACTATTTCTAATTAGATTAAATTTTTCTAAATGCATTACAATGTTTTCTTTGATTATTGACTCTAACAATTTACAGACTATGCTCGTTAAACTCACCGGTCTATAATTTGCCGGATCTGATTTTTTGCCTTTTTTGAATAAGGGGATCACTCCTGCATCTTTCCAATCCCGTGGAACAACCACTCCATAAGTTAATCACACAAAAAGGTATTATCAATATCTGTAATTAGCAATAACAAAATGATAAAACAAAAAATAACATGATGGCGAATCTCGTGCCTACTCACAACCAGTGGTGGTGGTTTATAACACGATAACATTCGCACAAATAACCGAATAGTTATAGGACATTGTTGTAGTAATAACAACAATAATAATAATAATGTGAGAAACAAAATATTAACAACAAATGCAATTCAAATAAACTCCATTCAACACGAATATTTGGTGACCATACAAGCGGAACAAATTGCATACGTGTTATGAAACCAATAAACTGTCATATTTGGTCATCCGAGAAAGATGTCTACTAAAAAAAACGGCAGCCGAAATAGATGGTCGTAGTTAGCCATGCGATCAACGTGTTCATTCTGCAGAACATGTAGCAGATTAATTTGACAACGGGAAATTAAACAGAGGTCCCGGGCAAATAATTAAGTAGAAAACAACGGTATGGAGCTCGATAAAGTCTAATAATAAAAAGAAATAACATAGCGACTGTAAAAATATCAAAGAGATGAAACGACTGAGTGATAGAAATAAGGAAAGGGACAAGTATAGTAACATTTAATCATAAACAATTTTATTAACATTAAAATTCACACAAAACAATGAGGGTGAGAAAAGAAAAACTCATAATTAATTTCAAGGATTATAAACCAAAGACAGCCGCTATAGACAGCAAATCAGAGTAACAGCCAACATCCAGCTGTTACACACAACATTTGACAGATATATACAACATATGCCAGTCACATACATCATCTGACAGTCACACACAACATGTGACAGATATATACAATATCTGACAGTCACACACAACATTTGACAGATATATACATCTCAACATCTACCAATCAGAAACATCAACTGACAGTCACACACAACATTTGACAGTCACATACAACATCTGACAGATATATACATCTGAAAGTCATACACAACATATGACAGCCACACACAACATTTGACAGATACATACAACATCTCAACATCTAACAATCAGACACATCAACTGACAGTCACACACATCTGACAGTCACACACAACATCTGACATTTGAATACATCTGAAAGTCACACACAACATCTTACAGTCACATACAACATCTGACAGCCACACACAACATCTGACAGTCCCACACAACATATGACAGTCCCACACAACATCTGACAGTCATACACATCATCTGACAGTCACACACATCACCGAACAGGCTAACATTCAGGAGAAACAATCAGTTAACGTACAGCTAACATCAGGAGAAACAATCAGTTAACGTACAGCTAACATCAGGAGAAACAATCAGTTAAGGTACAGCTAGAATCAGGAAAACAATCAGTTAACGTACAGCCAACATCAGGAGAAACAATCAGTTAACGTACAGCTAACATCAGGAAAAACAATCACTTACGATACAGTTAACATCAGGAGAAACAATCAGATAAGGTACAGCTAGAATCAGGAGAAACAATCATTTACGGTACAGCTAAATCAGGAGAAACAATCAATTACGGTACAGCTAACATCAGGAGAAACCATCAGTTACGGTACAGCTAACATCAGAAGAAACAATCAGCTAAGGTACAGCTAACATTCAGGATTAACGATCAGTTAAGGTACTGTTAACTTTCAGGAGACACAATCAGTTGAGGTACAGCTAGAATCAGGAGACACAATCAGTTAAGGTACAGCTAGAATCAGGAGACACAATCAGTTAGATACAGCTAACTTTCAGGACACAATCAGTTAAGGTACAGCTAACTTTCAGGAGACACAATCAGTTAACGTACAGCTAGAATCAGGAGAAACAATCAGTTAAGATGCAGCTAACATTCAGGAAACACAATCAAATACTTAGTTTAAGTAGATGAGAGCAATGCACCACATATTGAAGGAATAGTACCAGAAGCCCAAACTGCTCTTGTCCTTCGGGATAATAAATAAATAGATAAAACTAAAAAGTAAACAGTGTTATGCGTCAACAATTGAGAAAGAGGAATTAACTAAAGAAAGTTACAACAACAAACTGTGCAATTGACGGAACGAGACAAACTCATGAGATACAGCAACAGAAGCGGGAGATTGTAACGCCAAAATGGCAGAGGATAATGGAGGCTATGAAGAGCGTACGGGGTGGGTATGATCATACAGTGAGGAATGAAAATTATTAGATGTTAGCCGATTTTTTTGCATTAGAAAGTCATTTAGCATTAGAGGAAGCATGTTGTTACACATGACAACTCATAAGTAAACACGTTGACATGATAAATATAAAAAAATATTTGCTGAATACATGAGGAAATCCTAAATAGATTAGAACAAGTCAATATACTGAAGGAGACCTGGATATCCCGACACTATGAAACTATGAAATCAGGTTCGCCACGGCTGCATACATGTGGATTATTGACGATCTTTAGAGGATTTCAGAATCTGCAAAGAAGGAGAGGGTGATCAAGGTCACAGTCTAGTGATGGTAAAAGAAAAGCTTAAACTACCAAAGAACAGATTAACTCAAGCCGCCAATAATCATCGCTTTAATGTGAGATATTCCATTAGAAGAAAATGGAGTTCATCATTACACTCAGAAACAAATTGCAAGCGCAGGTTCTCGCAATGATGGCAAATGGGAACAGCTGCAAAAAGTCTTGAAAACCACGAGCAGTGAAGTTGTGATAAATAGGAACGCCAGCATAACAAATTCATAACAGCAACACCTGCTCACAAAGATTGAATAGATATGCGCAAAACGTGGCTTTACTAAACAGCAAAATCAGACAGTCTGCTGAGCCATGGATACAGCAGGCTTTCGCCCAAATGGGTCATGGGTTCCTGTGATGACCAGGTAGCCACTCTGAGAGATTTTAGTTTGAAAACTGTGTGGAATTGAACTTACCACTTTTTATCGTTTTCAGAAGCCGTTTGATAGCATGGACAGGACATCTTTCTGGAAACTACTCAGATACTACGGGTGCCACTGAAATTCAATATATTAAGAACACGTACCAAAGTATACGAAGTCAGGTTCTACATGATGAACTGCTTTCTGAGCCATTTATGTGTAAGATTGGTGTGCCACATAGTTGTTTTCTGTCACCATCTCTCTTTATGATGACTATTGACTGGATTATGAAGACGACAACGTCAAATCACATAACACGGATTCTCTGGGATCTGACAAAACAACTTGAGAATCTGGACTTTGCCGATGACCTGACGCTCATGTTCACTACCAGCAGACAGAATCACATCAATTATTACATGTGAGAGTCTAAGAAATTGGAACAGCATGAACAGCCAAACCAAATGTGCATTTCTGCGTATACAAACTGTCAGACTGTGCTAAGGTACATCGTAAACAGAAAGTAAGAGGGCCCTTCCTGTATCTTGGTAGAACTGTTAACAGATCAGGGATACAGATAATCATATCGGAATACAAATGGCAAGAAGGGCTTTAATTGTAATGGAGAACTTATGGACATCTCGGGAGATTACATAACACACAACTATTAAAATATTCAACGCAAATGAAGACAAACAAAATCAGCATCCGTGAAGGTCTGGATATTACGTGGTTGCCATAGTGATAGAATCACTATCGTATGAAGAGTACAGGACAGACTTGAGAAGTGCAATGAGGACGACTGTGTTGGATCGGTTACAGTTTTAGGAAATCAACTAATGGCATTACTAGACAGTCTCTGTTTTGGAATCGGATTGAAAAGAGTATGCCGTTTGCCAAGAGCATCGTGCAAAGCACGCACTCCGTAGCTGGTTTAAGGATGACGGAAGTTTACTTGGAGCTATTGGCCCTGAACAGAAAAACTACACCTGTGTATGTTAAAGACCTGTACTCCGCAAGGTGCGTAGAAAGTTTTGATTAATTGATTTGAAAACTATAGCCGCTAACGCACAAAAAGACGACACGTGTGTACAAGAAATGAAGTCAAAACGAACTTTAAAGTACACACTTGAAACCACATTGACAGTCTTGGTAAAGATGTTGAAGAAGCTGCAGCAAGAGGAAATGTTAAAGGTGTGTATGAGATTACCAGAAAACTGAGGAAAATACCAACAACAAAGCAGGCGGATGAGAAGAAAAAGGACCACTCTTGAAGAATAGTCTCTGTTTTATGAATCTCATTGACAAGGCACAGAGGACGACGAAGAAACACGCTGATATTATAAATATCTCTAAATATTTGTTGAATGCTTGAGGAGATCCTAAACAGATTAGAACAAGTCAGCATACTGAAGATGACGTCAAAGTTAACTGTATAAGCCAAGTAAAGAAGATATCAAGGAAGCAATTGGTCTTCTAAAAAATGAAAAGCTGCGGTACCTAATGGGAAACCAGCTGAAGCAGGCACGGAGCATCCACATATAGTTTACAGTTTTGTATGAAATATCTGAGAAATCAATCCAAAAGATTGGAGAGAAAACAATCCAACTACAAAAACGAAAAAATTACAAAAGTATAATGTTCTTAACAATAATTGGTAAAACCGCAAAAAGATTTTCGACTTATACTTGAAAGACTATAGAAAAAGCAGTTGGTACCCAGTTAAGAGACTAACAATCAAGTTTCAGACATAACAGGTCACTTACAAACGAGATGACTTCATTGCGCTTAATTGTAGAGCAGTCATTAAAATGAAATTCAAGTCAGTGCATCAACTTTGTTGACTCTGAAAGGGCATTTGACAGCTTGAACTACTAATACACTACTGTAGGAGGTCCTGTATTCACAGAAAAAAATAGATCTCACAATTCTGGTGAAGGACTTTAATGCTAAGATCAAAACAACCTGGAACATAAATAAATCATAGGAAAACACGGAGTGGATCAAATGAAGGAAAATGAAAAAGTGTTCGCAGAGTTGTGCTTTGAATAAAATTATCATTGTTACCAACGTTTTACCGCAGGAAGAATACACAAAAGGACATGAAGATCACCGGATTATAGAACGGAAAATCAAATTGATCCCATCTGTAACCAAATCTTCATAACTACAGTGCAGGATGTAAGAGTAAAGGAGGGGGCGGATGCATTTATCACACCACCACATGCTGCTGGACACACTGCAGTTCAAGATCAAGAAGCATCAAGAAGGAGAAAAAAAGAATGTACATATTTTGCAAGACACAGAAATGAAGACAGAATATGGCCTTATACTTAATTACATATTTCAAGTACTAGTGAGAACGGTGGGTTTGACATTAACAGTATGTTGGTACAAGCCAGAGAGATGTGGAATAAAGCTTGCGAATAAACCATAGGATTTGAGAAAGTACAAGACTAAAGAGTGGATTCAAGAAAGAAACATTGTAAAAGATTGAGGAGAGGAGAAAGCGGTACTTAACAACTGTCGAACTAGAGCTACAAAAGCAGAGAGCCAAAAGAGATACACTCGGACAGATAAAGAGGTTAAGAAGTATGTAAAGAAAGACAAAAAGATAAACATTGACACGATGGTTCAGGACGTGTAGAAAACAGCTGAGGAAATGATATGTAAGATCTTCATGCAATAACGGCGGATGGCAAATGAGAAAGGGAGATCATTAAGAGAAGTGGAATGGCGAAGAATACATTTAACAGTAAGAGAGATACACTTCTGTCAAAGCAGATATCTCATATCTTAAAAATGAGAATCATTAAATACTGTGTATTCAGTTTTATACCTGGATCCTGACGAAGAAAATGGAGAAAAATATTGAGGCCTTTGAAATGTTGGTATTCAGAAGAATTTGACGAGTTTCTTAGAAAGATAGGAAAACAAATAGTGAGGTTCTAGAACAACTCTAGATCGAGATGATACTTCTAAAGGAATTAAAAAGCAGAAAAATGACATATATTGGTTATGTCAAGCAACATGACAGTCTGCTAAACGTTATATTGAAGGGAACAGTGTATGGCAAGGGAGCTAAAGGGCGCAGATGGACAAACAACATAAAAATGTGATCGGGACAAAGTTTGACTTTGTGTACCAACCTGGCACGGGACATGGACAACTGGAGATCCATTACAGTTCAACCTCAGATGCGGAAATGGTACTTGGTAATGAAATTGAAACTGTCTTTAATAAGACGAAAACTCGCGAACCACAAATTACATATTGCAGCTGCACTACACCTTCTATCAAAGTAATAAATTATTATTGAATATTTCTATCAATTCAAAAGTACTGGGGCCGCCACTGGAAGCATATTACTGTGATTACCGACCATGAGCAAGACCTGTTATTTGTTTTTGTTTAGTTACCTCCCCAACAGCGAGCCAACTAGCGCGCCACGGACAAATGGCAATCAGAAATGATAAGACCGAGGTTAAAAGTAATAATAATACGACAACTTAAGGAAGCTCCACACGTTTTTGGAATCACATAATGTGTGTGTGTCATCTGTAATCATTTGAGCTATCTAGCGTCGATGTTGATATAATAGCGGACAATCATGTACACTATGACTTCGACAAGATTAATGAGTACATGTAGAACATCTATGGCCAACTTACGTCTGATCTGACAAGTTGTGCCGGCATTCAGAAGATGAAAGTTTGCTTAGACAGAGAAGAAAAGAAACATTGGTAACAAATTGTGATCATATTCTAGACAACCAAATACATTAGTTCCAGATGATATCTCTACGTCACCACCAGATGATACTTCTATATCACCGCCAGATGATAATTCTACCTCACCGCCAGATGATACTTATACCCCACCACCAGATGATACTTCTACCTCACCGCCAGATGATACTTCTACCTCACCACCAGTAACAACTAAACTCCATCTCTACCTCACCTCACAACCAGATGACACTTTCACCTCACGACCAAATAACACTTTGACCTCACCACCAGATAACAGTTTCACCTCTACCAGCTGACACTTTCACCTCACCACCAGATGACACTTTCATCTCATCACCAGGTGACACTTTCACATCACCACCAAGTGACACTTTCACATCACCACCAAGTGACACTTTCACCTCACCACCAAGTGACACTTTCACATCACCACCAAGTGACACTTTCACATCATCACCAGATGACATTTTCACCTCCCCACCAGATGGCACTTTCACATCATCACCAGATAACACGTTCACCTCACCGCGACACCTCTAGGTCTCCGCCAGACGCTACATTCACCTCATCGCTACCTATACCCCATCACTAATAAACTGATTTGGCAGACAAAACCGCAGATGTATCGGCCCTGTCTGCTGAGTACCATGGTGTGCTAGTCAGAGACATGGAAAACATACTCAGGCATGAGAGACGGCTAAACACTTGTGGAAAATTATCAACATCAGGTGGTAATACAAAATAGCAAACACAGAAGTATTGCAAAGTGCAAATCTACCTTCAATGAGTGGGGAGGAAGACTAACGGCTGGTCAGGCAAAACTTGCGGATCATACATGTTAGTCAGGGTCAGGCTAAATATAACTGGCCAAGAAACGGGCTGTTTTCATGGCAGCCTGGCTTAACGAAGTGAGGGATCGACGTGATCCCTGTAGTAGTGAGCGACACGCAGATGAAGTCAGGCATAACACAACTACCTGGAGGACCCCGGTCCACCTTCATCAGCACGCTCGAGATGTGAGGAAAACTTCAATGAAACGGCACTAATCGTTCTTTTCAGGGCATACAAAAGAGTAATCCTACTCGTCGTGGCCGTTCAACAACAACAACTTTCTACGATTATTATGGGATTATTCGGTGTTAGAAGACTGGGTTCACTGGGTCACGTGAGTAGAATTGGACAACAGACGCATCTCCAAGCAGGTGCTCCTCTTCTTCTTCTTCTTCGTTCGTTCTCAATCTCCCGCTACCAAACCCTGAAAGGGTTTAAGTAGCAGAATGTAGTCCGGAGAACGGAATGCGTTGTGTCGTAGTTTACAGCTTTACTGCGATATTTGCACCTTTCGGTCCAACACATCCTACTTCGGCAAGCATTTTTTTAGTACCGGGTTAGCATTCCTTCTTCGATCCTTTCTCATTAGCCAGTCTGCCCTGCTTCAGCCTGTTATCCAGGATCACCGCGTGGAGGTGTAGAAGGGTCTTGGCAGCTTTGGTTCGCTGGCCCTGACGCTAGCAGTCAGCTATGAGTCGCTGACCACTGCAGCTCATGCGCTGCTCGGCATCTTGATCAAACAGGTGCTATATGATGAGCTAATGGAGGAGAGAAGACTTCTAGGTAGATCCCTGCTAAGATATAAAGATATCAGTAAGGCATCAATGAAAGACTTTTTCATCGACCACAATTATTGAAAAAAGACAGCCGCAGTACGAACTAGGTGGAAGTCTATAGCCCGCAAAGAAATTGTGACGTTTGAAGCTACTCAGAGAGAAAAACTCGAAAATAAGTGATTACTGCGGAAAGAACTAAAACCTGACTAGTGAAGCAAAGACATACCCGTTACACGACTGTTTTCGTAGACGAAAAAGTCCGTTTCTTTTAATAAACAACACCAACTCACTTCCACCTCAGTGTCGAAAAACACTTCCACCTCACTGCCATCTAAACTTCATCTCAGCACTTTATAACATCTTAATCTCACTGCTTGATGACATCTCGCTGCTAGATGCCACTTCTACCTTAACGCCGAATAACATTTTTAATTCACTACCAGATGACATCTCCACCTCATTACCAAAATACCTAAGTCACCCATCCATCAACAGCGATTTCCTTCTTCTTCTTCTTCTTCGTTCGTTCTCAATCTCCCGCTACCAAACCCTGAAAGGGCTTAAGTAGCAGAATGTAGTCCAGAGAACGGAATGCGTTGTGTCGTAGTTTACAGCTTGGCTGCGATATTTGCACCTTTCGGTCCAACACATCCGACTTCAGCAAGCATTTTTTTAGTACCGGGTTAGCATTCCCTCTTCGATCCCTTCTCCTTAGCCAGTCTGTCCTGCTGCAGCCTGTTATCCAGGATCACCGCGTGGAGGTGTAGAAGGGTCTTGGCAGCTATAGTTCGCTGGCCCTGACGCTAGCAGTCAGCTATGGGTCGCTAACCACTGCAGCTCATGTGCTGCTCAGCATCTTGATCCCCAGCAATTTCCAAATCATCAGTCTTTGTAGACCATGTACGTGGCGCCCTGTGAATTTTGCCAAGCTCTGTCTCCTGCATTTCCACACTGTCTGTTGTGACTGCAAAAGCCGATCCGCGAGTGACAGTCCCTGTCACAGGTCGTACAACCATACTGAGGAGGCTAGCTTGCCGGGGTAGTCCTCGATCTCTTCAGTCTTTCTCTTTTCTCTGCAGCCAGAAGGCCTTTACAAGGTAGGCAGCCACTACTGCCCCTCCAACTGATTCTCCAAATAGCTGGATATTTAGCAATTGTTTCCCAGCCTACGGATGGGACGTTGCAAGACTTCATGTCGGTCTTGCATACGTCATTGAATAACAGTAATGGACGACCGATTCTTCTAGCTCCAACGGCAATCTTCCATCTTTCATGCGGTAAACATGCCTAAACCATCGAAGACGTCGCTTACCCAACATCTAGTACATTCTGTGAGTGTTTTCTCGCTGTAAGATCACCTAATATGGCACTCTCTCTTGCCACCCAATCTACAATATACGCCGTAGGCATCTCATGTGAGAGGTGTTGAGCCGCCGTTCCTGCTTAGTGTCAATATACATGTATAATATGTCACTGGTAAAATAACGTTGATGATTTCGTTGCCTCTTTCCCACAGGTAAGGGTCACCTTCGCTGTTAGAAACATACATCTCAGATCTCTGTATTAAATGTATAATTTAGCAATAAAGTACCGGGAAAAAATAAAAAATCCATTAAGGTTAGCGATGAGCTTACGGGAAAAATTCAATTACATCCGATTGATGAGAAATATAAATCTACATCCATAATAATTGCCCATCGCAAGCCAAGGTGGCGACATCTTCTTGTTCTTCTTCTTCTTCTTCTTCTCCGATCAACTGATAGTATGCTTTTAGTTCGGTGAAGATCACAAAGGAGTCTGCGTTTCATGTCTTCGCCGGTCTCCAACAGATTTTCGAGCATGGTCGCTCCCCCGGGTCAGAATGCCTCTCTTTGGTCTGCATACGTAGAAATGCGCGTGGCCGAATGGTTTCGAGGCCTGCCTGCCGACAAGGAGGGCAGCGGTTCGAATCCCCGGTATGGCATATGTTGTTTTTCTGTTGGAGGTGAAATAAACAATCATAGCTAGCACACGACGTGGTGACAGCAGTGACGAAGCGGCCTTTTGTCCTCAGCCTTTAAAACCCCTCGACTACCCCAGCAATGGGAAAAATGTCGTATGACAGATGACGTAGGGCAGTCCTGTAGAATATGTTCTAGTGTTTGCTTGGGTGCTCCACGATCGCAAGTGTCGGTGTCTCTGAGACCCATTCTGTGGAGGTGGGCCTTGAATCTGCAATGTCCTGTTTTGAGTCTGCCCATATCTGGCTTGAATTTATTGTGCTGTTCTCCCCATTATTTCCTCTTGGATCGTTTGATGAGTGTATGTGCTTCTTTATTCTCGTAGCTCTGTGGATGGCGAATCTGCGTGCCGCCACTAACAGCTTTTTCGAGCTCATGTGCCTTCTCGTTTCCAAGAATCCCGCAGTGGACCCGAATCCACTGTAGATCTTATTTTTTTAAACAGCAATCCGATGTTGTATTTTATTTCGTGTGAGAGTCTATCTTGTTTTGGGACGAGATGGCTTGGAGTACACTCCTGAAGTCTGTTAAAATGACCGTTTTCCTTGTAGTTGTGTTTGATTTATAAGAATCTGTTGCTGTACGAGCAGCTGTTGCTTCAGGTACAAATCTCTCCTGTTGGTATGTCGTGATTTTCTATGTCATCATTAAGGTGTGGAATCTACATTGCACTGCCTCCCATTTTATCGCTCACTGAGGCCGATCCATCTGTAGACAAATGTGTCCAAGAGTTCCTAGGGTACTGTCTCTTGAGCTCCTGCAGAACGGGGATCTTTTGTTCTGTTGCTGACCGCTCACTTTTCTTCGTTAACCGTGAAACCTCCAAGTTGATTTTGGACCTGACCTGGCTCAGTGACCAAGGTTCTAGAACGAGTGCTTTGCACTTTCTTATATCGACTTCCAGGATGTCTGCGTGTTTTCTCTGGATTTCTCTGGCCAGACGGTTGGGGCCTCTCCTTAGCAGTCTTTTTTTTTGTTGTTGTTCTATCTTGGAATTTCCGGTGTAGAGGATGATCATGTAGCCTCTTCAGTTTTTTAAACTGAGTAAAGAATTTTTTTTTCTGTTCTTTAATTTGAGGGGCTCACTATTTGCTTTTTCCCAGCTCTTTCACTGGAGTGCTTTTCAATGCCCCAAGGGTAATCCTGAGACCCTTATTTTAGACTCGGACTAGTTTTCCACCAAGTGCTAGAAACATATTCCATGATTAGTCTGATTGCACCATTGTAGACCTGCCTGTTTCATTCGTCTCCCCCACATCCCCCCTCCCCCCACATATTGGTACAAGTTGGGTTTTTTTTAATATGCGAGTCTTTTTTATGGCCCCCGTCTGGATTTTCTGTATATTTGACTTCCAAGTATATCTCGAGTCAAATGTAACTCCAAGGAATGTGGGTGTGTAAAACTGGGGTATTTGTTGGTTTCCTATCTTTATTGTAATTGTCTCCTTTTTTTTTGGGGGGGGGGGTGAAAAGAGGCCGGTAGAGGTAATTGGTGTGGTTTATTCTGTCCCCACTCTTTTGTCCAGTTCGCCACCTTCTCTGCTGTCTTTTGGAGCATATATGAGGCTATGGTTATATGATATGTTGCTGTCCATACAGCAAAGTCATCTGCGTGAAAGCTGTTTGAGACATGTTGATGGCAGCATTTAGTGATGTCATGTATATATAACAAGAAGAGAGTAAGTGATATTATACTTTCCTATGGCACTCTCTCTCTCTCTCTCTCTCTCTCTCAGCCTGCCGGTATAGTTGCGACATCATCAGACTCGTGCTGCCAAATGTGATCTCATGTGACTAGAGTTTAATTATGGCACGGCTGACTCTATCTCACTTGGGACACACGTGAGGAGTTTGTTGTGAGGTCGACTGGATCTTACTGGTGGCTTGCTTTCTCCGAGTCTTGGCTACGGCATTTCTCTCTGCGATCTGAGCACCTTGTGTGGTGCAAGACGAAACAGTTCTGTGCAAGCATCTCCCAGGAGGCGACATTAATGTTGAAGCTTTATAAATACATTTTTAAGGAGTCTAAATAGGGTTTCTTGTGTTCCTCTGACGACCGTCTGCCTGCTCTGAGCTCATCGTGTAGCAGATGCTTCGGGACGCGTGAATAACGCGTCCCTTCTATCTTATCTGGGCTTTTTTGGGTAGACGCGTACGGATGCTTAACATGTATGATTTATTAGAAATTTTACAGCTAGGTACTGTTCTGCCGCCGGAGACAGCTCATCTAAATCTAATGCAGTTGTGAGACAATGATATATGATGCAGAGCTAACATTGACTGAGATATGATACCTTGATAGAGATTTAGTTATTGTTATTTCAGTAATAAGACCGTCAAAATGTACAAATTATTCAAGGCTTAAATAACAAGAAATGAGTTATATGAACAATTTCGAGCGAGAAGTTCAGGGGAAAGAGAGTGAATAAACACGTGCATATTTAAGAGAACGCAGATCCTGTTTGTTTGTGTTCTTCAAGCAGAACTTACATCATGAGCAATTAAATCATCAAAGCTTGATTATCAAAAAGATATATTCAAGATAAAGATATACTGCACGTGAGTTACCAGATTTCTTTACTTCATAACCTTTGGTGTTATTTAATATAATTTTGTTGGCGTGTGCTAGCTTCTGTGTTTATACCCGAAACATATGCACATGTCGCCAAACCGGGCCATACTTGATGACGGCTGCACGCGCCATACATGCGCCGGCTGCATATTTGGGCTCCGAGCGAAATGACACGCCCCTGGAAAGGTCGCGGACGCGTGGAGAAGCAGAAACAGAATGGAAGTTAGTGCCGAGGGGGGTATCATTATAATGAATAGCCGGCATATTTGCTGTCATATTTACAGCTTTTCCAGCATCGTGTGATAATAATGTCGGGCTTCATTATCTGTCCATTGTAGATAAACAAAATGAAACAAAAACATAGGCACGCGTACGAGCAGACAAGCACCTACACTCGCATACACACACACATACACACACGTTATTTATTTATATATATATATATATATATATATATATATATATATATATATATATATATATATCAAGAGAAAGAAGGAAGAGAGAGACAGAGAGAGAGACTGCGATCGAGAGATAGATACTGAGAAAAATATATTGAGAGAGAGAAAAATACTGCGAGAGATAGTGAGAGAGAGAGGGTGAGAGAAATACTGAGAAGGTATACTGAGAGAGAGAGAAAAAATACTGAAAAAGATGAGAGAGACTGAGATCGAGAGAGAGAGTGAAAAAGATATACAGAGAGAAAGATAAATAGAGACATACTGAGGGAGATATTGAGAGAGAGAGAGGGGGAGAGAGAGAGAAAGCGAGAGAGAGAGAGAGAACTGCTGAGAAAGACAGAAACACTGAAACATAGTGGAAAGTACTGAGAGTGAGAGAAAGAGGGGGGAGAGAGAGAGAGTTTTCTAAACAGGAAAGAGAATAGCAATCAGACAATTATAGCATATTATTTTCTATTACGGGCATTAGACAGGCCGGCTTCTGTGTATATTAGACAGATTACACAGCTGGCCAGACAGACACGTCTGTAGTTAAATAGAGAGAGTCGGACAGACAGGCGTGCCTACAGACAGATAAGTAAGCCGGCAGAGGACAGGACAGCTATGTCAAGAAGTAGATACGCAGATTGAGTGTCAGATATGTCTACCCCGAAAACAATGTCAACAGACCAACTGTGTCTTTCCAGTTTTATCATGAAAATATTACAATAATCCGTGATTCAAAACTAAGTGATCCCTAGCGGAGTAATACATACAGACCATGTGTGTTTTAATGTTACTTCCTACGCCCCATGTTGGTTTTAACTACACAAACTGTTATCACAACATGACAAGATGTCCTCACGCGAGCTGAGCATTTTTCTCGTCAATTAAGACGGCACTAGGCCATACCCACGACCAGAACCCGGGAGCCTCCCTACTCTACAATTCTACCTGCAATGTGTTATGCCGCAGAAACATGGGCTCTTACAAAAGAAATGAAGTCCAAACTTAGAGTGACACAAGTATGATCGGCATCCCGCTCCAAAACCAACGTTTGAAAAGTCTTCACAACACTAACGTACGGCAAATGTCATTGGTGAAGAATGCAGTTACCCACGCAGACAAGGCAAAGCATTGCTGGGCTCACCTGCTCCGGAGAACTGATGACCGTTGGAGCACAGTGACAGCAACTTAACTTAACGTCTTTATACTGGTTTAGAAGACTCTGCAGAGTCTGTATACAACGCAGTCTGGTACCTACCAGACAGAACACGACCACAGGGAAGACCCCTACGCGCTGGTCTGACTCCCTCGAACTCAGAAACAATATCTACGATGCTACAGACGGAAAATTTATCACCCACTGGTCCACAGTGGCCCAAGACAGAAGACATTGGACACGAAGTTGGGACCCGCAAACGGCGTAACCGTCTCTGAGGAACGGGTCGGGTCGGTTGTCCAGTAAAACATGAGAGGTTCTTTCATCAAAACGAAAAAGCAGCATCTCCTAATATCTTTACGCTGGGTCTCTGAGATGCTTTCAACTTTGATTAGATTGTTCAGAACCACCTGTATAGTGGCCAATATCCCTGCTTTCAGTTCATCTATTCGACTACAGCGGACTATATCGCGCTGATTGATTAGTTTCACTGGTGCATTCAGTATGTGTTCATAGAGTAGTCCTGATTTGTCTTACAACTCTCAGTATGAAGAAGGTCAAAATAGAACTTCAGAGAAGATGTGGTTAATTTAAGTAAGACCGTTTCAATGACGGAGGATGTGATGGTTTGGAATGGAATCAATCAGTTTATAGACCTTGATTTATTATATTTTGGTGTGGATCTCCGAGGCAAGAGCAGCAACTCTTTATATCAAATATTTTATGTTCAAAATAGCATTGATTAATTTTAAATAAATTGAGCTAAAATTATGATTAATATATCTAAAGACAGAATAAAATTATTCACCCCATGAAGTATTCATAATAAAAATAGATATTAGTATTAATGTTGAGTGGAAAATTATAGTTTAATTTTGTTCATCCATTTGTCTCATATCGGACCAAATTATTGCGTCATCCCATCAATAGCCTTACTACTTTCACATTTGTCTGTTTCAGACTTGTATTAACTATCCACGTCTTATGTCGATTTTTGATTGTTGGTTAGATCAAATAATAAATCATCACTAAACTCTGGTCCAAATTCCTTTCCATGGAAGCATCAACTAAACATTTACAGATAATGAATTTACCAGTCAATTGTTGCAAATGCTTGTTTAAACGAAAGCTGCATGTTAGCATTGTGTAGTTTAGATCTTTCTCGGAAATGAAACTGCTTTGCAAGGCAACAAAATAGGTTTTAGTGGCGTTCTGGTCGTTTCAGAATATAGCTGATGTGTTGCGAGAAGCCGTTTTCTGAGGATTCAGACTGTAGATACTGAGATATGATTTTCCAGTCTAGTCTGATATCAATATCCCACAATGTTGGGCTGACGATTGTCTTGTTGTGCCAAACTATTCTCTTCAGTGCAGTAAATTACCTCTTTCAATCAAAGCGGGAAGTTCTCCTAAAGTATCATAAGTTTCGGCATTATAATAAGTCTTCAGCCTGATGGGGAGGTGTGATCAGATCCATTCGTTTCCTTCTCTAACTCCCTAACTCAACGCAGATATTCATCTAATAAACCGCAGAGTGCAACAGTCCGGGTAAAACTCCAGCCTTCTTGCTGTGAGAGATATGCAGCCTTACTTCTTGAATAACAAGGTGCCAAAAGAAGGCAGTGACCTACAATCAAGAAGTTACGTCTGCATAGCATCCATTTGTGGCAACTATTTCATCCCCATGAACTTCCTCCTACATCTACGGCTCTTCTACATGACAGCCATAAGAACATAAAGAATGCAGTGCTGCAAGTCTACGTGCACAGACTCATTCTTGAACCAGATGTCATTACCCCTGATCCAAATGTCATTACCCCTAACTAGATGTCATTACCCTTGAACCAGATGCTATTACCCTTTAACCAGATGGCATTACCCCTGAACTAGATGGCATTAACCTTTAACCAGATGTCATTACCCTTGAACCAGATGGTATTACCCTTTAACCAGATGTATTTTCCTTGAACCAGCTGTCATTACCCGTGAACCAGATGGCATTAGCATTGAACCAGATGTTATTACCCTTTAACCAGATGTATTTTACTTGAACCAGATGGCATTACCCTTGAACCAGATATCATTATACTTTAACCAGATGTATTTTACTTGAACCAGATGCCATTACCCTTGAACCAGATATCATTACCCTTTAACCAGATGACATTACCCTTTAACCAGATGGCCTTACCCTTTAACCAGATGTCAATACCCTTTAACCAGATGTCATTACCCTTTAACCAGATGGCGTTACCCTTGAACTAGATGGCATTACCCTTTAACCAGATGTCATTACCATTGAACCAGATGTTATTACCCTTTAACCAGATGTATTTTACTTGAACCAGATGTCATTACCCTTGAACCAGATGTCATTACCCTTGAACCAGATTTCATTAGCCTTGAACTAGATGGCATTACCCTTGAACTAGATGGCATTACCCTTGAACCAGATGGCATTACCCTTTAACCAGATGGCATTACCCTTGAACCAGATAAGAACCATATCACAGTTTCTTGTGGAAACACTTTTCATGTCTCTTTCTAAATATAAGGTTTAGTGTGACCCACACTATAGTCCCATCACTGGTATCATTTGTGATATGTGAAATGTTGATTAAAAATTGACATACAGCTTCACAAAACATTTAACATTATAAAGTGTTAACAGATATTTAATTAATAATTTCCTTCATTTTCCCCCCTTCAAAATGGTTATTAACATTTTTAAAGATATAATATTTTAAGTGTGTATGTCTCTCATGTAGCATGTCCTTTGCAGAACGTCGCTCCCATCACAGTCTGTCTGAAAGAAACTCGTTTCCTTGCCAAAACTCCAGCTTCCGCCACTGTCATACTCAGGCACTCCTGGATATCTTGGTGCCATCGTCTTCTTGGTCTACCCCTTCCTCTTTTGCCTGGCACCATACCTTCCATCACCGTCCTCTCAAGACCGTTGTGTCTCTTGATGTGACCAAAGTATTTGCATTTTCTAGCCAAAATGGAATTGATAAACCAGTTCTCCTCTATGCTCAACTCTTGCCGAATGTCTACATTTGTTCTTTTCTCTGTCCAGGGTATTCTGAGGATCTTTCTGTAACATTTTGACTCGAAGGATTCGATTCTTTGTCTAGAAGTTTTGGTAATCGTCCATGCTTCACAGCCATGCTGCCACAGGAAAAACACAGGCTCTCAAGACTTTTACTTTTATCGTTTTGTTGGTGCCCTGCCATAATTTCTTCAGGCTGTTCAGTCTCTGCATTGCCATAGCTAGTCTTCTTCTGATTTCTTTCGAGCAGTCACCATTTTTGTTGATTCTGGAGCCCAGATATTCAAAATGTGTAACCTGATCTATTTCCTCACCACCCACTGTAAATGTATGCTGACATTGTGTTTTATCGGTGGTCATTATCTTTGTTTTATTTATGTTTATGAACAGATTTTGATCTTTACTATGTCCATTAACGGCTGAAAGTAGCTGCTCTAGCCCTTCCGCAATTCTTGATAGTATCACTGTGTCATCTGCATATCGTAACTCTGGAATCTCGTACCCCCCAATCGTAAATGGGTCGAAACTTTCAATGTTCTCATCTTCTCGCACATTTCTCATTATACATTCCGCATATATGTTATACAGATAAGGTGAGAGTATACATCCCTGTCGGACTCCCTTTTGTACTGCAAACCAATCTGATGTTTGCCCAGATACTCGGACAGCGGCTTGTTGATCTTGGTATAATGTTTCAGTGAGATGGACTATATGCAAAGGAAACCCCATTTCCTTAATGATTCTCCACAGATTTTGATGTTTTACCGTGTCGAAGGCCTTAGTGTAATCAATGAAACATGTGTACAGGTCTACATTAAACTCTCTACATTTTTCATAGATATTCCTTAAATTGAATATGTGGTCCCGGGTCCCTCTGTCTTTCCTAAAACCTGCCTGGACTACGTGAATTTCAGATTCAAACCTTTTCTCTATCCTTCTTAATAGGATTCGCAGGAGTATCTTGCTAGCATGGCTGATCAGTGCGATAGTTCGGTAGTTCGTGCACAGCTTCAGGTTGCCTTTTTTGGGGAGGGGAATATAAATTGATTTCTTCCATGCTTCTGGCCACTCTGCACTGTGCCATATCTGTTTACACAGCTTGTGGTAGACTCGAGCACATGCCTCTCCTCCTGCTTGTATTAGCTCTGCTGGGATATCATCGCATCCTGGGGACTTTCCCTTTTTCAGGCTTTTAATTGCAGAGCGTACTTCTTCCAATGTTGGTTCAGGTTCTTTCTCATCCTTTGGTAGGATTGTAACTCAGCACTTTGTGCTGTCTCCATAAATGGTTCTGCAGTACTCTCTCCATCTATTCAGTATGTCTTTGGTTTCTGTTAGTGTGTTATCCTCTTGGTCGATTTATGACATGTGGAACCGGACGGAATTCCCTTGTCAGTGTTCTTATTGCTTTGAATGCATCTCTTTCTTTGCCTTGTTGCTGTAGGTTTTCTATATCCTTACATGTTTCTACTATGTATCTTCTTTTATCTTTTCTTATTTCTCTTCTAACTTTTCTTGCGCAGTTTTTATATGCTGTGTTGGTCCCCTTACTTCCCATTTGTTTTAATTGTTGCCTTTCTGCAATGAGTTTCTGTGTTTCGTCTGTGATATAGCTCTGTGTCTTGTGCAATATCTTTGGAATCATTTCTTTTGCTGTCGAGATCAAAATCTCCCTTGCGTACGATGTCAACTCCTCAGATGTCATCTCTTCCTGTATAGCAAGCAACGCCTCAAATTTGTTTTCTACTTTGATGTTGTATTCAGTAGGTATTGCTGATACATCGAAGCGTATTGGCTGTGTATGTACAGAGAGATAAATTGATATAATTTGTTGTATTAGTCGTGCTGCCAATATACAAATGTTGCTTAGATCAATTTATAGTTTGTTTAAACATTACAAAAGTAAAGATGTACATGTGTCTACAAATATAAAATGTTAGCCTAGATTATAACAGAAACAAAAAAACTAGTCAATGTGTTTGACTTACACGTGCACTCAATCAAATTTTAAAAATTACAGGACAATGTCACAATAAAATAGTCAAGCTTTGAAGTATCGGAACCAGGCAGAAGGGAATTTATGATAAAGTCTCCAATTTAGCACAATACTCAATCTTCTCTAACCCTCCAACCAACCCTCACTTCTTTTCCACAATCTACTCTTTCATATGCCATGATGCTTTCTGATTACGCAATTGACATATAGCAGAAAGAATGCAACTGAAATTAAGAAAACGTTTTCTGTGTATTGCTCGTTTCTAGGGATGGATACTAGGAAGCCAAGGTGAGGGTCTTGGCGAGTATGCTTTGCCTGACCCTGACTACCACGTCTGATCAGTATATTTTGCCTGACCAGACGTTAGTCTTCCTCCCCTATTGAGGTGTTAATTTGACTAAATTTCAAAAGACATTTGGGGGTTGCCATGACTAAGCAGTTATTGATATGGCTCCCAACCCATTTGAGTTCATGAAACAGCAAGGTTATGCTCCTTGGAGCTAAAACCCATTTAACCATTCATGCTTTAAGTCAGATGCACTGGACCAATAATCACTAAACATAGTACAACACACATTAAACAACAAGGAGAACAAGTAGAGTACACAAATATTTTGTAATGACATTTCTTTCTTGCAACTAGGCAAGGTCACCACCTGGATAGACAAGGTTCAAATCTCTGTGCTCTTCTATGTATGGAAAGTAATGGCAACCTATTGCACACTTGCCAAGAAACTGATTACAGCCAAATAGGTTGGCGGTTGTAAGAATTGATGTTCTGCAAAGGGTATGCTACTTACTTTTGTCTCTTCTAGATTTTCTAGATTTTCATCCAAGCTGACTCAACAAACTTATATTCACCAACAGTTATGTGGCAAGTACACAAATCAGTGATTTGATCTACACCAAATTCCTCTGGAGCTTATATCTTTTTTATATTTATTGTATCCATGCTTGTTGCTTTCTCTTTGCTCTTATCTTTTATCTGTGTCTACTACTGATCTGAGGATGCTGGAGGCAGCTTTATTAAATTGTGATAGTTTATCACACCTGTTGTCATCGAACAGTCTGTGCAAATAATACCATCATGCTTTCTGGCAGTAGGCTATCATATACATTTGCTACTCCTAGAATTTGCTGATATATCTACTTGAAGATCCTTTTTATACCTTCTTTCTATGTTTTTCAGCCTGATGGTATTTTTTAATCACTACAGAATTGTGATTGAATTTTATGTCGGCACCTGGACATGTTTTGGGAATTGTGACACCTATTTTAATCTGTCCTCTATCATAATAAAGTCAATCTGATTTCTCCTGAGCTTTTCCACGTGTATAATCTTCTTGGAGATTAATGGAAAATCTACTACATATAACTCTTCACAACAATGTATCAGCCTGTCTCTGTGATTTCTTTTGCCAAATACAAATTGTTCTACTATACTCTTATACTTGGCTGTTCCTATTTTAGAGTTGATTTCTCCCTATACATTCAGAAAATCAGTAGATTTTACTGGTTTGATGGTCTGTTGTTTTCATAATATGCTTCTATTTCTTCATCTCTGTGTTCATGATACATTCAGGAGAGGAGAGACATCAACAAGTTGTAGGGATTTCATTCAATGGGAATCTTGAAAAATATGTGTGTGGATATCGAACATACAACAGTCAAATTATGATACTGAAGTTGAACCATTCAATATTGCAATTTTACAAATGCACGGAAATCATGAACACAGGTAAGTATATTAAATGTTGGAGGTCTCCATCAATGCCAAAGCAAGACAGATTCTTCAAAATCCAGATTTGGAGTCTGCAGGTCTTACTACACAGTTGCTATTACTCATTATGATCTGTCCTTATCTGCTTACCCTTAGAAAATCCCAAATGTTATCTATAAAAATGGCAAAATTATTTATCAATTAGTAAGAAAAGCATCCAGGATGACAACAAAATGACGCTTACTACAAAGCTCAACAGAGCTAAACAGGTGGTGATTTTCAGACTCCGCATAGGCACAACAGATTACCATTCCATCTATTCAACAAGTTCAAATTAGGACATACCAAAGAGTGTGTCTGTGGCACTGATGAAATGACTGCTGAACATCTGCTGCAGAAGTGTCCAACATACGAGTTACAGAGAAAGCATATTTGGTCATCTTCTGTCCCGATCCAAGACAAGCGCTATGGAGCTACTGATAATCTGATGCAGACCACAGCTTTCTTTAGAGATATTCAAGTTGATGTCTGAAAGTCTACAAAGAAGAAGAGGAAGAAGGGAAGAAGAGCAAGAAGAGGTAAGTTATAAGTTGATTACAGCTGTTCAAAACATTAAATAATATAGAACAATACTGTGTCAACTATAATGTTATAATATACAATCAGTTTTAGTTTAATATGAGTTTGATTATATCAAATGTTTGATTGAAAGCAAAAGATTTAAACAATCTTTTCTTTCACCGGCATCATCTTGATTTCACGCCAACAGCTATACTCAATGGCATTACATGCAGCAGGCATCATGTGATGGTGCCACTAGCTTCCAGTCAGTTATTACAAAACTTTCATGCAGAAGAGGAGAGACTTATAAAAAAATTATGTTTTTAATTCATTAAAGCATACTATAAGTATTTTTACAATTAAAAAAACTAAGACAAACAGTAGTGTTACAATTAAAAGTCAGATCATTACATTACAAACTGAAGTGGATGCCTTAAGACAGTGAAATGGTGGCAAACCTACACCTTCATTATGTATATTTTAGGATTTAAGCTGTAGCATGTTGTGTAAATATGCAAAAACAAAGTTGAGTCAAATGCTAAATCAGGCCTGGCTAAATTGTACAGAGCATCATACTAACAAACTGGTTCAGCTTTTTGTTGGGAGGTCTGACTGTATCATTTAAACAAATATACACCATTAAATTCAGTTTTATATTCAAATTTAAGAGCACTTTATTCTAAAAATAGTTGAATCATATAAGTATAAAAAAGAGAAATAGGTATGTACATAATTTTGATTATACTGATGTAATTAAATACAAAACTTAATTCTGTTAATAAGTATCTGACAGACACGCAACAATGTGGCTTGCAACTGCTTATAATACATAACACCCTGTTTTTTATTTCCAGCTATGGTAGCAATTGCTTCAACCTTTCAAGAAAATGATGAATATCAAAATGTTTGAAATATTTCAGTAATACAAACTTGATCCCTCCTTCAGGCTTCTAACATTTATATCTGAAGGGGAACCAGACTGACAAATCTATTTTTCTGGCAATTGTTACTGATTCAGTCATTTAAAACTTCATTGTCATTTGGCCTCAACAATTTTTATTTTATTTTTATCTAGACTAATAAATTTAAATTTTCATTAACATATTCTGAAGTTCTAAAACTAGATGAATGCTATAACAAAAACAAACAAAAAATATGATAAGTCATTGCATAAACTTATTTACTTCAATTAAAAGATTTTTACTTGTAAAACATTTGCAGGTTAGATATAAATAAAAAAGACTGCATATTTATTTCAAGGAGCTCCAACAATATTATCCACAGTTATCAGGATATATCACCATTTTTTCCTAAAAATATGGGATATTTTACTATATGTTACAGTTGTCAGATACTTCATCATATTTTTTCGAACTATCAGTATACATCACTATTATTCTTCACAACTGTCAGAAAATATTACTATTATTTCCTACCTGTATCAAGATAGTTTACAGTTATTTCAAACGTCAGGATATTTCACCATTATTTCATACATCAGAATATTTTACAATTATTTCCTACAACTGGCAGGATATTTCACTATTATGCAAGACTCCCCAGTTGCCTATACAGTGCATGGAACCTGCAGTGCTTACCTTCAGCAATTGTACTGGATACAGATTCAGACTTGGAGTCTTCATACTGCATGTATTCCTGCTCCAGAAGTATCTTATTAGACACACAACATTTTGTAAGAGCCCTTTATAACAGATGCACTACTAATTCTTGCCCAGGTTATAGTTGTCCACTGGGACAACAGCATGTATGCTTCACTGGTTCAGCTTGCATGTTAGGGTCAGTGCATGATTCCAATTAATTCATCATCAATGTTCTTTAAACTTCAAACACAGCCCATAAGGCAGAAACGAGTGCTTTCCAGTGTGATGCAATTCTTTTCAGTTCATGCATGTTGTTCTGTTCTGTGAAGAGTTTGTTTCGGTCTTTCTCTTTTACTGCTGCCAGATGGTGACCACATAAACGCTTGCAGAGGGAGTCTGTTTCTGTACACTCAAAGAGCATGCGCGATGTATGTCAACCATTTGTTCCTAATGAGTGATGAAATATACTATTGATTGGTGGTGACTCATCTGTTTTGTTGGTTATGAATTCCTCCCAGCCAATGTTCAACAGTTTTTTAAGACATTTATTCTCAAATGCATCTACTCTTTTCCAATACCTTTGTTTTTTCTATGGACAAACCAAAACATTTATCTATTTTTTTATCAAAGTTGTATATTAGCCTCAGAAAAAGCAGCTTACACATTATTTATTAGTTAGTTTACTTACTATAAATTTCATATTGTAACTATTCTCCTTACATTGCTTAAAACATGACCAGCCACTTGCAGATCTGCCACAACTCATTTTTATATTCACTAACACAGCACATATTCTGTCACTGGCTAACACTAACCTACTAGATTACTGGTTCAAGGACCTGGAAGAGTGCAAATCTTCAATGCCTCACTTCATTTTTACATTGAGAATTGTAATACTAAATTCCCACCTTGGAATTGATCCAGGAATCTGTTGGTTTTGTTTCTGTTAAAGATGTAGGCTGCACATGTAATGTGAGTTTCAGGACATTTTTAGGGAAAAACATTGCACTATCTTCGGGTCAATGTAGTGTTTCCTACAACTGTCAAGATATCTCAGTATTACGTCCAATAACTATCAAGATATCTCTGTATTATCTCCAACAATTGTCAAGATACATCAGTCAAGATACCACATCATTGTTTTCTATAACCATCAAGATACATCAGTATTGTGTCAAGATACCACATCATTGTTTTCTATAAACATCAAGACACATCAGTATTATGTCCTAGAACTATCAAGATACCACAATATTATTTTCTATAACCATCAATGTTACCACACAAGAACCTTTTATTAACTACAAAATGAAAGCAGGAAAGCAAGTGGTTATCTTCACAGATGCTCTGTCAGTAATAACAGCACTTTAAAAAATCTGTAAAAAAATGACAAACTCACTTGAATGCTTGGCTCAAGAGCACAATTACACCACAAAATGAAGAACTAATTAAAACCAAATGAAAAACTGCAGAATGTTTCCATGGACACAAGTGTAAGTAGTCGACTAGTGTGAACTCCAGTGAAATCCATGGCCTGAAGTCATCCATGATGGACTAAAACACGAGAGAAAAATTAGACCTGTGGTCTGTTAGGCACAATTTTTGCTGCTCTTTCTTGCAGGACTTAGTTACATTGTTTGACTTAGTTACATTGTTTGACTTAGTTTATCTCTTCCACTGTCTTACAGGACCTAGTCTATCTCTTCCACTGTCTGACCTATTTTATATCTTACATCTTACTATCTGACGTGATCTAGCAAAAGTCTTATCTCTCATACACTGTCTGATCTAGTTTCTGTAACACATTTTGACTTAGTTTATCTCCTACACTGACTTACATGCCTAAGTGTTGCAGAACAGTAACACTGTAAGCCTGCCAAGTATGTCATAAGTGGCAACTAGGAAGGGGTGGGCATGTTACCTCATCCTAAAGAAAATTAAGCCACATTTAAACTTGAAATACATAAAATATGACAAGTCAACTAAAAAGAAATAAACAACTCGACCATCGAAAAAGACAAAAAGGTCCTCTGTGAAAAGAGCTAAAGATGCAATGCAGAGAAAGCTGTAAGGAATCTGCATTGCTCATTTACCTGTTTTCATTTAGGAAAACCACAACATTTAGTAGCTGCAATGTTCATACAATGTACAAATAGAGGTGGGCTGTGGAGATGAGAAACTACAAAACTGATACCTTGGGACTGGATGAAACAAGGTAGATAGGAGTTGATAAGATGACAGCACATAGAGAAATACTTTTGTCCTCAGGACACACTGAAGAAGGAAAACACCACAGTGAAGGTGTGGGCCTAATGATTTCAAAAGAAACGAAAAAGGCACTTTTAGAATTGGAGGCAACTTGACTAAGACTGTTACTTGCTACTATAACAAAACTGCCAAAAATAAGATACAGATAAACAATGTCCAATGTTATGTACCAACGAATGACAAAGAAAACTGAGTGAAAGAAAAACTCTACACCAGACTTCAAAATAGCATGGATAAAAGGAGAAGGAAAGACACTACAATTCTGATGGAAGACCTAAATGCTAAGGAACAGAATGATTTATTGGGCCTAAATATTCAAATTGCTTATGTACCTGTGCATATCCAATCAAACAATTGTCCACACATAGGAATACACAAAGCAACATGGGTTTCATCAGACTACATGAAATAACAGAAGAAGACTAGCCATGGCAATGCAGAGACTGAACAGTCTGAAGAAATTATGGCAGAGCACCAACACAATTATAAAAGTCTTGATAGCCTGTGTCTTTCCTGTGGCAGCTTATGGCTGCAAATCATGGACGATTACCAAAACTTCCAGACAAAGAATCTTCTTCTTCTTCTTCATCGTACGCTGTTTACAGGGATATTTACATTGCACTGTTTTATTTTGTTAAGCCTGTGGCTCAGTGCATCCGATTTCAACAGGCGTTTCTGTAGGGATGCCCTCCTTAGCCTTTGGCTGTCCCCAGCCTATCTGCAAGGCAGCAGTTGTTTTTGGTCAGAGTTGTCTCTCTTGGGGAAGTTGTCTTACAGGACTATCGAGTCTTCCCCACTCGTGTTTATAGGGTTTGGCAATGATATGATATGATGGACTATGTACTAGTTTGTACTATCCCAGAAGAGAGGCAGTCCAGTGTGACTGTGTCTCAGGATCGTCACGTCCTGCCAGAAACGTAGCATATGCATGTGAGTGAGGTATCTCTTTGCTCCCTTTATTTTCTTGGCTCATCTGCAGTGATGGCACGCCTATCATTCCCCGCCACCTGGGACTTTGTCACAATAGGGCAGAGGTGCAATGTCCGCTGAACTGCATCTCTTCTGCGTCCATTGGGATGGCTGATAGCAGACAGAGGTAAAGAGTGAGGCAGCAGTGCATTTGGCCAGGTGCATTTCTGCGGCTCGACCGGACCGGGCTGAGACGTGAGTCCCAGGTCCCAACCATATCGTAGCCTCCCATCGCAGTGGTGCTGAGATTTAGGACGGGATTCTGGCTTAGAGGCGTTCGGCCGTAATCCCTCCTATGGTAGCCTCGCGTCGTTGGCTTATCAGCCTAGCACGTGGACCAAATGTCTGCGATTTGCGATTCCTCTCGCGTTCAGCAGGACTACCGTAGCAACGCCCTGTTATTAGTAGGGTAAAACTGACCTGTCATCCGAGGGTCTAATACCAGCAACCGTTTACTATTAGACCCAACGAATCAATAGAGGGCTTTTTAGTCAGTCAATGACCAAGTGTCTGGAACCTGCGATTTCTGTAGGGTTAAGCAGGGTTACCGTAGCAGACGCTCTTTCATTAATAGGGTACAACTGACCTGTCTTCCGTGGGTCTAATACCAGCACACGTTCCCTATTAGACCCAACGAGAGTGCTTTCAGTCTGTCAGTCATTTTACAGTGTTGGCGCGTTGAATCAAATTAAGCCGCAGGCTCCACTCCTGGTGGTGCCCTTCCGTCAATTCCTTTATCGAACACTGGATGCGAGACAGTCAAGACACCAAGAGCATAGCACCAGATTTTCGAGGGTCTAATTCCAGCACCCGTTCCATATTGGACCCAACGAAAGTGCTCTCGGCCTGTCAATCATTTCAGTGTTGGCCGTGTTGAGTCAAATTAAGCTGCAGGCTCCACTCCTGGTGGTGCCCTTCAGTCAATTTCTTTAAGTTTCAGCTTTGCAACCATACTTCCCCCGGAACCCAAACACTTTTGTTTCCTGGAAGCTGCCTGCAGAGTCATCGAAGCAACTCCTGCGGATCACTAGTCGGCATCGTTTATGGTCAGAACTACGACGGTATCTGATCGTCTTCGCGCCTCTGACTTTCGTTCTTGATTAATGAAAACATTCTTGACAAATGCTTTTGCAGTAGCTCGTCTTGCGGCGATCCAAGAATTTCACCTCTAACGCCGCAATACGAATGCCCCCGTTTGTCCCTGTTAATCATTACCTCCAGTTCCGAAAACCAACAAAATAGAACCAAGGTCCTATTTCATTATTCCATGCACCATTATTCAGGCAGCCGAGGCCTGCTTTGAACACTCTAATTTTTTCAAAGTAAACTCGCCGGCCACCAGGGACACTCAGCGAAGAGCACCCATGGGAGAGAGCCGGCAGATGGTAGGGCAGGAGACAACGGGCAGTGAACCGGCGCGAGCCGGACCGCCCGCCTGCGCCTGAGATCCAACTACGAGCTTTTTAACTGCAACAACTTTAATATACGTTATTGGAGCTGGAATTACCGCGGCTGCTGGCACCAGACTTGCCCTCTAATAGATCCTCGTTAAAGGGTTTAAAGTGTACTCATTCCAATTACGTGACAAGAAAGAGTCACGTATTGTTATTTTTCTTCACTACCTCCCCGTGCCGGGAGTGGGTAAGTTGCGCGCCTGCTGCCTTCCTTGGATGTGGTAGCCGTTTCTCATGCTCCCTCTCCGGAATCGAACCCTGATTCCCCGTTACCCGTTACAAACATGGTAGGCATGTCACGTCCATCGACATTTGATAGGGCAGACATTTGAAAGATGCGTCGCCGGCACATGAGGCCATGCGATCAGCACAAAGTTATCCAGAGTCACCAGTGGGGACGCCGCAACCCCGCGAGGGAAAACGACGATTGGTTTTGAACTAATAAAAGCACTCTTTCCGCGAGGGTCGGAGCTTGGTAAGCATGTATTAGCTCTAGAATTGCCAGTTATCCAAGTAGGATCGCGTCATCTAAGGAACCTCGACTGATTTAATGAGCCATTCGCGGTTTCACCGTGAGACAGTGTGGACTTAGACATGCATGGCTTAATCTTTGAGACAAGCATATGACTACTGGCAGGATCAACCAGATATCTGTCGAAGACGTATGAACCACACACACCGGTCGGCGAAGGACGGATGTGTAAAAAGCCTCACTAGGACGGCCGCAGGGACCGACTGACTGACGGACGGTTGTTCCGTCCCTCACTCCATCAACCTAGGACCGCCTGACAGGGGCCCATACACACACCAGACGACCGACCGACCGGGCTCGCTCGGGGAGGGATGGCAGCGCTCTGTGCAGAACGGATCCCAACGGCCCCGGCGATGAATTTCACAGGGACTGGAGACGATTTTTGCCTGCTGGCCTGCCCTTCTCCCGAGGGTTGGTTGGGCGAGGACAGGGCCTTTAGGCAGGATTCCTGCTTTCCATTTGCCGGTCACAAGCTCTTTGCGAGAGTCTGACCACCAGCAAGACGAACTGTCGAGGTCTGCTATAAGCCTTCGAAAAAGCACCACTGACTGTCAAAGTTTCTCGATACGGGCCACAGTAACGCACTGTTGCCACCGGTATGACACCACAAATTTCATCCCGCTACATGGCCGGGGAGAGGCGGGCGAGCGTTTTCGGCAAGCCCGCGCTATCGCTCCGTCTGGCGGGATTGAGATCGCTGTACGAATACTGGATGAGAGTCAATCGCGGCGGCAAGAGACCTACCCCAGATAGACAAAGAATCAAATCCTTCGAGTCAAAATATTACATAAAGATCCTCAGAATACCCTGGGCAGTGAAAAAGACAAATGTAGACATTCGGCAAGAGTTGAGCATAGAGAAAAACTGGTTTATCAATTCCATTTTGGCTAGAAAATGCAAATACTTTGGTCCCATCAAGAGACACAATGGTCTCGAGAGAACAGTATTGGAAGGTATGGTGCCAGGTAAAAGAGAGTAGACCAAGAAAACGATGGCACTAAGATATCCAGGAATGCCTGGGTATGACTGTGGCAGAGGCTGGAGTTTTTTCAAGGCAACGGGTTTCTTTCAGACAGACTGTGATAGGAGCGACGTTCTATAAAGGACATGCTGTATGATGATGACATGAAATAAAACCATCTATGTATAAATAAGAAGTTCAGATCATCATTACATGATATTAAAGTATGTAAAGGAGCAGACGTGGGATCTGATCATCACCTTCTGTTAGCCAAAATAAAGATTAAACTTAAAACATAGCTCAGGGGACAGCATGGCCTAGTGGTTAAGTGGCATGGCTCACAACCCGAAGATGCTGGGATCGCTCCCCATTACTGTACAGGCCGTTACCCCGGGGAAGTAGACCTTTAGAAAATGCAGGAGGAAGCAGACCCTTACATAAAATGCATGCCAAAGTCATATGCACTGGGCCAACAGGCACCCAAAAAAAACATAGTGCAATGCACACCACCTTGTGGAATTAAAAAAAATAAGGTGAACGCAAAAACAAAACAAAAAAAAACCTCAGCATTTAACTACAGACAACAGCTTCATGTAGGATTCTTCAGGTACAAAAAAACAAAATAGATGATACATTTAAAGTTACAATACCACATAGATATTTTTTGCTACAACAACTAGAAGAAATAGAAGTTACAGAAGAGCAGTTGCAAGTTGCAACAGATAGCCAAAATTTATGGAACAAGACTTGTGGAGATGTTATGGGGAAAAAGAAACACCAAATATAAGCATAAATAACAACAAACTATTGAACAAATTAAGGTAAGAAAAATGAAGAGACAAGAGAAAATAAAAGGATTAAAAAATGGTTACCGATCACAAGCAAAGATCAAACCTGTGCTGCGAGATGTGTTTTCATATGGCTATAAAGAACATGACATGCATAAAAAGATCTCACAAAGGTTAGATGACGGGTGGTTCAATTTCAACCGCATCAAGACAGAATTTCAACATATTAAAAACAACAAAACGAGAGCCCATACCTTCAACAGCCTGGTCATTCCACCCATGGTATATGGCTGTGAGGTGTGGAACCTACGAAAAAGGAACATGGCGTGGCTCCAAGCTACTCAACAAGTGATGAAGCATAAAACACTGTCACTTTCCCTACGAGACCAGATCCCCAACACAGCCATCAGGAATCAAACCTGCTTCAATGTCATAGATATGGCGTTGCTAAAAAAGTACAGGTGGACAGGCCAGGAGCCTGACAATAGATGGACACGTAAAGTGACGTCATGGTGACCCTACATCTATAATCGCCACCCAGGACGTACACCAATCAGATGGAGAGATGGCCTGTGACAAAACCTTGGTCCGGCATGGTGCTTAAAAACAAAAAGACAGAGAAGAGTTTAGATGACATTTGACTAACTGGCATAGGGCACATCATGTGCTTGAATGAACACCAGGATTACAGTATTAAAGTACAGTTTAAAAAACAATCCTGGAACGGCACACTCTGCTGCACCTGGGGCACACATGTGAGGAGTCAGCTGTTGAGTCGTCCTGCGTTCTGCTCTTTGGGCGACACTTTCTCTGAACCTCCGTGATGGATTTCGCTCTGCAATCTGAGCACCTTTGGTGATACTAGCACGCCAAGTGGAATGGTTCTGTGCAAGCAACTTCACCGAGGTGAAATCAATGTTGAAACTTTTCAGAGACGCTTTCAATGAGTCTCTGCAGTATTTCTTCTGCCTCTCTGACAAGCATGTGCCTGTTCTAAGCTCACTGTATAACAGCTGCTTGGGGATGTGCTCATCGAGCATGCAAATATTGAGATGAGTTAGCAAGAGAAGCAGAGGAGGATACCGCAAATGGAAATATGAGAGACTTGTACAATAGCACAAATAAACTAACAGGAATAAATAAACAAGTAGATAGCTTTATTAAAAATAAGGACATTTTTTTTATTAGCAACACAAATGAGCAGATGAAGAGATGTTTAGTCAGAACAGAACAGGCAGAACATTTAGTCAAACTTTTAAATAGACATGCTCCCCAAGATCACCCAGACATTCAGTCTGCAAATTAATTGAGAGAAACCAAACAAAAAAGAAATTAAGAAAGTCATAATGCTTCTGAGAGATGGTAAAACCCATGTCTCACATGGTATCTCAGCAGAAATAACCAAAGATGATGTTGACACTTCTACAAATTACTTGGTAAAGTTTGAGAAAAAGAAGAAATATAAGCATACTGGAAGGAAGCCAATGTAGTCACGCTGCCAAAAAAAAGAGATCTGCAGTAGCATACAAATTATAAAGGCATAATGTTATTATCAGTGCCTGGGAAAATATTGAATAGGATCATAATAGAGAGATTAAAAGAAGCCAATAGACAAACAGGTGAGAGGCGAACAGGAGGTATTTGACAAAATAGGTTCTGTGACATCCAGATAGCTACACTGAGAACTTGACAAAAGAATTGCCCGATCTGGACTTTGCTAAAGACTTAGCTTTTCTGTCTCACAACCACAATCAGATGCAAAATAAAGTATGTATACTTGATGAGATGTCATATACATTGGGACTGAGAATACACATAGAGAAAAAAACATTGAAAACAAGAATAAATGCAACTAACGACAACCAGATTGTGTTGGGAGACACTCTCTTACAAGATGTCAAATCTTTAATATCTCTTGGCAGCAATATAAATAAAGTAGGAGGTACAGATAGAGATACCAAAATAAGAATACAGAAGGCCAGAGGAACTTTTATGGCACTGAGTAACTTACAGTAATCAAAAGAAATTAAATCCAACATAAAAATCAAAATCTTTAACTTCAATTTGTAATACATTCTACTGTATTGGTCTGCAGAAAAAATAACCTTAAAGATACAGACTTTAATAAATAAGTGCCTGTGCAGAAAAGAGAGATTGAAATGATATGATAAGATCAGTGGATCATAATGCGAGTAGATGGATAGAACACACATTAAGAAAGTAAAGGCAAGATAAATATAGGCAGACATGAAGAAGAGAGCTCGAGACAAACATAAAGGAAATAGTGGACAAAGCTGAAATGGATAGCCAAGGACATGAGGAAGACATGTGCTCAACAAGGAGCTGAAAGCTTTTGATTGATTCAATAGATTATAATGGCAAAAATAACATCCTGGTCACACACAAAAATTATGCTTATTAACAACTCTCAAGATGAGACCAAGTGATCAACTTCAGACTTCATACGGGGCAGATTGTGAAGCCATCTCTATCATAAATTCAAGATTTGCACTTCGGGTTTCTGGTCCAATAACAGCTGAACACCTGCCAAGCATACCTCAGTGAAAGGAGTGACACTTGGCAGCACTCTCCTTCATTCTATGAGAAACTGTATGGAGATATCCAGAACCTTGAGCTAACAGCTGCCTTTATTAGAGTCACAAATGTCAGTCTTTGAAAGTGAACAAGAAAAAAAAGGGAAATCATTTTTTGTATGTATATAGTTTGTATAGTTTGTATAGTTTGTATAGTTTGTATAGTTTGTATAGTTTGTATAGTTGAAATATGACTACAACATCAGATTGAAGAAGAAGGTGTTGGATGGATCAAACCAGTTGTTTCTCCTGCAGTACTGCCCACAAGCGTCTTACACATGGGACATGTATTCTTTTGTTCCAGCCACTGAAGCAGGCATCTGAAGATAATGAATATAAGATTGACTGTTGATTAGTCATCATATAGGGTGCTTTGAAGCTTAACAAATAATGTGAAATTAAGCAATAGGAAAAACAGATGTACCGAGCATGTGATGTACATGTCTCACAAGTGATGGACATAAAAAGGGATGTTATGGTGGCCAAACAGCTATAGCATCTAACTGACCACACACCAATAAAATAGAGATATGGATTTGGTAAAGCTTTTCATCCAGCATAGTATTCCAGAGCAAAATACTGGAATAAATTAAGGGCTACATGACTGAATACCACTAAGGATTCAGGTCAAATTATGCAAGTGAAATTATGCAAAAACAATTATATGAACATGTTTATATTCCTACCAAATTCCTATATTTCTGAGGATTATAACTGCCCAATGTTCTGCACAATAAGAAAGGATTATGGAAAAAAATTACATATGAGCTACACTTTATTGATTCAAATTACTTATCAAAGCAAAGAACAATGTAATATCAAATTTCCAATATGGAAATAGAGGTTCTTTTTTTAAGATTTGGATAACAATAGCTGTTTTTACTAGGTGTAGTACATGTTATTATAAAGAATATTACTTGGAATGGAAGCCATGTTTGCAGTCACACACAGCCAACTTTTCTCCAAGATGAAATTCCTCAAGGCACACTGGACATGTCTAGATGATAATACAAGATATGACTTTAAATACTTTATTTTTTCTGTCTACTGATGTCATTAGGAGTCCCGGAAGCTCATGTCGCCAAGTATATTGCATTGGTTCTGGTAGCATTTCTGTCCTATCACACAGTCTTTCTCATGCCTTGTAACCACATCTTCTTGTGTTATATGTGAGCAGTTGGTCAGGTTGCATTTTCATGAAATGACAGAACATCTTCGTCTTCATTGTTCGTTCTCAATCTCCCACTACCAAGCACTTTGCAAGTAGCAGGATGTTGTCCAGAGAATGGAATTTACAGTGTCGTAGTTTGCAGCTTGACTGCAATATTTGCACCTTTCGATCCAATACATCAGGCGTTCATAAGTATCAGGTTAGCCTTTCCTCTTCGATCCCTTCTCCTTAGCCAGTTATCAGTATCAAACTAGCCCCTATTAGATAGACACAGACATAAGATCGAGTCCTTTGAGATGTGTTGTGTACCTAATGCAGCAGGAAAGACAATTCGTGACAAAATTCGTAACAGTACATTGAGGAAAACGGTGGGAACTACATCGGTTAATTAATTTATTGAAGAACAGAAAATTTAAGTGGTTTGGACATTTGACATGAATGCAGTATGATCAACCTGAGCAAGATCATACTACATGGAGGTGTCATGGCCTTGAGCTTGAGGTCGACCTTGGCAACAATATATAGAGATGATCAAATAAACACTCCAAAAGTTCAACATGTCAGCAACACAAGCCTCACAATTATCACAAACCATAAATCTACTCTTTGCGACGTCGCAAGGCAAAAGCAGTAGGATAAAAGAAGAAATAGTTTATCAGCTGTCATTTTGTGACTAAGCTGATGTTTGTTTGGGTGTTTAAGTAGTGGGGACAGTTCATATATCACAAAAGAGTCTTCCTGGTATCTAATTTCAATTTCTCTATCAAGGCTTCCAGTTTCTGTAAAAATGATTCCTACATCCCTGAACTTTTGGGTCCATTTCAGTTTAGTATTGTCTACATGTATGTTTGGGGACTGAATGGTTTTGAGGCAAGACATCGGCCTTGGGTGCTATAGGTCGTGGGTTGAAATCACAGTGGAGACCTAGATTTTTTCAAGTGGACTTTCTGGTATTTCCCTCGGATCTCTGGGTAGTAGAGATCGGACATCCATGTTCTAGTTGGAAATCAAAAAGAGTAGGTTTTACCAGCCTCTGGCTGGAAAAAATTGAAAATTGTGTTAAAAATATATTCAATTTATTACGAGATCCTCGCCGGTGCTTGTGATGAGATTCTCCACACAAAAAATATGAAGAAGAACAGAGCACTTATAACTTAACTGAACTTAACGTTTTTATACTGGTTTAGAAGACTCATCAGAGTATGTAGACAACCAGTTACATTTGCATTACCCTGCTCTAAAATCTATGTGCATCCAATCTATTCTTAAATGCATTAACTGTCTCTGCCTCTACTACCTCCTGGGGCAATGCATTCCAAGCGTTCACCACTCTCTGACTAAAAAAATATTTCCTAATATCCAATCTGGACCTTTCTTTAGCTAATTTGTATCTTCGCCCTCTTGTTCTGGTTGGTGGTTGTATATTGAAAAACTTGTTATAGTCTAATTTACCTTGCCTGTGATTATCTTATAAACCTGTTATGTCACTTCGAATTCTTTTCTTTTCTAGACACTGTAGGCCGGTTTTTCTCAGTTTTCTTCATAACTGTAATTCTGGAATCCCACTATCAGATTTGTCTCTCCTCTTTGTATCCTTTCCAGCATGTTTATATCTCCTCTGCAATAAGGACTCCCCACCTGTACACAGTACTCCAATCTAGGTCTAACTAATGCTTTATACAGTTACTCCTATGTTTAATATTTCTTTTTATCATACCTAAGATGGCATTTGCCTTATTCACTGCTAACTGGACTTGCTCACTCACTTTACCTGTATGCTCTATTATGACACCTAGGTCCCTTTCCTTATCTATCATTCTAATATTGTTCTCGCCCATTCGGTAATTATGTTCCATATTGGATCTACCCATGTGGATGACTGTACATTTATCTACATTAAACTCCATTTGCCACCTCACAGACCAGTCTCAAATTTTATCTAAATCCGACCTCAATATATCCAGCTCTGCTATAGATGAAACACTCCTTCATAGCTTTGTGTGGTCCGCAAATTTTTCAATCATGGATCCTATATCAATGTCCAAAATGTTTATATATATCAAGAACAATATTGGTCCCAAAAACAAACCCTGTGGCACTCCACTTTTTACTCCCCACCACTCAAAATACTCCTTATTTATGCCCTCTCTGCCTTCTTCCCTTTAACCAATTTTCAATCCATTCGGCAACCTCCCCACCTATTCCATGTGAATTTAACTTTTTAAATAATCTGAAATGAGACACTCTATTAAAAGCCTCTGCAAAATCTAGATAGATAACATCTACTAGTTTCCCCTTATCTATTATTTTAGTAACCTCCTCCATGAATTCCAATAGATTTGTTAAGCACAATTTCCCTCTAGTAAACCCATGCTGACTATTTCTGATTATATTAAACCTGTCTAGATGCATTACAATGTTTTCTTTGATCATTGATTCTAAAATTTTACAGAATATGCTCGTTAAACTTACCGGTCTATAATTTGCTGGATTTGATTTCTTTCCCTTTTTGAATAAGGAGATCACTCCTGCATCTTTCCAATCTTATGGAACAATGCCTTTTGCAAGTGATTGAGAAAATAATATAGGCAAAGGTTTTGCTAGTTGATCTCTAATTTCAAATAGCATTTTTGGATGGATACCATCTTGACCTGGACATTTATCCGCTTTTAATACCTCCAATTTTTTTTAAACCATTTCCTCCGTAGTACAGATTGATTTTAATCCCAGTATATCCATTTCACATTTGAAAATATCTATAGGTTTATGGGTTAAACTGTGTGAAATTGCAACTAAACTAAATAAACTACATGTATGTTAAATGGACCTGGTGTTCTGCTCTAATCTTCCATCTTTTTCATGCTGATCAGATTATTTCTTTTACAGACTGTGCCATGTGAATTCATTTGATTTAGTAGTCTATCTTCGTCCTCCTATATTAGGCTTTGGCCATCTACAAAGAGTACTTCATGTATTGGGTTCTTCCCTTCCTGTGGTGAATTATACATCAGGTGCTGCAATATGGCGGGTTTGTGTTGTTATTTCTTGATCTTGATGATCCATTCATCAGAATAACTTAATCTCCAGCGGACCCTGTCTTGGGCCAGGAAAGTGAATTGAGTGGTAAGCACTCCACCATAGTCATCTTGGATGTTGTTGTGGACAGCAAGGGAGTCTCACCAATGCATTGGGTATCTTCCCCGCAGTCTGTTATTATCTCATGGGCACCAGATTACTTTCGCCGTGCTCCATTGACTATCGTTTTGTCATAACATGTGACCTGCCCATTCATTAATGGATGAGAAGGCCTTCCTGCCTGTGCAGCCACGTCTAGTTAGTTCAGGTTCCAGATTATTCTGCATATTGAGCAGGCGTTAGAGATAGGTGTACTCGTCGACATCCTCTAAGCTTACCCCACCAAGGCTGACTGGATCACAATTGGCAAAATAATTCAAGACAATCATTTCTAGTCCCGCTTTCTTACCCTCATCATCGAATAGCTGTACCATTTAGTCCCACTTTCTTACCCTCATCATCGAGTAGCTGTACCATTTGGTTTACTTCTGCTGCTGACTCTGTGATGAGCACTATGTTGTCAGCAAATAAAAGGTGATTGAGAATTCTGCCAACAATATGGATGCAAAAAGTGTCCCAGTTGCATTGACTAATGACTGATTCCAAGCAAGTGGAGCAGATGTTCAGTGAGATAGGATCTCCCTGGTGGACTCCCTTCTGTACTGGTACCACAATTGGATGTTGGAATGGACGAAATGTGTTAGTGCAGTTTGTATAACTGCTGGCAAGAATTCTGTAACCAGGATCAGCACCTTGTTCCAACAGTGAACGCCAGACAAAATGTGGTTCTACTGAATCAAAAGCTTTATTGGGGCCTATGGAGGTAAATATTGAGGGTGTCTTGAACTCTCGGGCTGCTTCATTAAGGCATATAACTTGCATAGCTCTAACGGCAATGATCTTATCTGGGTCCAGAAACACTTAACAATCTCTTGAAAGCAGCCACTTTCGCAGCTTGCAAGCAACTCGGAGCTCCCATTGACAGTGACATCAATTTTAACTATGCAAATATGATTGGAACAATCACATCCATCTCCAAGGCAACCAAATTCACAGCATCAACTCACACCACAATTCACCTGCTACTCAAGCTTTGTTACAGGAGCGGCATTATTCTCCGGACAACCAGATAGCCTTCCCCACCCTAAGCAAGATCTGCCGTCAAAAACTCAAAGATGATCATGAGACTTTTGCCCTCAATCGTCTCCTGATAGCTGCAGACTATCAGCACAGCTTCAAATTAGCTATTCGAGACCTCGCCAAGCACCGCCAAATCATTTCTTGTCTGAAAGCTTCTGGTGGGTCTCCAACCACATCAAAGATGGGCATGGAGTCGATCAAGATTACTGTTTAGCAACCTGTTCTGATCATCAGAACCCCCTCTATTTACACATACCATTGCTTTCAGCTCGAATCATCTTCCCTACCCCTCACACGGATGCTTCGGTTGCAATCTGGACAGAATGACAACAATGTTGTGCATCCTTGAGAAAATGTATCTACCCAATCATGCACAGCATCATACAACAAACACTTCACACCATAAACAGGAAATATTTCCTTATAAATAATCCTTGCAGAAAGTCATTTTACTCCCAAAAAAATGCACATTAGCATGCTATACTTTGATTGCACACTCAGTGAGCATATGCGCCATTTTGTATCTGAGCCTACGCACATGCATGTGACATCTAGCACCTGCTCACTACAGCAATCACAAAGCTGAATGTTGATGCCACCTAATGACTTCTTTAGAAACTACCAACTACATTTTTCAGCTATCCCATATCAGTTTGTGACCTACTTACTGATATAACTTTTGTAAATTGTATGTCATAATGTGATGTTTGAATTTACATGTAATATCACTTCAAAAGACAATTACAGCTAAACAGGTTCTGCTTATGAAAAACAACTTGAAGAAAATTAGACTTTATTCAGTGTCCTATTGAGCACAGAAGTATGTCTAATCATGCGCATTTATAATACAATTAATACACAAGCACTATATATTCAATGTGAGCATGTTGTTGTTTGTTGCTAGTGCCCACAATGAGTTTTGTTTACTTTTTTACCTGAAAAATAAATCAAGTGTCAGGTTACAGTAGCTTTCCTCACATTCTGAGCATGCTGGTGAAGGTTAACCAGGGCTCTACACGCTGTTGTGCTATGCTTGACTTCAACTACATGTCGTTTCTTACTACAGGGGTCATGTCAATCCCCACCTCATTGGCCAGACTGTCATGAAACAGTTCTGGTTCCAGGGAGAACTGTATGAAAGGTAGTTCTTGGTCAGTATATTTTTCCTGATCCTGACTAACATTGTCTGATCAGTATATTTTGCCTGACCAGACATTAGTCTTTTCTTCCTACATGTGAACGTATATCAATAATGCAAGCCATATTTTTAAAAGCTGGTTACTGACTGTACAACAGTAACTTACATCATTTTGTTGATGTTCATCAAGTGCAAATTTTTTCTGTAAATAAATGTTGTACAAGTTAGATTTCACATATTCAGCTATATACAAAAATATGAACATGTTCAGATGAAATACTAAAAGACCAGAAACTGAGACTTTCAACTGCCTTTAGAATGTGCGACCACAATATGATTGCAGTCTCTCTCTCTTTCTCTCTCCTGCCTCCACACTGAATATCTTACCAAGTCTGAAACAGCATAAGATATCCTTCTTCTTCTACTTCTGCATTCGTCCTGAAAAGGACATCCAGTTTCAGCTGCCTTCTTTCAAGTATTGGGTTTGCTTTTCCACTGAAATTTCTATTCTCTAAGCTAGACTATACTAGTGCAGTCTGTTTCTAGTGCCACTGCTAGGAGGTGGAATAGGGTCTTGGTCATCTCTGGTTCACTGGCCCTGATGAAAGCAGCCAGCTATGAGTTGATGGCTCATTTCCATATATCTTACTGTCCGCTGAATTTTCACTATCTTGAATTTGTGACTGGTATTCATGAGTGCCTTAGACAGGCTATGCAATTCATTGTTTTTATGGTTTCTGGGGGTCATTATGACTGTAAGAGAATCTATAAAGAGAGCTGTCTAGTTTCTGGCAAGGTCTTTGTTTTCCACAATTACTGTTTCAGCTGTCCTAAGAGCCTCAGCCTCAGATCTGAAGATGTCTGAGAATTTTCCAGTGGTCAATGAGATGTAGACTTTCTATCATCATCATGTAGCATGTCCTTTATAGAACATCCACCCATCACACTCTGTCTGAAAGAAACTCTTTCCCTTGCCAAAACTCCAGCCTCTGCCACAGTCATACACAGGCATTCCTGGATATCTCGGTGTCATCGTCTTCTTGATGTACCCCTGTCTCATTTGCCTGGCACCATATCTTCCATCCCTGTTCTCTCAAGACCGTTGTGTCTCTTGATGTGACCAAAGTATTTTCATTTTCTGGCCAAAATGGAATTGATAAACCAGTTCTTCTCTATGTTCAATTCTTGCCAAATATCTATATTTGTCTTTTTCAATGCATAGGACTTTCTATATATTATTTAATTTTGAGTAAACTCTTCTTTTTTCATAGCTCTCATTTCTGATTCATCTGTGCATATGTAGATGGGTTAATTCTGTGGCTGGGTTTATCCTTTGAAAATTCTTTAACGCTACATATTTTCTCTACATTTCTGTTTATGTGCCTTTCAATCACTTCTCATTCTTCTATCAGCTCTAGGAATCTTGTTCTCTTTCATGGTAGAAATATGCTGCTTGTCATTAGAGACTCTGCCTTTATTAATGCGAGGTCTGCCATGAAGGGAGCTAGCTCTCTTTTTTTTCTTTAGCAAAGCCATTTCTCTGGAGTCTGCTTCAACCATATCCTTCCAGTCTTTTTTTCAATGGATGATTTTTCTGCAAGTTGTGGTACTCTGTAATCTTTTTTGTCAGTCATGGGTTGTAGCTTTGTTATTTTCCTCATTTATATTATTGGTGCTCCTATAATAATTCTTTCGGAATGTTTAGAATTTTGGCTGATTTTTCAGTTGGATTTTGAAGCTGTTGCCCAAGATGGCATTCCATCTTCTACAGCTGGTCTAACATTTTGAGGTAGTACAGCAATTTCAGATTTTGATGATCTGTGCCCCATGCAATTTCTGCTAATTTTCTAATTAGAGTCACTTCCTGTTTAACTTTTCATTGACACTTTTCAGTTTGATTTTTCCATGAAATTATGCTGTCCTGTGTTATACCTAGATATGTGCAGTTCTTTTTTCCTGGTAGTTCATGTCCCTTTAGCTTAAATGTGATTGTATAGGCTTTATATGAACATGTGAATATTGAGTATGTAGATTTTTTCTCAGTAATTGTTCAGGAGCTATTTTTAAGGCCACTTATCTAATCTTGGTAGGGTTTCCCGCATCCTACAATATGCCATTTTGATGTTTTGCCCCAGCTACCCATAAAAATAGATCATCAGCGTTTATCAAGCTGTGGACCTTCCGCAATGTTTTAACCCCTATGTTGTTGATGAAAGTCAAGATGAATGTAGGTGATTGCACACTGCCCTGGGATACTCTGTTCCAATTTCACTCTATGGCTTATGTGGCCCTCTATTTTCTTCTTCTTCTTCTTCGTACACAGTCAGACAGTAACCATTATTTTTTCGAAAAAAGCGGCAGTCATCCTGAGGCTGTCGCCACTGCCATAGAGCTTTTCTTGCAGTTCCACTGGTGATGGCCGCATCTGCTCTCTCTGATCCTCGTATGTCGGGCAGTTCTGCAGCAGATGTTCAGCAGTCATTTTACCAGTACCGCACGGGCATTCGTCGGTACCACCTATCTCCAATTTGTTGAATAGGTGGTACCTCAGTCTATTGTGGCCAGTGCGAAGTCTGAAGACAACGACCTGCTCTCTTCGGTTCAACTGGTAATAGGCATCGTTTTTGGTGTAACCAGTATGTTCGGTTTCCCATTTGGTCATGTATCTGGCTTTGATAAGCCGTTTTGACTCTTCGTACGTCATACTGGTATCTGTTTGTGGTAGTCTTGCACCTTCTTTTGCCAGTCTGTCTGCCTCCTCGTTGCCTTGGATGTTGCAGTGTGATGGGACCCACTGTACCACTACCCTTTTTGGTGCGGACTGCTGGCACAGTTTGCAGAGTGCTGCTCTTAAGTCATTAAGCTCAGTGTTTTTCTGGCTTTTCAGCGCTGTGACTACGGCGAGAGCATCTGTAAGCAGGACTATATGGCTTTCATTTTCATTGTGTGTCCTATTTCTTCCACTGCCGCCCTCAGTGCCTCTGCCTCCGCTCTGAAATTGCTTGTGTACTTACCAGTAGCGAATGATAGTGTTATTTTTCTGCCATTTGGTAGGTTCAGGAATGCTCCTGCCCCTCCGTTCTGTGTAGTGTTTGTTACAGAACCGTCGGTGTATGCATGGGCCTCTATTTTCAATCTGGTATTTATATTTTGGAGGAAGTGACCTATCTATTTGTGCATGTGCCCACAGACTCCATATTTGTATAGTTTTTCTTTATCCTGCTTTCCACATTTCAGTAAAGGCTGTCTCCATATCTACCCAGACTGCCAGTGTGGGTTTCTTTTCTTGAAAAGCATCTTCAATTTGATATGTGTTAGTTGGCCTATGTTGACCTGTGTTGTCTAAAGCTGGCTTGTGGTATAATCCAGTATTAAATCTGCAGGTGCCACAAAAGTCTGGTAGTTCAGCCTTATACAGCTAAGCCAACTGGTGGTCTGTAGCTTTCAGCCGTTGTTCTGTCTACCATATTTTAAAACAGGAATCATAGCTACCTCTTTGCACATTTGTGACACTGTCCCTTCTTTCCAGCTTATATTTATGATTTCTAGTACGAGAGTTGCCCAGAAAGTAGTGTCCCCCATTTTTTTTTAGACTTTTCACAATGTATACTAAATTTATGCACAGTATAACTGCATGTTTCTTTTACACATGCCATTTTTCCACATAATCTCTGTCCACTTCTACGACCTTACGCAAACATAAACAAGGGCATGTATGTCTTTCTTGTACCAGCTCATTTGCTGTTCATGTAGTCATGTTCCTTTGATGTTTGTGGTCAATCAGTTGTGAAACTTCAAAGAACCAATCAGGTAAATATCTTTGAATATCCAAGATTGTAGAAAATTACCATCGCACTTTGCACTAATGACACTTATTTTAAAGTGTCACATGCTCGCCTGTCACTTCTTCTCCTGTTAGTACTAACAGGTGTGCCATGAGAAGGCTAGGAGTTGTACATTGTTGTCAAAGGGTCTATGAGATGCACGTCGCTGGAGCATTTTATTGGATTTGGAGAGCTTGTTGTCCACTAAACTATCAGCTATGAAAGCATATACAATTCCATCAATTATTTTAATAAAGAATTCAATACTAGATTCCATGATTTTCAAAAATGAGGGGGCTTAAAAGTGAGAAAGAAATTAGAATCAGCAGCGTTCTGTTATCCATTTTATTTAGCAGAGATGGGATGAAACTTACAGAAATTCATCAGCAACTGAAGGTCCAGTACAGTGATGCACGTCTTTCACTTCAGCAAGTGTATGAGTAGAGTAGGAAGTTCTAAAACGGGGTTAGTTCTGTGACAGACTGTTCATGAATGGGTCAGGCACACCGGGTAGTGACTCCAAAGTCGATTGCAGCCACTGACTGCCTTGTAAAGCAAAATCGCAGACATTCTGAATGAAATTGTTGCACATCTCGACATCAGTCGAGTTTCAGCACACCACGTCATCCATGCTGTGCTACAGTACCACAAAATATCTGCAAGGTGGGTGCCACTGCAATTTTTTCCAGAATTGAAAGAACGACCTGTCAATGAATTTTTGCAGTTATTTGACGCAGAAGGTGATGGTTTCCTAGCAAGATAAAACCTGGGTTCACTACCCTGAGCCTGAAATGAAGAGAGTGAGCAAGGAATGATGCCACCCCTCCTCACAGAAACCAAAGAAGTTTCGAGCGCAACAATCTACAGGGAAAGTTATGCTGACTCTCTTTTGGGATGAACTAGGCATTATTTTAGAGTACTACATGCCCAGGGGGAACACTATCACCAGTGGCACATATACAGATCCTCTCAGGAATCATCTTCGAGCCACAATAAAATCCTAACAACATGGACTTCTGAGTAAAAGTGACCTTTTGCAACATGACAATGCTCAACCCCATACTGTCTGTGCAATGGCTGCAACCATCGAGGACCTTCACTTTCAGTGTTTACATCATCCTCTGTACTCACAAGACCTAGACCCAAGTGATTTCCACGTCTTTAGATGATAAGGAGAGGCATTGGGAGGAAAGACTTTCAGGTTCGATGAAGATATCCAGCAAGTGGTCCATGACTGACTACACTCGCAACCAAGATAATTTATTTTTCTACAGAAGCCCATGCACTTTATACGCATTGGGGAACTTGTATCGAATGCAATGATAACTACGTTGAAAAATTGTACAATTGTGTTTCACTTTTTCAAAATAAATGTACCAAAAAAAATATATTTATGGTTTTCATTTTAAGCCCTCTCATACAACAAGCAAATTTTTAAATCTTATCTTCTTGATTTGATGTTGACGTGGAGCAACCTCCACTTTTTTTGCAAATGAAAATAGCTAAATTGCAATAGAACTCAGATCTTAATACAAAAATCAAAAACATTTCACTGACTTTTAAATGTCCCAGAGGACAAGCATTCAAAAGTCACAGATTTTTCTACGAAGAGAATACGGTTATTTCAAAGTATTACAACTGCAAGCTAATTTTTTATACAATGAAGTTCATTACATTTAAAATTGAAGATGAGAATCTAGAGAACACTGTTTGTTGCGATTTCAGTTATTTCCCAAACATCAACCATCTTGTGAGAGACCTGATCTGTCTTAAGCTTAACATTAAGTATTTCGCAAAATAAATTTTAAAACATTATTCAACAAAGCATGTTCAAATGCCCTTGCGGATTTATTACAAACATATCAAAGAAACATCAGCAGGTGTGGTAGAATTAAACAAGGCAATTGTTATGAAGCAAGCATGTACCAAGTTTCATTAGAAAAAGTCTGTGTATACATTCAGACACGCATCCCACTGTTTGGATAGACGTTGGATGTAGTCCAAAATAAATGACTGGTTGTTTATTGAAACATTTGATCACTGAGGCCATGACGTCTCCATCCGAGTCAAATCGGTGTCCCTTTAGAAATATTTCTAAGGGTCCAAACAAATGAAAGTCACATGGTTCCAGATCTTGACTATAGGCTGGGTATGGCAGAGCTTCCCACATTTTCCATGCTAACGCTTCCTGCACAATGTTGTCATGTTGCATAAACACACCACGCAAAAGCATGCCTGGTCATTTATTCTTAATGGCTGTATGCAGGATGTCTAGTGTGTCTTTGTAGCAGATGGCATTGATATTCATGCTTGGCTCTTTGAAGTCTGCCAATAGCAGCCCTTCATGGTCAAACAATGTGGTCAGCATAATCTTACCAGCAGAAACCTGTGATTTGAATTTTGGGGGGTTTTGTGATCCAGGATGCTTCATTGCATGCTTGCTGTTATGCTACATGGTTCAAAGTGGTGGCACCACGACTTGTCACGTGCCACTAAGCGCAACAGAAATTCATCAGCCTATAGTTTGTAACACAGCACGAGGTTCAAACTCCACTTCATGCTTTCTTCCTTATGTTGGTATTTAAGCATCCATAAGACCCATTGTGAACACACCTATCAATACATCAGTTTTTTTCCTAACCATCATTTGAACTGTTCCAAGCGACATAGCGAATTCCTATGCTACCAAATGTAAGCTCTGACATTGGTCCACCCGTATTGTCGCATCTTATCGGTGATGGCTTCTTTTGTCGTAACAAAATGCCCCTGACCTGGTCGCGGAAGATCTTTCGTTAACTCATGTCCTTCCCAAAAACATCCATGCCTAGGCCTTCACTGTTGTCTTCTACACACTTTTGTCACCATACACTGTTTGCATTCTGGGATGAATGACGACTGTCGACATCCTTCAGCTGTTAGGAAGTGAATCACCACTTGCTGAACAATCCTGGACGGATTCCACATCACACTGGCCATTTTGTCAACGTTAAACTATGAATGCAAGGATAATGAAAACTTCCACACTTGTATTTTAGTATGTGATTATTACGTCAGATGTAATATCATCATGCTCCTCATACGTATATCCACGTGGGGTTTCATTTGAACAAGCTCGCAATTAAAATAAACTACTTTTTTTTAAATAACATAACTTATTTCAAATTTTTAAATTAACAAAAGCTACCAATTTTGTTGTCAAATAAATACCAATACCTTACCATTTCTTAAAAACATTGTATAGTATGAACTTGGAATATATTTAAAATTTGCTATCTGGCCCATGGTCTTGATTAAGTTGTACATGCCTGATTTAAACACTAGGACATCAGTTTCCTAAGTTTATGACATAATATGAGTATAACTGTCCTAGCCCATGTAAATGTTGAGGACCAATTCAAACATCCAACTTACCATAATGTATCCCTGCCTGCCCTGAAATGAGTTTCTTTTTAACCTGTGATAATTGAACAATCAAATGTAGGCTTAATTTTCTCTGCAGATAAAACAAATAAAAATGTGCTCCAATCCCATGCTTCTTTCATTCTTACATTGACCCTAAAATACTGTAGCCCAATTTTCATAATGCCCTTCTGCTGCAATATTTTGCAAAATCATATTTAACCACAAACATATATTATTTTATTTTCTCTGTCAGTTAAGTCTGTTTCATTTTTTTCAATCTAAAACTGAACCAATTGGTCTCCCCAAAATATCAATCTAAATTGTGCTTTCTGATAACACTGGACAACACATTTTGTTAGAAAAGTCATATCTCTGAGATAAAAGTGAACTTAAAGATTTCAAGGTGATAACACAAATGTGGAAAGAAGAGTTCTAAATGACTAGCAGCAGATCACAATAGTACCTATATGGAAAGGAAAAGATTAGTAATAATAATAGCCGTCCATCGTTGTCGATGAGGACCGCCAACATCATCATTGTCACAGATTTCCCTGATGGGTGTAGGTGCGCATGTGGCTGAACAGGTCAATGCGGGCACGAAAACATCTGTTGCATAACGGGCACATTAGGTTTGTAGAATGTGATGGTGTTCCCGCTGTTCGTGATTTCTGGGTCTCGCATCTGCTCTGGGCTTTCACAACACGGTGGTCTTTGCTGCTAGCTACTCCTGCTTTGACTGCGCTTCTCCAGCCAGATGTGTTTTGCACAAGACATTCCCAAGTGTTGACATCTATCTGGCAACTTTTCAGTGAGTCCCTCAGACTGTCTTTAAAATGTTTCTTTGGGGACCCTCTCTCATGCCATCCCTCCCTCAGCAGAGGAGCTTCTTTGGGAGCTGGCCCATCCTAGTCGTGCTTATTCTAGTAGATCGAGATTAGAATTCCATATATGAACTGTTATTCGCAGATGACCAATGCCTCTAAAATTACTTGGCTGCATTGGAAGCAACCTGTGATAAGTACTGTATGTGTTTCAGCACGGCTAAGACAACGATTATGAACATTGGCAGGACGCTGGGACTGCTTAGCTTTAGCATTCAGAACAAAGCTCTCCAACAATTTCAGGAAGCCAGGTATCTGCGAAGAATTTCCTTAGAAGATGGCAGGTGTGAAAGAGAGATTGAGACCAGATGCCTCAAAACAACAGTAAGGACTTATCAACTGGCGCCACTGCTTAAATATCCTAACATTAGCACAACATCTTCCTTCCAACCCTGTGCTACCAGAGTCAAACATAGGCCATGTCCAAGGAGCGAGAGAGTAAAATCTCCACCTGCAAAATGAGAAGTCTGCGTATTACCACTGATGTCTCCAGGAGAGACAGATTGGGAAAGGAAGATATTTGCAAAACAATCGGTTTCATCCCATGTCCAGACAGAAGGTACGCTGATTCGGTAATCTTGTAAGAATGCCCTTTGATCTTCACTGCAGACTTACAATACCTGACAGTCCGGCTTCTGAGCAAGAGGGTAATCAAGGGGAAGATGATTTTCCAGCGTCACAGTCGGACGACATCAAAAATGACGCTTGTGGCCCAGGAAAGGCAACACCCATCAGGGTACAAGTAGACTGACTAACTATTGTTTCCTAGAAAGTTTGTGGCCACTTGCTGGAAAGTATTGCAGGCTAACTTTTCATGGATATCAACAAATCGTTGATCTTGGAAGAACTGATGTATCTGTAGACCAACAAATACACCTACCTTTATATTGGTCTCACTAAGTCTTGGAAATTTATCATAAAGGTATAAAAATCCTCTCACATTTTAATCCCTGGCCTTTACAAAATTCAAATTTTGATGTTAGAGGAGGGAGCAAGATCTTATGGCATTCTACAAGTATATTATTTTCGCCCGGTTCAAGTGATTGTCATTGGGGCCAATCCTTTTTCTTGTATGGTTGCTCCCCAGACAGAGGAAACAGCAAAACTTTCTGTAACCTTGCTCAAGCCCAATCACGAAGGAACTGACCTTCAGGTCACCACAAATCTGCCAGTTAGACTTTTCGTAGTTGATGGTGTGAAACAGTTGTTTCATGCTGTTGTACAATTCTTTCATGTGGACTGCATACTCAACTGGAACAGATGGTAAACTGTTACCATTATAGAGTAGCACATCTTTTAAGCTCAATTTGGACGAATCAATGTCAATGCAAGCAGGATATCTGTCATCTTGAAATATAGAAGCAGATCTTTTGCCAAGCTAGAAACACAGAAACATGCATTCTCTTCTAGAAGATTTCATTACTGGAGTCTGACCCCAATAGCTCTGCATTATTTGTTGGCAATTCGAGATCTCTCACTAGATCATTTAATTCACCCTATATATGACTGTGCAGGCGCTTCAACAGACATGAGCTGAGGATCTCTTGATGTAGATGCTTTCACATGTGATGGATGTCCACTGGCATTATTATCTTGTTCATCACCCAGCAACCCTCATCACCTCATCAACCAAATTCTGGTGGATCCAAAACAGGAAGTCCTTCCCCTTGAGGCACTGGCCGCATAGCAGAGGAAATATTTGGATAATTCACATGTCGCTTTTTCTTCTTAAAGGAGTCATGAAAAAGTTATAATCACTAAGATAATTTGTTGGTTCCCTCTAGACCATTGAAACTGTAAAACACATTGATCATCTTTTTTCAATCCAACCAGTGACACAGATTTGTTGCACAGGATTGACAACATATATCTGTGTGGCCCAGTACCGGTCCTGTCACAGCCAAAATAAAAGCTGTAATCTTTCTTTATCATTGGTGTAATGGATCGTCTTTGTGGCAGCAAAGCTATTTGTCTGCAAATATAGCAAAAATAATCCACACTATTCACATATTCATGAGGCATCTTGAACTCACAGAATCCACAACACAAATGATGAAAAGAAGGAGATATGGTTGCAATGACTGATACAGATTTTGTCATCCAATTGGCGTTCAAGGTTATCCATCTCATGGGGAATCACTTGCCAGAGCTATATACAAAATAAGGACTGCGTCCTTTGCATCAGGAAGGTGAATCCTCTAGCTTACTGAACCAACATATAGTAAAAAATAAAATTATATGCAACATTTTGCTGCAATTCAATACACGACCAGTATATTTTTAAACTTCTGTTCTAAACCTGCTACAATGTGAGTCCTAAGAATTTGCATTAAAAGTGAAAATTACTGCTCTAAGCTTTCTAGAGCTCGTTACCTCCCCACCCCTCTCTCACTCTCTTTCTCTCTCCCTCTCTCTCTTTATATAGTGATAAACCCACCTCCATAAGTAACAGCAAAAACAGAAAATAAGCAACAGAGTGAATGCCCCCACTCCAAGCAGAGGCAGTGAGACATTAAAAGGAACGCGTTCAACTTCCATCTAGCCTGACGCTGACATGTTGTGGCTGATCATCAATGCCAGGCTATTTCTACTACCAGACTGTACACTGAAAAAATAGTTTAAGAATAAGTGAAATGCTTGTATATTACAATTATGTATATGCAAACACAGCTATTCAATCTGAAGCTCATGAAGTCTTACACTAATGTGAATGAAGCAATCATTTTGAATCTCCTATTCGCTTATGACTGTGCCCTTAACATCTGATCACAACAAGATTTGCAGTCCATCATGACAAAGTTTTCGGTGGAGTAAAGTAATTTTGGTCTAAACAATCAACACTAAGATAACTCTTCCAACCTGCTCCTGGGAAGCCGTACAGCAAACCAAAATTACTTACTTACTTAGTCGCTAATCTTCTACTGTGAGGTGTAGAGGTTTGCCAGAAAGACGCCATACTGTTCTATGCGCCGTCTTTTTCCTGGCTGCTTTCCAATCCAGCGCTCGGCCACTTAGGGACTGGCGTATGTTGAGTTCCCAAAGTACTTTGGGATGTCCTATGGTTCTGCGTCCTTGACTTTTGATCTCCCATGACCACCTTAGTATCCAATCTTCTTCCATTCTACAGACATGGCTAAACCACTGTAGTTGGGACTGCTCCACTCATTCTGCTGCAGGTATTGGACTTCAAGATTGCTACATATTGTCTGGTTACAGATCTTGTCCCTTTTCGTCACCTGAACCGCCTTTCTTACGTACCTCATTTCTGAAGTTTGCAGTTGCCTTTCTTGGGCTGTGGTTATTGCCCATAACTCACATCCGTATGTCAGGACAGGTATATAGGTCGAGCAGTATACATCCATCTTTGTTTTCCTGCTTATTTCTCTTTTACTGAGTAATCCTCTGTTTACTGCATTGAAAAGTTTACCAGATGCTGTCCTTCGTGCAGTTAACTCTTCTTTGATTTCTCACCTGCTGTCTATTACCACTCCTAGATATTTGAAGTTGCTGACCTGCTCCAGTGCTCGTGTTCCCAGTGTTATCTGATGTCTTTTCTCATCTCTGGCAATCACCACGGTTTTTGTTTTGGAGTTGCTGATGTGCATTCTTCTCTTCTTCAACTCTTCTTCCCAGACCTACAAGTTGGGATCAAGACGCTGAGCAGCGCATGAGCTGCAGTGGTCAGCAACCCATAGCTGACTGCTAGCATCAGGGCCAGCGAACCAGAGCTGCCAAGACCCTTCTACACCTCCACGTAGTGATCCTGGATAACCGGCTGCAGCAGGGCAGACTGGCTAAGGAAAAGGGATCGAAGAGGGAATGCTAACCCGGTACTCAAAAAATGCTTGCTGAAGTCGGATGTGTTGGACCGAAAGGTGCAAATATCGCAGTCAAGCTGTAAACTACAACACAACGCATTCCGTTCTCTAGACTACATTCTGCTACTTAAGCCCTTTCAGGGTTTGGTAGCGAGAGATTGAGAACGAACGAAGAAGAAGGAGAAGACCTACAAGTTGATCTGGAGATGTGCTTTGGATTCGTGATCAGGGCCACCTCATCTGCAAATTCTAGTTCCGATATGTAACTTGGTCTCATCTTCCAGTACCCTACTTCATACTTTTTTTGTCTATTCCTTGCAGGCTTTGATGACTTTATCCATGAAGAGTATGAAAAGGTACAGTGATAGAATGTCACCCTGTCTTACTCCACTAGTGGTCCTGAACTTTTCTGACTTATAGATTTTATGTCAGCACAAAATTTCTGCATGTTTTATAGAAACTCTGTATGGCAGAGGTCCTGGGGTCCTGGGATGTTCTTCCATGTCAGGCACTCCCAGAGTTTTTCCAAAGGGACTTTGTCAAATGCTTTCTCCAAATCCAAAATGCGGAGATGCATCTCCTTAAAAACTCAAGAGCCTTTTCACTCAGCTGTCTGAGTGTAAATATAAGTTCTTGAGAATTTTTGTTTGCCCGAAACTCACATTGAGTCTCGTCCATATTTGGCTCTGCTAGACCTCTTAATCGCCGTTCTAGAATCCTAGAGTAGAATTTCCTGGGGACACTGAAAAGGGAATTACCTCTGTAATTTTCACATTGTCAATTGGCACCCTTTTTAAATATTGGTATTATTATGGCAACTTCCCAATCTCTTGGTATCTTCTTGTGGCGCCAAGCTGCCTTAAGAATCTTCACAAATAGTATCTCTCCTGCCGTTCCCATGTATTTAATCATTTCTGGTGTTATACCATCATGTCCTGTTGTTTTACCCATCTTAATTTTCTCCAATGCTACCTTTAGTTCTTCCATTGTGATATTATTGTTCCCCTCCATGGCTCCCTACTCTTGAATTTGGACTGTTATTTCCAGAGCTCTTCAGGGTGAATCTGAGTGTGATGCCACAGCATAAGTGGAATGTTATGAAAGGTGCCATCTATAATACATCATTAGGGATCAAGATGCTGAGCAGCGCATGAGCTGCAGTGGTCAGCGACTCATAGCTGACTGCTAGTGTCAGGGCCAGCGAACCAAAGCTGCCAAGACCCTTCTACACCTCCACGCAGTGATCCTGGATAACAGGCTGCAGCAGGGCAAACTGGCTAAGGAGAAGTTACCGAAGAGGGAATGCTAACACGGTACTAAAAAAATGCTTGCTAAAGTCGGATGTGTTGGACCGAAAGGTGCAAATATCACAGTCAAGCTGCAAACTACAACACAATGCATTCCGTTCTCTGGACTACATTCTACTACTTAAGCCCTTTCAGTGTTTGGTAGTGGAAGATTGATAATGAACCAAGCCGAACTAAGCCAAGCCAAGCCAAGCCAATACATCATTAGCTACGTTTGGCATGAGGGAACGGGCCAATCATGACTGATTCAATGCACATCTCGCAAGAATGGAACCAGTAATTGAGGCCAAACAAGAAGCTTTCATCAATTATAAAAAATGCTTAAATTAGAGGACACTTGCTGCCCTCAGGAGCGCCCAAAGCACCAATCAATGAACCGCTAGACAATGAGCAATTGAGTACTGGTAGAAACTGTGTGAAGAAATTCAGCTAAATGCAGAGACGGGAAATGTCCAGGGCATGTATAAAAGCATAAGGGTGGCACTGGGCCCTACTGCAAGAGGTGTTGGCCCCCTTAAATCTCTGACAGGTGTGACCAGCAGATGGCCAGATGGGTGGAGCACTACTCTGAGCTTTACTCTCGGGAAACGGTGGTCAATTGTGAGGCCTTGTGCAAGCTACAGGTCCTGCCCATTATGGAGGAACTTGAGAGACCACCTACTCTGGATGAGCTTGATAAGACTTTTAGCTACCTCTCAAATGGCAAAGCATCAGGGCGAGATGGTATCCCACCCAAAGCCATCAAATGCAGGAAATCAGCACTAGCTCAGCCGATGTTTGATCTTCTATGCCTCTGCTGGAAGAAAGGTGCAGTCCCCCAAGATATGCATGACGTCATCATTGTGACTATTTACAAAAACAAAGGTGACCACGAGGACTGCAATAATTATAGAGGGATCTCTGTCCTGAGCGTTGTAGGCAAAGTGTACGCCCGCATGCTACTAAACAGGTTGAGACTGCTCGCGGAAAGGGTATACCCAGAATCACAGTGTGGCTTTAGAGTAGGTAGATCAACAAGATATATGATTTTCTTGCTTCGCCAAATCCAGGAGAAGTGCAGAGAACAAGACCAGACGCTCTTTATGATGTTTTTAGACCTCACTAAGGCCTTCAACTTGGTTAGTAGAATGGGTCTATTCGAACTCGTCGAGAAGATTAGCTGTTCTGCCCCCCAAAACTGCGTAGCATAATTTCTTTTCCCACTGGTATGAAGGGCTCAGTTCTATATTAACACTTTTCCCATCAAGAGTGGAGTGAAGCAGGGATGTCAGTTGGAGAGGCACAGTGACTGCTGACGCTCGTAGAGATCTTCTGGCTGCAGAGAAAAGAGAAAGACTGAAGAGATCAAGGAACAGCCAGGCAAGTCAGTCACCTCAGTACGGTTGTACAATCTGCGGCAGGGACTGTCACTCATGGATTGGCCTTTCCAGCCATAGTAGACAGTGTCGAAATACAGGAGACAGAGCTGGACAAAACTTACAGGGCGCCACGCGCATGGTCTATAGAGACAGGCGCTATGATGACTTTCAGAGCTTAATTTTCCTCCACTTCAAGGCTATCTGAGAAATTTTCTTTCCATCTGTTCATTACCTCTTTTGGGTTGGTCATTCAGTGCACCTTGTTTATCTTCAACAAATTTCAGGAGGCATTTCTTTTCCTTCCTCATGTTCTTAGTGTCCTGTAGAATAGTTTCTAGTTTTCTCCAGCATTATTTTCCAGTTTCCCTCAAAATTCTTCCAAGGATTTCTGTTTGACCTTGAGCAGTCTTCTTTGCTTCTGTTCTAAAATTTACATATTCTTTATATTTCTTTGTTTGTTGTTCTGTATTCTTAGCCCCTAGGTATTGCTTCCATGCCTTTTTCTTTTCTCGTATTTTTCTTTTAACTTCTCCTGTCCACCATAGCGTACTCTTTCACTTCCACCCTTCTTGGTTTGACCGCATGCCTCTACTGCAGCCTCTTTGAGGATGTCTTTGAATTTTACCCAGACCATTTCTATATCTTCTTCAGATTCCTCTATCCTTCCTATTGCTGTTGTTATGAGCCCTTGGTATTTCCTCTTAACATCTGGTTCTCTTAGTTTGTAAGCCTTAATTTTATTTTCTCTTTATGTGTTAATATGTTTCTTGCTTGTCAATGGGAGTTGCCTGGCTGGATAACTTTTTTTAAATTCACTCTTTATTTTAACTAGGTACAAGTCGCTTCCTATATCTGGTCCTCTGAACACTCTATCATCCTTCACTTGCTTGAAATCACTTTTCCTTACTATTGCATAGTCAACTATGGATCTTTCATTTTTTGCCGGCTCTCATCTTTTGTAGGCATGGATACGCTTGTGTGTAAACCTTGTATTTGTAATAATTAGGTTTAGTTCTCTGCAGAATCTCAGCAGCCGTTTTCCAATTGTCATTTAAGACATCTTCTCCATATCTACCGATGACTCCGTCCCATCTAGAATAGTCATTTCCAACTCTTGCGTTGAAGTCTCCAAGGAGAAGTATTTAATTTTGGCAATCATCAACGGTCCTTTGAAGGACCTTTTATGTCGGTGCTCTCATCTTTGTTTGGTGCATACACAGTGACGATATCCATTTTACTATCCTCCTCTTGAAGACTTAGAACCATCAGTAGTTCTGAAATAAACTTCCCTCCTTTAATATTTGCTTTGTTATTACTATCCACTATACAGCCCACCCCTGTCCTGGCTCTTTCAGTCATGGAAACTCCGCTGTAGTATAACATGTTGCCGTCATGGTCAAGAATGCCCTTTCCCTTTTTCTTTGTTTCTGTAAATGCCAGGACTGTCAATTTTTCTCTCTTTATCTCCTCTATTAGTTCATTTTCTTTTCCGTTTATACCTCTTACATTCCATGTTCCGTAAATTGTGGTCCTCATTTCTCGCCTGTTCGTCGCCATTGAGATCAGTCCGGTTTTCTCTATGTTTTGAATTGTAATCGTTTGTTTAGACTAACAGGTGGTTAGCCTGTTGTGTCTTTGCATGGTGGAGGGGCTGCCTCTTTACAGCCTCCATGTCTGCTGATCCGCAACCCTGCTGACATGTCTGCTAGGAGGTAGGTGCCTCCTCCAGGACAAACCAAACATGACAAAACTAAACTAACGTCTTCATGTGAGCTATAGCTTCACCTACCTAGACAGTATACTCACCAGAGAAGCAAATGTTGACTCTAAGATCAACAACAGGATTGTAAAGGCAAGCTCTGTGTTTGGGAGGCTACAAGACAACGTCTGAAACGGACAAGGCATCAGTGTCACCACCAAAGTAAATGTGTTATACTAACTATTCTAATGCATGCCTGCAAAACATGGAGAGTGTATACCAGACATGCCAGACAGCTAAAACATTTATATATAAGTTGTCTCCGCAGGCATCTCAGAATAAGGTAACAGGACAAAGTACCTAAATTTGAAATTCTTAACAGATCAAACATGTTTAGCCTCCATACGCTTCTACAAAAAGCCCAGATAAATGGATGGGACACATTGTTCACATGTCAAATGAGCACCTCTCCAAGGAACTGCTAAACAGTGAGCTCAAAATAGGTAGACATTCATCAGGGGCAGAAGAAACACTACAGAGACTCCTTAAAAATGTCTCGGAAAAGCATCAACATTGATGTCACCTCCTGGGAGATGCTTACGCAGAACTATTCAGCCAGGTGTACTAGCATCACAAAAAGTGCTCAGATTACAGAGCAAACTCTCATCACCGAAGCTTAGAGCAAGTGAGCCGTCCAAAAGATCAGATCGGTCTGCGGACCCCACAACCGACTCCTCACCTCTCACGTGTGTCCCATGTACAGCAGTCTCATGTCAGGATTAGACTTTACAATCATATGAGATCACATATCGCAGCACAAGTCTGATGATGTCATCGTCTTCGCTTGCGATGGGCAACTATTATGTATATACATATACACACATGAACGTTCCTCAAAATGTTTTAACACACATTTTATAATTCAGTCAAAATCAAATGTCTACAAATTATTATGTGGTTAATTTGAACCTATTTTAAATTTAATAAGATATGCATTTAAAGACTATATTTACCAAAATTTGTAAAATATACAAATGATTATGACAGTCTATGGAAGGTATAATTCTTCAAACAGAATTAGATATATAAACAAACTCATATCTTCTTAGCAGTTGTGAATAGAGATAGTAACGCGCTTTAAAATTGAGCATCAAACTTAATATAACTGATTGGGTAAAGTTTTGTCAAGTTGGAAGATATAAATATGAATATGAAATTAAACACAGAAATGAATGAGACGTCTAGCATCATGGTAAAAAATAGATAAAGCACAATGTAAAAAATACAGAGCACTGAAGAACAATGGAAAATGTAAAACAATTCAATTCAGAAAATGTCTAATGATGTCTTACCAGTGAAAATACATCATGGAAAGAACAAATGGATGACTAGCAAAATATTACACATGAAAGAATGAAGAGATAACAAACAAGTGCAGAAAGGCAAAAAAAACATAATAATAATAATAGTTGTCCATCGCAAACGAAGATGGCAACAGCATCATACTATTGCTGCAAAATGGCATACCCTACCACATTCAGGGCACACATGTGGGGAACTGACTATGAAAACATTGTGCGTGCTGCTTTTGTGGGCAGCACGCTTTCGCTGAGCCTCCTTGATGGCTATATTCTCTGCAATCTGAGCACCATCTGTGATACTAGCATGCCAGGTGGTCCGATTTTGTGATAGCATTTCCCAGGAGGTGACATCAATATTGAAGCTTTTCAGAGACATTTTCAAGGAGTCTCTGTTTCTTCTGTCCCACTGAGGAGCGTCTGTCAGCTCACCATATAATAGATACTCATGAAATTGACAAACAATCGCAATGAATTTGCAGGGGCAACCAAATTTTGCCACGATATTCTTGAGTCCATCCCTATTGACAATGTCAAATGTCAGATCGACAAAAACTGTGTGCAGGTCACAATTCTGTTCTTGACATTTCTCTTGCAGTTGATGTGCTGCATATATCTTATCAACCGTCCCACGACCCGAACAAAAACCACACTGACTGTCAGGGAGAAAACCCTGCTGAGGATGTTCAGTTAGACGGTTGAGCAGGACTCGAGCCGGAATTTTATCTGCGATTGACAGCAGGGAGATACCCCTGTGATTGTCACAGGATTGATAATTGCCCTTTTGCTTGTACGGGTGTACAATTGTGGCATCTTTCATCTCCTTTGGAACTTTCTCAGCATTCCAAATACAATGAGAAAGTGTAGTCAGTCCATGGTGAAGCACAGGACACCCTGCTTGATAAATCTCTGTCGGGATGGAATCAGATCAAGGAGCCTTGCCTTTGGAAATCAAACTGATAGCTTTCCCAACCTCTGCCTCGGTAGGCTCATGGTCAAGTCTATGGTCAATAGTAGCCTGAGGCATGCTAGCTATGGCTTGTGCGCTGATGATGGACGAACAGTTGAGAATTGTGTCAAAATGAATCGCCCAGCGTTCGAAGATCTGAAGCTTTCTGGTCAATAGTATCGTGCCAACAGCACTATAAACAGGAGATAAGTCATGGGACATAGGGCCATAGACAGCTTTCAGCATACAATAAAATAGCCTTGAGTCATTAACATCAGCCTATCTTTGAATCTCCAACACCTTGACATGGAGCCAGGCATCCTGCATGGACAGAGCCTACGCTGCTCCACTGTACAAATGTTGCTGAAGACAGACTTTTTGACTGATGAATAGGGATTGATTTGAAACAGTCCGAACAGGCGCTGCTTTTCAACCAGCAGGACTCTGAAAGAAACATGGTTAGACCAAAAATGTCTAGAAATCAAAGCGCAACGGACGCAAAAACCCAGCACAAACAAACAAATTAACTAACAGGAAAATGGTTACACACAACCACTGGATGTTTTAAAGTAAAAACCAGAGAGATACTGATGGGGAAGGATGAAATAATCAACAGATGGATAGAATACAAGAGTAAGTTATATGACAACAATAGACCAGACTTAAATGAACAAGTCAATTGTGAAGGGCCATCAATATAGGTGGCAAAAGTAAAAAATACTATAAAACATAAAGAAAGGAAAGGCATCAGGACCTGATAGAAGAAATTGAGGCAACGGGAGAATTTGAATTAAAGTGATAACAATATTACTAAATGATATATATGACTGTGGATACATCCTGACTGATTTGATAAAGTCAATATTCAAAGTATTGCCAAAGAAACCCCGAGCCATTGAATGCTGAATATGAAACTATTGCACTATTAGCCTTATGAGTCACATGATGATGATACTTCTATAAATTATCATGAGAAGAGTGAGAATAAGAATAAAATCTGAAATCGGCGATGAGCAGTGTGGGTTTATGGATGGCAATGGTACAAACAATGCCATATACATTTTGAGAATAATGATCAAGAGCTATAGAGATGAAAACAGATTTATATATCTATGCTTCATTAACTATACCAAGGCATTCGACAGGGTGAAGCACAGGGCAATGATCCATATGCTGAAAAAGCTGCATGTCAATGGCAAGGACCTGAGAATTATTCAGACATCTACTGGGGACAGACTGCAGCTATATGAATGGATAACAGATAAGGAAACTTCAGGCAGATAAAAAAGGGAGAGAGGCAGGGATGTGTGCTGTCCCCTGATTTGTTCTCTCTGTATAGAAAATTTATATTGTGATCTCTAGAGGCAATTCCTGGAAAATCAATTGGTGGACAGAACATAAACAATTTGTGTTATGCTGATGACACTGTGCTAACAGCACAGACTGAGTCAGATTTACAAGAAATGGTCAACATGGTAGTTATTCAAAGTGAAAATTAAGGCCTCAACTTAAATCAAAAGAAATCAGAAGTAATGGTAGTAACTAAGAAGCACAAATCTTCAAAATGTTATATAAAGGTGAACGAGGCGGAACTAAAACAAGTACACTATTTCAATACTTGGGGACGGTGTGGGCTAGTGGTTAAATGACACGACTCACAATCCGAAGGTGCTGCGTTCGCTCCCCTTCACAGTACCGGCCATTACCCCTGGGAAGCAAACCCTTAGAAAATGCAGGAGGAAGCAGACCTTTACATAAAAAAGCATGCCGAAGTCAGCTACACTGGGCCAACAGGTGCAAAATAAAAACAGTGCAATACACACCGCCTTGGGGAATACAGAAATAAAGCGAACGCGCGCACACACACACACACACACACACACACACACACACACACACAAATGTCAATACTTGGGTGAGTAATCACATCAGGTCTGATGAGAGATGCATTTATGAAATAAAGAACAGAATACTCAAGGCAAAATCAGTTTTCCAGAGTATGAGGGAACAAAACCTTCTCACTGGAATTAAATAAAACAGTTCTTGAATGCTGCTTGGAGCCTGTACTAACAAGTCATGGACAACAAGCAGGCATGTATATGGATCATTGGGCGCAACGGAATTTAGTTTTACCAAAGAATGTTGAAAATTCCATGGACTGCAAAGAAAGCTAATAAAGTGGTTCTTGAGAAGGCCCAGACACAAAGACAACTTATGCAAAACTCAAGACTAGGCAGTCATCCTTCTTTGGGCATGTTACGAGAAGAGGCAGGTTGGAACACACAGTGACAGCGAGCAGGATCACTGGCAAGAGAGACAGAGGGAGGCAAAAAGAGTAAATATTGGACAGCTTGAAATCGGCACGGGGGTCAAAAATGGCAAAACTGATAAACAACGCACATGATAAGAGGAAGTGGAGGTCACTAACAGGTGGGCATTGATGATAATGCAATACATTATTTATAAAGTACAAACAAAAGTCATCCTGTAAAGATGACTTTATAACTGGAAAAAAATTAACATTCAAGATCAAGCGATGACAAATTTGTTGATTTAGAATATTTAAAATCTCATGCAGCAATAACATTTAAAAAACAGCACTATACAGAAGCATTCTTTTATATTTTAAAAGCCGGCAAATTCTACTACAGATCTAATATATTTTGAGATTTTTTAAATATACTGGTTAACAAATTATATACATAGCTTTTAGTTTATTTATTTTTGCATAATCACCATTCTATGTGAGGTGCATGATAACATGTGTGCTAAACAAACAGAACCTACTAGACAGCAGAGATAACAAATTGCAGTCTGGTGACGCCACGTTTATTCACAGTACGATTTCTAAAACATTGGCACAATCAATATCAATTATCATGTTCATAATAAGACCAGATGATACCGATGATGTCATTGACTTAGTGCTCGATACTGATGGTGTCATTGACTTAGTGCTCATCTCTAGCACTGCTGCTCCCTTTACAGATTGGAACGTATTCGACACACAGGAACATGATTACCTGTCATGTGTTGTACTCATTCTGTAAATGAAAACCTTGACGCACAGGAAACCGAAAAAAGATCTCCAATTATCCTGCATGCAAATATGACTATGACAATATTTTTGAGAAACTGCATTAGACTAGGTGACTATATCCTATATCCCTTTTCATCCAACCTCCTTGATACAGTGAAAAAAGCATGGGTAGAAAAGAAGATGGTGACAATGGAGTGGCAGAAAGTATAAAAGAGATGGCCTTGGAACGATGGTGAGGTTGGCATGAAAAATGGAGATAGGCATAGAAGCACCAATAGATTCAAAAGCATGACCAGGGAATCAAAGAATGAGATGTAGGTAGAGTCTATAACTGTGGTAGAGACTGATAAAACCATTCAGAAGTTATGGTACAATAAATATAGTAAATGATAGAGGCTCTAGAGAAATTAGATGTATCACTAATTTGTGTAATGACATTAAAATACATGATCTATACCAAGCGACCAGATCACTTCAGTTTTTATAAGACTACCCAAGAAACCTCATGCAACCAAATGTCAGATTTTAGAACAATGATGATTTTCACTATTAAAATACTGCTCAAAATTATACAAGAGACAATTAGGTATAGAATAGATAATGAAGACCTAGGAGAACAATTTTGATTTTGACAGAAACAGCAGAACAAAGAGAAAAAATATACTATATGGCATGCAGAATGCCAAGTCTGGGTAAAGGTACTATGCCATCTTCTGGAGTAGGAGGTTGTGTGTTGTTTAACTGAATTAGAATGCTGCTGTTTTGCCAGTTTTTATATATCTTCTCTCCTTCTGTCCAGTTAACTATATTCACAACTTTTGGAGCGGCTGTTTAAGTTTCCCATGGCTAGGAAGTTGCCACTAAAACATTTAACCTTGCCCTGTTCAGCGGCATGTAGCTGGGGCAGTAGAAGTTGATGAGTTCCAGTTCCTGGGTGTTCTGTTTTAGATGGATTATTTGGCATTCTGCACCTTCTTTGTGCATCCTCAGGTTGTTTTGTTTAGTTCATGTTTTAGGCAACCGGGGCCCATCGTACTGATCCTCCATGACCACGGTTGATGGCAGAGTCCCATGCAGCATGCAGAGCAGATGGATTGGAGGCATGTCTCAGCCTTGTGTTTGTGTGGGCAGCCATAGGAATGACTCCATGAGGGGTGTGGTCTTTTACCACCTCTGATTTCCAGGGAAAGGTGCAGAAGTTGTAAAGTCGAGATGCCCTGAGAAAGTGAGCACATGGCCGAAAAAGAGAGGAGGTGTAGATTTAGCATTCAGGAAATGTTCTCAAGTTGCGTCCATCGAGAGACCTTTATGTTAGTTACTAGGTCCTACCAGCGGACTTCAAGGTTGTGCATGTGGAAGACCTTGAGCTGCTTCAGATCTCCTGTGAGACCATCCAGATGCTGCGGCCGTACAGGAGGATTGGAATGACATCAGATATGTATAGGTGCAGCTTGGTATCCAGGGAGAACCTCTCTACAGACTGTTCATGGATGATGCTGTAAGGCAGATCCTTCGAGGGATTTTCTGGCCACTGCATGCATCAGAAATCAGTCTGCTGCCTAGGTAGATGAAGTTCTCATTTGGCTTGATGTGATTGCTGTTGACAGTAATGCGAACTCCAGGTGGACCACTGACAAGACTTTAAATCTTGGTCTTGCCAAGGAAATCTGCAGCCCCAAATGTGAAGCTGTCTGTTCTAAGTGTTCCAGAGGCCTATGATGGCCTTGAGTCTGAACTAGGTATGAGTATGTCATCTGTATAATCAAGGTCAATCAAACATGTAACAAGTTTTTCAAAATGCAACCACCAACAAAAACAAGAGGGCACTAAAGAAAGGTCCAGATTGGATATTAGGAAATATTTTTTTTAGTTAGAGTGGTGAATGTTTGAAAGGCATTGCCCCAGGAGGTAGTGGAGACAGAGACAGTTAATGCATTTAAGAATAGATTGGATGTGCATAGCTTTTAGAGCAGGGTAATGCAAATGTAACTGGTTGTCTACAGACTCTGATGAGTCTTCAAAACCAGTATAAAAAACGTTAAGTTAAGTTATGTTAAGCTATATATGTGAAACATGAACTCCCTCACACTTAGATTGATACTTGTGTCAGTACAATTGACGATATTGAACTACAGGGGATTGCAGTGACAATTATTTTAGCGGAATTGTCAGAAGTGACTGGCAAAAATTGTCTCAATACTGGCGATTAAAATACTCGATCAAAGGAGTGGGGAAACGGCACTGAAAATAGGCAAGAGATCACTTTCAACCAGGCACTACTAAACACAAACCTAACTGTCATGAATAATGGACAGCCAACAAGTTTGGTACCTCAGCCTGGGGATACGAATGGTGTCATCCATCTGGCACTAATATCAAGCAACGTTACCCACTCCACACACTGGAATGTACTTGGTGCACAGGAGAGGAACCACCCAGCATGCTTATTCATTATTGCGAAAAGAAAACACAGAAAAGCTAGACATGTTTTCACATATCAGACACATGACCATGCCAATGTTTTGCATAGACTAAGTCAGACAATTTGGCAGAGGACCACTAGATTCCCTTTTGTTCAACCACCCTGGTGAAGTTCACCGGAGGAACAGACATGAAAAAAAAGGAGATGGCAACAAGAGGATGACCGAAAGCTTGAAAGAGACCACCTAAGAATTTTGAAAAGATTTATGTGATGAACAAGAACAAATGCAGAGCCACCAATTACTTTAAAGCCTTACCAAGAGAATCGAAAAACAAGAGGTGGGAAGAATTTATCACAGGAGTGGGTAATAATAACACCGTTCAGAAATCCTGGTACATGTATTGCCTGATGAATTAAAACAATTCAAATCAGCTTATATCCACTATTCTGAACTTCATGATGAAAGATAAAGGTCTTGGATTTTTTAAGTATTATGTTGCCCAGACGAGGATAGAGATATGCATCAGGAAATAAAGTAACATGTTCTAGACACTGCTATCAGTGAAAAGACCTATGTAAACTTGATAATTGAGGCAGAGGTGGTACATATTATACGTTCCAGCAAGAACACTGCCTAAGGTCCTGATGAAGTAGAGTATAACCATCAGTGTCCACACCCTTCATCAATTACTGAGAGAGACTGAGCACATATGGGTATGCCCGAAGTGCAGTCACATCATTTCTTAGGAACAGAACAGAACTTTCCTACTGCTCTAGGAATAGATTCTTTGTTGCTTTCAGTACTGCACTATTAAACTTTTCTACAATTTTACCCAATTTTAATGTTGTATGCTGATTTAATTGCAGTACATTACGTCTCTTTTAATTTTGTGAAAGTGTCCCATTCTGACTTTTAGTAATTCAGTGATAGTAGAGTGTAATCTAGATTAACAGCCAATGTGATTGGTTTGTGGTCTGTGTATTTTTATGCTAGATCTTCTGTTGTAAAGGCTAGGTCTGAGGTACATGTTGTTTTCTACTGCCTTGAATAAAAGGTTTGTTCATCTTCTGCTTGGGTTGTTATCTATCACCTGGTCTTAAACTTCCTCTCCTCTGGTATCTGTTTAAAAATGATGCCTATTACCAGTTGAACAGAAGAGAGCAGGTCGTGGTCTTCAGACTCCGCACAGGCCACAACAGACTGAGGTACCATCTATTCAATAAACTGAAGATAGGTGGCACTGACGCGAATGCACTTGTGGTACAGGGAAAATGACAGCTGAACATCTGCTGCAAAATTGCCCAACATACGAGGACCAGAGAAAGCACATGTGCCATCACCAGTGCCAACACTAGACAAGCTCTATGGCAGTGTTGACAGCCTCAGGATGACAGCTGCTTTCTTCTAACAAATACAAGTTGACGTCTGACAGCGTACGAAGAAGAAGAAGAAGGAGGTATCTGTCTTTTTGTACCTTCACCTTTCCGAATGACTGTTAGTCTTCAATTATAATATAAAACAGTGGCTTTCTAGTAATTTGACAATTTCCAATTCATGGATTTTCAAGGTATACATTATATACTTAGAAGGTTTCCTGTGCTACCACAATGTTCTACTATATTGTTTGAATTTGTTTTTCTGCTGGTAGGTTTTTGCTTGTCATTGTCCACCCTTATTGTCTAGTATCTTCTGATTTGGAACCTGTGTTGTTTATTCTGGTATATTTCTTGGAAGCAACTGTAAAAATACTCTCAGCCTAGAGTCTTGCCTCTTACTCATGACTTCTTCTGTATTCCATAGGGGAATTTTTTAAACAGTTTTCACCTCATTTTTTATTTTTGACAGTAGTATTTACCATTGGTTTCCATATTTCCTGGCTCCCTATGGTTGAGTAAGGTGACCACCAGTAGCATTCAATGGATGCCATCAAAGCTTGGGGCCTAACAGACTGTCTACCTATCTGAACTTCAAAGATGAAACACAATCTTTATAGTGAATATGTTATGTTTTTTTTTGTTTGACTGTGACCAGTGTTATGCCACATTCCAGTTGCACTGCGATTTCTGCATTATTCAGTCCAGCACATTTTCTTTGGGCAAATATTTTTTTAGGAAAGGATGGTGGGGGTGGGGGGTTGGAGGCTAAACACATCCTCTGTTTTGACTGACGAGTCTTCTACTCAAAGCATATATTTCAGGCCACCAGAGATGCAAATATTGTCCCTTTCCTGTTAGTGGAAATGATGTGAAGGCCAGATATTGAGCTTTTCCGTCAGAGGCTATATCGGATGAACACCATGGGAACATTTGATTGGAGTTGGAACACTTATCCTTCAATCCCGGCTGTGACCTGAAACCTTCAGTAGTGTGTGTAGGTGCCCTTTCCTGGTGCTAGATTTCAGGATGAAGCACTTTTCAACATTGTCCACAAGTTTAAACCTGTATGCAGATTATTTGTTATGGCTCACACGCCGTTATATGATTAAAAAGACTAAGTCTGAGGTTGAAAAAGCATGCGTACCTTCACCAAGAGAAGATTAAAGCCGAAATGAGCTTTCGACCAAATGAACTATACTGGTCATGCTGTGCTTAAATGCAATGAAAGAGTTGACAATTTAGCTTTGATAGCATCTACTGTGTGGACTCTTCTTCTTCTTCGTACGCTGTCAGACGTCAACCTGTATTTTTTCGAAAAAAGCAGCGGTCATCCTGAGGCTGTCGACACTGCCATAGAGCTTGTCTAGTGTTGCCACTGGTGATGGCCACATGTGCTTTCTCTGGTCCTCATATTTCGGGCAGTTTTGCAGCAGATGTTCAGTGGTCATTTTCCCTGTACCACAACTGCGTTCGTCGGTGCCACCTATCTTCAATTTATTGAATAGATGGTACCTCAGTCTGTTGTGGCCTGTGCGGAGTCTGAAGACCACGACCTGCTCTCTTCTGTTCAATTGGTAATAGGCATCGTTTTTGTGTAGCCAGTATGTTCTGTTTTCCATTTGGCCATGTATCTGGCTCTAATGAGCCTTTTTGACTCTTCGTAGATCACACTAGAATCTGGTTGTGGTAGTCTTGCACCTTCTTTTGCCAGTCTGTCTGCCTCCTCGTTGCCTTGGATGTTACAATGGGATGGAACCCACTGTACCACTACTCTTTATGGTGCAGACTGCTGGCATAGTTGACAGAGTACCGCTCTTAAATCATTAAGTTCAGTATTTTTTTGGCTTTTTAGTGCTGTCACTACGGCCAGGGCATCTGTAAACAGGACTATCTGGCTTTCATTTCTTTTGCTTGTCAGCATTGCTTCTGCTGCAGCCCTTAGTGCCTCTGCTCTGAAATTGCTTGAGTATTTTCCAGTTGCCACTGACAGTGTTATTTTTCTACCATTTGGTAGGCTCAGGAATACCCCTGCCCCTCCATTCTGTGTTGTGTTTGTTACAGAACCGTCGGTGTATGCATGGGTCCAGTCCACGCTTGGGTAGTTTTTCGTTATGTACCTCAGGGTTATGTCTCTTCTTTCTTTTTCAGTCTGACTGTTCTTGTTTCCAATACCTGGTATATTTTCTGCCAACACCGGAAATATATGCTGCTTCCAGGTAGGTTTGCGTACAGTAGGGATGGGCTTTGGTGTTGTTAATGTGTTTATAGGGTCTTCGTTCATCTTTGCTTTGGCTATTTCTGCAAAGTTTCTCCGCTTTAGTTTCCCATTTCCAAATCTATTTAGTCTCTGGTGCATTGGATGATCTGTCTGTCTTCTGAGTTTCTCTGCTTGCTGCTGGGCTCTGCAGTCTCTTCTGTCGGTCATGGATTGCAGATTTGTAATCTTTTCAAGTTCTACAATTGGCGTTGACTCCTGTTATAACTCTCATGGCTTGGTTTTGAAGTTTGCTAATTTTGTCAAAGTTCGCCTTTGCTGCTGTTGTCCATGCCGCAATGCCATACTCGAGAACTGGTCTCACTCTTCCAGTGTACAGTTTTTTTAGTATACTTTCGTCTGCTCCACAGCTTGCGCCAGCAAGTTTCCTCATGATTGCCATTCTTTGTCTGGCTCTCATTCGGTTTCTCTCAATCTGACTTTTCCATGTCATGTGCCGATCAAATGTGACTCCCAGGTAGTTTGGGTTATCGTTTGGCCGCAGATATTTGCCGTTAAGACGTATTTTGGCGTTCTGGGGTTTGAAAGCGAGAATATCGTACACATTGTTTTTTCCTCATTTATTTTGACCAGCCATGAGTGTGTCCACTTCTCCAGCGATGTTAGGGCCTGCTGCATCCGATTTCTTGCTATAGTAAGATTTTTTTCAGAGGTCCACATAGCCAGATCGTCTGCAAACATGATGCTGTGGACTCTTCTTAGTATATTCTCTGTGATGTTGTTTATATACACCAGGAAAAGTGTGGGTGACAGTACTCCCCCTTCGGGTACTCCCTGCTCAAGTGTCACCTTTTTGCTCATCTGCCCTTGTACTTGAACTCTGGCTGTTCTGTTTTTGAGGTAGTAGCTGATCCATCTGTACATTTTCCCACAAACTTCACTTCTTCGTAGCTTGACTTTAAGTGCCTCTTTCCACACCTTGTCAAATGCCTTCTCTAAATCCACCCAAACCGTTACTGTATGCTTTTTCTCCTGGTAAGCATCCTCTATTTCCTGGGCTATGAGAGTGATCTGGTCCTCAGTGGATCTGTCCTGTCTAAAGCCTGCTTGCTGTGGAATTAGTATGTGTTTTTCTTCCAGATGCCATATCAGTCTGGTGTTTATCATTCTCTCCATCAGTTTGCCTACACAGCTCAGTAGACTGATAGGGATGTATCCATTTGGAACTGCTCTATCTTTTTCTTTCTTTGGTACTGGTATAATTACAGCATCTTTCCATGCCTGCGGTCCAATTCCCCTTTTCAAGCTTTGGTTCAGGACTGATAGTAACTTTCTCTTTGCTGTTTGGTCCAGCCCCATCAGTATTTCGTTTGTTACCCCATCTTTTCAGGGCAATTTCTTTTTCTTTAAAGTTCTCATGGCCTCTTCCATTCCATTCATTGTTAGTTTTACCATCATGTGCTCCACTGGTGCCATATTGATGTTGTCGTGGCTCTTTTGTTCTTCACTAATGTCTGTATGCCTATCTGTAGGGACATCAATGTGGTTTGCTCTGGCACAATGTTCTATAAAGGCGTTAGCAGCTTTTTTTCCAGTGAGCATGTTGTCGCCCTGCTTGATGGTAATTTGTTTGTTTGATGGAGTTTCGTCATTCATGGCTCTAACTAGCTTCCATAGTTTGTTCCCTTCTTTATCTAAATTGAGGCTTTCTGTTTTATTTTTCCAGCTGTCTCTTGTTATTTGGTTTAGTGTTCTTTTGTATTTCGCCGTAATGGCTTTGAGGGCAATATTTGCCTCCATAGATTGTTCTCTCTCTGCCATGTTCCTAGCATTTGAGACTTCGTCTTCCGCTTTCTGCAATTCATCATTCCAGTATGGCTTGTAGTTTTTCCTTGCCCCTCTTGGGATGGTTTCGGTGGCTGCTTGCATTATTGCTTTGCTTAGGCTTTCCACTATGGGTTTCATATTATTATTCCGTGTGTTGATGGTTTCACACAGCCCATCTGTCAGGATTGCAAATCTGTCCCAGTCGGCTCGTTTATAATTCCAACGTGGGAGCGGTTTTATTTCCTGTGGGACTACTTCCATATCAACTTCTAGCCTAATTGGCCTGTGGTCGCTACCTGCCAATTGGTTTAGCACCTGGCAGTCTATTTTGTGGTGAATATCCACTGTGGAAAAGGCCAAGTCTGGAGTAGAGGTGGTATGCCATGTTCTAGAATAGAAGTTAGGGCTGTCCTCCGGCCTATTGATAAGAAAGAGATTTGTGTCTATCTCCCAGTCTTCCACTTCATCACCTCTGTTGTCTGTGTCCGAATATCCCCATCTCTCAGAGTGGCTGTTTAAGTCTCCAACTACTAGGCAGCTGTAGTCCTTGATTTCCATACTCGAGAGCAACAGGTCTTTGTTTGGTGCGCCATACAGGTTGAAGATGCGGATCTTCGTTTCTTGTGTCATTATGTCGACTCCTACAATTTCTGCTTGTCCGGTGTGATTGACAGCTACCGCGCTACTCGGTATGCAGTTATGTGTCAGTATCAGAACCCCTCCTTTGTGACCTTCTCTGTCAAGACGGAAGGTCTGGTATCCTCTGATTGAGAATTTGTGGTTGTTGTTGAGGTGCGTTTCTTGGATACATGCCACATCAATCTTACCTTCATGCAGGTGATGTGTTAGGGAAAGCTTTTTGTTAATGACTCCCTCCGCATTCCACTGTAGTATTCTGAGAGTCTTGTGTTTTTGGTCAACAGTTTTTGCCCCATCACCTTGTGCCTTGACTCCACAGAACATGGGTGGGTGACCATCAGCAGCATTGGGTGGGCCCCTTCGAGGCATGAGGCCCGGCACTCGCTTTGCCTGGCGGGACTCCACAGGATGAGCGCCACACTTTTTTCTGTTAGGTTGTACCGTCATCATACAGCGATATACGTTGCAATGTTTCGTTAAGCCTGTGGCCCAGTGCATCCGATTTCAACAGGCGTTTCTGTAGGGATGCCCTCCTTAGCCTTTGGCTGTCCCCAGCCTATCTGCAAGGCAGCAGTTGTTTGTGGTCAGAGTTGTCTCTCTTAGGGAAGTTGTCTTGCAGGACTATCGAGTCTTCACCACCCGTGTCTATAGGGTGTGGTGATGATATGATATGATGGACTATGTACTAGTTTGTACTATCCCGGAAGAGAGGCAGTCCAGTGTGTCTGTGTCCCAGGATTGTCATGTCCTGCCAAAAACGTAGCATATGCATGTGAGTGGGGTATTTCTTTGCTCTCTTTATTTTCTCGGCTTCTTTGCAGTGATGGTACGCCTAGCATTCCCCGCCACCTGGGAGGTTGTCGCAATAGGGCAGAGGTGCAATGTCCGCTGGCCTGCATCTCTTCTGCGTCCATTGGGATGACTGATAGCAGACAGAGGTAAAGAGCGAGGCAGAAGTGCATTTAACCAGGGGACATGCCTGGTCATGGCACTTAGATGTTGTTCGCCTGGTGTGCGGGCATATCTTATGATCAAGGGTTAAGTCTCAACAGTTCGCAGTGAGGTGGCTGCCGTATGGGGTGAATATCGAGCAGCTCCCCGCCCGCTTTGATCGGCGAGACGGAAGAGACGTCTTTCTGTGGCTCAACCGGGTCGGGCTGAGGTGCAAGCCCCAGGTCCCAGCCATATCGTTGCCTCCCGTCGCAGTGGTGCTGAGATTCAGGGCGGGATTCCGGCTTACCTTCACCAAGAGAAGATTAAAACCGAAATGAGCTTACGACCAAATGAACTATACTGATCATGCTGTGGTTAAATCCAATGAAAGAGTTGACACTTTAGCTTTCATAGCATCTATTGTATGGACTCAAATATGGATATAGAGGATACTGAATTAAATGTATGGTGTTCCCACTGCAATCAATAAAATGATGATCTAGTGACCATAGACTGCAGGAGATAGACAGAAAACATGAGTCGAGTTAGATAGGATTCCTTGTGAGGGTGTAAGATGAGTGTGCACAACTAGCTAGCTATTAAAACCATCAGCAATGATTCTCTTCTGCGTGTTCGCCCTTTGATAAGAGAGCATCAGCCCTTGTAGAGTGTGGTGGATCTGTCCATTACCTAACACAACAAGACTATTCTAACTATCAAATACAATTATCAGTGAAACGTTTTGCGGCAGTGAGTAAATGTATATATTAACGTTTTCATTTAGAAGTCTCAACATGGTCCAATAATTTGTAATTATACATGTATTATTCTACTTGATTGAGAATTGATATCAAGTCCAGGTAGCAGTGAATAAGGCAAATGCAATGTTAGGGATGATAAAAAGAAATATTAAACATAGAAGTAAGGAGGTGATAGTCAAACTGTATAAAGCATTAGTTAGACCTAGATTGGAGTACTGTGTACAGGTGTGGAGTCCTTATCATAAAGGTGATATAAACATGCTGGAAAGGATACAAAGAAGAGCGACAAAACTGATAGTGAGATTCCAGAATTACAGTTATGAGGAAAGACTCAGAAAACCCGGCCTACAGTCTACACTGTCTACAGTACAGTGTCTAGAAAAGAGAAGAATTCGAGGTGACTTAATCTTAATTATAATATAGGTTTATAAGATAATCACAGGAAAGGTTAAATTAGACTATAATTTTTTTTTCAAAATACAACCACCAACAAGAACAAGAGGGTACAGCTACAAATTATCTAAAGAAAGGTCCAGAATAGATATTAGGAAATATTTTGTTACATGTTTAGTCAGAGAGGGGTGAATGCTTGGAATGCATGGTAAAAAATGCACATGCCACATGTAAGTTGTAACTGGTTGTGTATACATACTCTGATGAGTCTTCTAAACTAGTATAAAAACGTTAAGTTAAGTTAAGGTAAGTTAAGTTTAAGTTAAGTTTAAGTTAAGTTTAAAGTTAAGTTATTAAATTGAACATTTAACTAATGTTAACAAATATTTGAAATATATAATAACAATTATTATTATTATTATAATATTAACATTATTTATTATTTTGATTTCAGTTTCAGTTGTTGATCCAAACACAAATATTAAATATCTTATATTTAAATTTCCGCTGGTTTTGTTTCTTTCTTTAAAATATCAGAGAAAACATAATTATCTACAATGCAAACTATCTGGAACGTAAATAATGCAAACTTACATTCCACCGTTCTTTCCGTTTTTATTTGATCATTCGGCTTGTGACAGTGACAGCTTCATGAAACTACAGAAAATTGTAAAGGTTATGGGTCAAATGTCAAAGTGCATGAAATTAGGATTTCTTCCTAACCTAGGATTACCAAACCAAAATGTCGTAAATTGCTAGAAGATTATTTGCCTCTTAAATTTTATTTAATACGTTTGGTTGTCTTAAGTACTGATCTTTGAACTCTAAAACAGCAAAGAGAGAATATGATTATGATAACAGTAGGCTGTGTCAAACGCTGAATGAATGTCGCAATAGATTGATATTATTGAGCAGGAAACTTTAACATGATATTAAGTAGTAAAGAAATAAAAACCTAGTCTGCAAACTGCCTGGGGACTGCACACTACAGCCTTTATTTCTTGGCTTTATTTACTCCTTTACTCCTACTCCAAATCACCCCCACCAGACACAGGATGTGGGAATTAACACCATAATGATATATAAATATAAATCAAATGGGTATATCATTTATCTGATTGTGTTAAAATGTTAAATTTAACTTATAATGAGTTAAATGAGGCACCTTTTATCTTGTACTGATGTGAGGGCTGCAACTTTTAAAGTTGACACTGTTTGGTTTTGGTTTTTTCACAGGTTTAAACTACAAAAGTAAAAAAGGTTAAATTGTACACATGTAAACAAAAAATTACATAAATAAGAATGGTCAGATACTACTCAAAGACAAAAACACAACCGAAACCTACGTTATACCAAAAGGACTTCATCGGGAACAACTAACAACAAAAATGATTAACTAGTATTAACTAGCGAATTATAGCAAGAGAATAATACATAAAATAAATAAATGAACGCACAAAGTTGTTAAAAAGATGGTTGTGTCCAATGACCTTAGCAGAAAAATGTATAATGTACAGAAGTACAGACAAACATGTATGTGGGCTTTGTAAACTACAAAATAGTGCCTTTAGATCCAGCAAGAGAAACTAAATCCTTTTTTTTTAACCATAGGCGTGAATAGAAAAAGCCTAAAAACTACACAATAACCTATATTGGGGGCAAACTACGTCTGTAAGACTTGCCATACTCTACTCAACGTGTATAGAGAGGAAATGCGACAAAGGTATGTATTGCCCGCTTGTCTGTTTAATCATTTACTCAGAAGAACACATTTTTCTTCAACAGATAAAGAAACTGCTAGAACTGAGTTTCGGTGGAGTGTCAACAAACAATCTAAGATATGCGGATGGTAGAGTTCTTCTCCTCCTTCTTGTGTCGTCTCACGTAGCCCAGTGTCGTCTCACTTTCTACCGGGTTGTAGCACAGTGTCGTCTCACTTTCTACCGGGTTGTAGCCCAGTGTCGTCTCACTTTCTACCGGGTTGTAGCACAGTGTCGTCTCACTTTCTACCGGGTTGTAGCCCAGTGTCGTCTAACTTTCTACTGGGTTGTAGCCCAGTGTCGTCTAACTTTCTACTGGGTTTTAGCCCAGTGTCGTCTCACTTTCTACCGGGTTGTATCCCAGTGTCGTCTCACTTTCTACCGGGTTGTAGGCCAGTGTCGTCTCACTTTCTACCGGGTTGTAGCCCAGTGTTGTCTCACTTTCTACCGGGTTGTAGCCCAGTGTCGTCTAACTTTCTACCGGGTTGTAGCCCAGTGTTGTCTCACTTTCTACCGTGTTATAGCCCAGTGTCGTCTCACTTTCTACCGGGTTGTAGCCCAGTGTCGTCTCACTTTCTACCGGGTTGTAGCCCAGTGTCGTCTCACTTTCTACCGGGTTGTAGCCCAGTGTCGTCTCACTTTCTACCGGGTTGTAGCCCAGTGTCATCTCACTTTCTACCGGGTTGTAGCCCAGTGTCGTCTTACTTTCTACCGGGTTGTAGCCCAGTGTCGTCTCACTTTCTACCGGGTTGTAGCCCAGTGTCGTCTCACTTTCTACCGGGTTGTAGCCCAGTGTCGTCTCACTTTCTACAGGGTTGTATCCCAGTGTCGTGCAATGTATTTGTCTTTCGCCTCTATCGTGGCTAAAGTACAATTTACCCTAAATTTACGACAGGTCTCGTTTACGCTGTCTATCCACCTTTTTATGGTCTATGTCTGGCCCTTCTTCCTAATGTTCTCCTGTATAAGACTGCATGAACAATGTTGTCTGGTTGCATTATCCCAATGTGGCCAAACCAATTCATTCTCTGCTGCTCAATGTAATATAGACAGGGAAGTGTTCCAACCTTATCCCGAATACTCGTATTTGCGATTCTGTCTCTTCTGGTGCTGTTAGTGACCATATTTCGCAGGTGGCCTTTCGTTCATGGGCCTAATTCAATGCCCATGTCTGACACTGGTAGCACAGGGTAAGGTCGAAGGTACTATTTATCATCTGTATTTTGTGGAGGGAAATCTTGAGGTGTCTTAGTAGTGCAGACAGCTGGTAGGTAACAGCGTTTGCCCTCTGCACGCCCATCTCTATCTTTCTGTCGAGCATGCCACCTTCAGTAAAAACAGCTCCCAAATACCTAAATTCGTGTACCTGCTTTATTTTTGTTTCATTCACATCGATGAAAACAAGAACTACAGTGATTCGTGATTCCAGTTGAGAATAAAAGTCAGGTGTATGGATCGGACATTAGCAACAGCTGATAAACAGTTTCTATGCCGATTCTGTGCTACCAGCGCCAAACATGGCCTCTGCCCAGGTCGCGTGAGAGCAGAATTTCGACGTGTGAAATGAAGTGGAAGGTCATCGGTGTTACCAGGAACGACAGAAAGTGGAACGACGAGATTCGTAGTATGGTCGGCGCTACGTCTTGTGCTGATTACATTTCCAGGCAGAAAATGTTGGTTTGGTCATATCATGATAATTCACCCTTATCAACTTTCACTGATATCTTTTAGATCTGGCTACAGGGCAAGGGGGAAGCCGCGAGGCAGGTGGATAGATGACATTAGACTGGTTGTGCAGCGACACGGACTTACACTGACCGACGCAGCACACCTGACGCAGCTTATACGATTTAAGCTCAACGCGACGCTCACAGGCACAAGTGGGAAAAAACTAACAAAAACTATGATAATGAGCAGAGTAAACTGGAAATTTGCTTATAAGATTTAAATAGAGGGTGATATATTGAAGAAGGAATATACAACATGGAAGTCGCTGAACAGACTCCGAACCGGCGTATCATGTTGCAAGAAGAATATCAAGCGATGGGGATACACCGATGATGACACATGTGATTGCGGCGCAATACAGGACCCAGACCACCTGATGACCTGCCTCAACCTCCAGTAAACATGCAATCGACGCGATATGCTGGAGGCAATCCATGTCGCTAAATACTGGATGCAAAATATATAACGTGGTGCTTGGACACGGAAAGTAAGTAAATTGAAGAAGGACGAGAGATTCTTCCATCTTGGAAATATATTTACGAAGAATGGAAGATACGAAGTGGAAATCAGGGAGAGAATATGAATGGCCAAATCTGTTTTTTACCAACATGAGTTACATATTGGCATCCAAACAGGTCACTCATAAATTAGAAAGCAGGATGATCAGGTATTATATATACTCGTCTTTACTGTATGGCGTGGGAACGACGGTCAAGGAACAGACGATTGGAGAAGAGATTTGATGCCTCTGAAAATGTGGATAAATACGAGAGGAGTTCAGAAAGTAATGCACCATATCGTTTTTCTCAGCTAATAATGAAATTAAGTAATGAAATTTTGCACACTTCAAATATGGCATATGTTAATTGTGTGTACCAAATTGCATCGTAATCGGCCAAATAATACTACTGCACTAAACCGTTGAAATGGAGCATCTAAGCAACTTGCGTTATAAGTAGCGAATTGTGATAGAATTTCTTGTTGCAGAGAAGGCAACGGTTGTGAACATTTACTAGCATCTATGTGATGTGTAAAGAAGTTTTGTAGTCGACATGAGTACAGTTGGTCGCTCGGTTAAGAGAATCAAGGAATCAGGAAGTGTAGATTCTGAGCTTTTTGATTGATCGGTCGCCCAGTGGACGTCCTGTCACATCCAATAACGCAGAAATGTTGAAATGCGCTGAGAGCATTATTCTTACTGATAGGCGAATCACTACTCAACAACTGCCCTCACAGCTGTCAATCATCATTGGTAGTGCAAATGCAGTTATAAAAACTCTCGGATTTTCTAAGGTTTCCTCGAAGTCTCACAAATGACCCCAAAAGTTTTGCAAAGGAAAACAATTTCTTCTGAATTGTTGGAGCGTTTCACTGCTGATGGAGAGTACGTATTGGCTAATATTGTTACAGGTGACAAAACCTGAACACACCATTTTGAACCTGAAACAAAAAGATTGTCAATGGAGTGCCATTACCCGCAATAACCAAGAAGAAACAAATTAAAGACAACTCTTTCAGCTGGAAAGGTCATTATCACTGTCTTTTGCGACATTGAAGGTGTGATTCTCGTAGATGTGAGGCTAAGAGGAGAGACTATCAATTTGAAAGCTTGCATTAAGACATTGAACAAACTCATTCGACATTTCTTCATATTTCAGGTCAGGTCATCCCGTAACCGGTGAGGTCGTTGGGGCACACATGAAGGCATCCTCACAACTCCACGCCATCCCTCTCTGTCAGATGCCGCTGCCCGTGACTCTTCTGGTCGGAGACTGGTCCATTCTTTTATGTTGTCCTCCCATCTCTTTTTGGGCCGGCCTCTTCGTCGTCTGCCATGCACCTTCCCGTAGAGGATTGTGTTTGCAAGACCACTTGATCTCGATATGTGACCGTACCAAGTGAGTTTCCTTCTTTTGACAGTTGCCAAGAGATCTTCGAAAGGCCCTTCATATTTCAGACGCACAAAAATCCAGCAGACCTGTTTCTCCTTCACGACAATGCGCTCCCTCATACAAGTCTGGCAACTCGGGAAGCAATCGCCAAATTCGGTTGAACTGTACTACCCCATACACCATATAGTTCCGATTTGGCACACTCTCATTTTCATCTGTTTGGTCCACTCAAAGATGCACTCCGTGGGATAAGGTTTGAAGATGATGAAAAAGTGATTCATGCAGCCTAGAAATCGCAACATGATCAAGACAAAATCTGATACGAGCTAGGAATACATGTACTTGTTTAGCGCTGGCATAAAACTGTTCAAGTTCATGGGAATTATGTTGAATGATACAGATGTTTACATGACATTTTCATGTATATTGTGTAGACATGTCATGCCTTTTGAATAAACAGCTCCTGAGAAAAACGATGGGGTGCATTACTTTCCGAACGGCCATCATACATATATAGAAAAACAAAACGCATCTCCTGGGAAAGAAGGAAACAAAAAAATTAAGGCTTGTAGAAATTAGGGGTCCAAATAGAATTAATCAACGAAATAGTCAGATATATGTTTTTACCCCACCATAAGATATAATACATTGCTTAAAACAACACTGGAAGGAAAGATGAAGGACAAACTTCCAGAGGTAAACAACGCTATAATAGATTGACACGGAAAAAAACCTGACAGGTTGCACGATCAAGGAAAGATACAGGGGACATTAGAGATCCTTTGCAGCCGACGTTTATTGTGGAGATGGCACGTGAATTGAACTGTATTTACAAGTATTTGATTTCTTAACTGTCCGTTGAAATCACAAAGTTCTCCATTGTAACCATATTTCTATTTTTGTAAGCCATCTTTGTGTTCACTGATCAAGATTCACATCCATTAAGCAATATTGATTTGACATTATACTGTAAGACTTTAACTCTGTTTTTTATTTTCTATGTACTTCTTTGTTGTTTGTATGCTTCTTTTTCAATTGTTCTAGAACCCCGATTTTAGCTTACACAAACCAGTACTTTATTTCCTGCATGCATCTTTAGTCTGGGGGAGGGGATTTCAAAGCATCTTTAAAGTATCTGACTGACTTTTTCGTCCACCTGCATCTGGTGTGAAGAGCTTAAGTTGTCTTTCTTATATCAAGTGTGTTGCTTCGGTTGTTTAGAGCACGTGTTGTGTAGCAGCTCCAGCTGGCTGAACTACCGTAGCCTATGGTGCAAGGGGTCTGCACTAACTATACTCTTTCTTCAAACAAATAAACTATAACACTAATTGAAATTAAAACACAACAATGAAAACTTTATTTCTACCGGTTCATAACTGACTCTCCAACCTTCACTCTAAAACGAAACCTGACTGACTGTAGAAATATGAACTAAACTAAGCTAAAAGAAACTTGCTTACGAACTACCACTTGATAAATGAACAGTTACTTGAAAGCCGAACTGGAACTTTAGACGAACTGTAACTTGATTTACGAACTGTAATTTGATAGACGAACCGTTATGTGAATTGCCACAGGATGGAAGATTTGTGTCTGTTCTGCAACCCAGGGGGTCTCGTCCATGGTTATATTCTCCTTGTCGGCTGTGTCTTGTAGTGATCGTTGAAGCGCTGGATCGCTGTGCTAGTCGAATATTTCTCTAGTTAGAAGCTGGATTCTCTGAGAGAATTCTGTTAGATGCTGGATTCTGAGAGAATTCTGTTAAATGTTGGATTCTGAGAAAATTCTGTTAGACGCTGAATTCTCTTCAGCGTTGTAAATAAAGTAGTATTTAAGATGACTCGCTCGTGCGTATTCGTGATGCACTACTATATCTGATTTTATCACTTGCTATGCGAAACATCAATGTCATAACTAATTACCTCTCCTGGATAAGCTGCTCAACCTCTGGACTCACGTGGTGAAAGAGTGTCTGTCGAAACCTTTCCTTCTCTATGGACTCCGAAAATATATCTGCTTTCTCTTTCCTCTTCATCGTTATCAAGACGGTCTCGTTGCTCGCTGCCGAGAGATGACGACTTGTTCTCCGATCTTTGCTCTAGAATATCAATATGTCCTCTTGTCTCTTCGCTATCTCGCTCCCAAATATGATCTCGACTTCTCTCTGCCATTTTCGCTTTGGAAACTGACAATTTGTCTCTCCTATCTTCGCTCTGGGAAACTCTCTCTCCAACTGCTACATGATCTGGCTCCCCTAGCTAGCTACTTCCGCCGCTTTTTCCAGATCTCGTACCTAGGTTTTCTCCTCGAGAATTCATAAAAACCAGTTTATAGCAGTCGTCCCTACCGATTATGCTGTAACAGGCTCATTGGCGTCTAGGCGTTTATGCAAAGTTACGTAGTTTTTAAACATCTGCGTGGCTTTGAAACCAACGCTTTTCATTCCAAGCATTCCGATGTCCAAATTTGACTACATCTGTACTGGCTAGCTTGATGAGTTTTAATTATTAATAATTAACAATAAATGGCTGCTAACTATAAATGTTCCCACCCTTTCTAACTTAAATAAAACATGTCTAAAATACTATCCCTAAAAAAATCTTCGCAGCGAACATCTGTTATGGTAATATTTTACTTATGTTATCTATCCATCTGTCACTCGGTCTTTTTCGTGCATTTAAGCCAGATCTTCTTGTGTTGTAATATTTCTCTTTTTTTTCATTTATCCATCTACCACGTGGTCTGCCTCGTGCATTTAGCCAGATCTTCTTGTGCTGTAATATTTCTCTTATGTCATCAAGCCATCTGTGATGCAGTCTGCCTCGTGCATTTAGCCAGATCTTCTTGTTCTGTAATATTTCTCTTATGTCATCTAGCCATCTGTGATGCGGTCTGCCTCGTGCATTTAGCCAGATTTTCTTGTGCTGTAAACGTGTAATGAGTTTTGATCAGGTTTCATTCTCATGAGATGACTGAACCATTGTGTTTTATTTCTGGAGATATATTCAGCACGAAGAGCAGTTCGCATTGTATTTCTAATGTCGTAATTTCTCATGTTTTTCTCGTCGTGGCACCAATGACTTTTCTTAGATATTTTATTTCCCACATTATGATTGTCTTCTCTTGTGCATTGGATAAGGACCAAGTTTGAGATCGTTAGTACAAAGTTGGTATAAATATATGGTTGGTCTGTTGTTGCTTTGTTCCCTAACTGATTGTCATGTGTTTATGTAGTGGTGACAGTTAATAAATAACAGCACAGGCTTTCTGGCATCAAGTTTCGATTTCTCTATCAAGCTTTCTATCTTCTGTTAAAATACTTCCCATGTGTTTGGACTTTTGGTTTATTTTAAAGTTGAACATCGTTTACTAGTGTGTTTGGTGGACCTGGTCATTTTCAACGTTTCCGTCTTTGTTGTGTCAATATTAATATTGTGTCGTTTCATATCGTAGCATATCTGAAATGTATAATTTGTTTTTATATTAAATAAGTGTTCCCTAATTGTCCCATTTTCTCTTACAATCAGATTTGTTTAATTTTGTATGACCATTTTTTTTCGCCTTTTATAAATATTTAGATGAAGGACGTCGTTCATGTGGCCATGGTCGTTCACATATGTCAACACAATATTTATTTTGGTCATTCTTTTTACTTGCACACCACCCCACCCCCCCCCCACCCCCTCCCCCTTTCCCAACTCATCCGACTTTGTCACAAAACGTTATACCCTGCTTAATGTCATGTGTGAACGAGCCCTGTCCTTATCTAGTATTTGCAGCCCTATTTCTTATCTCACCAGGTGGCACCACTCACATTGCAAGGCACATAATATGGTTTAACGGGTCATGTGTTTAAGCAAAGCCATCTATAGTCTAAAGTAGGTCATGGATAAACCAAGGCCTTCTGTAAGAGGAGAAGTATGTTTGCACACATAGCCATTCATTAGGCAACATGGGTATCCACATACCAAGTCGATCATTATTAGATGTCAGGGTCTACAGGGGGGCAGATGTGGCCTCCGACCACTTTTTAGTGATTGCGGAGGTACAGCTGAAGTTAAGGATAAATAGAACGATGCTTCTTCATCTTCTTCGTTCCGTATAACACTCAGAAATAAATATCAAGCACTGGAGCAGATAGATGAAGCGGCCAGCATTGAGGATAAATGGGAACAAGTACAAATTAATGGATAACTGCATGCGAGGAAGTGCTAGGAATGAAGAAACGGCAGCATAAAGAATGGATAACAGCAGAAACAATCACTAAGATCGAGGAAAGGCGAAATAAGAAAATGGCCATACTAAATAGTAAAACGAGAGCCGTAAAATGCACAGCACAGAAAGATTATGTAGAGAGCAACAAGGAGGTTAAAACGAGCATCAAAGCAGACAAAAGACGTTACATTGATGGTCTGGCTGAGGAAGCGGAAGAGGCTGCAGGAAAGGGAAATAGGAAAGGTCTATATGAGGTTACGAAGAAACTATCGGGAAAGTATCAACAACAAGGTAGGCCAATCAAAAATAAACTTGGGTAAAAGATAACTAACCTTGAAGAACAAAAGTAAAGATGGGTAGAATACTTTGAAGAGCTTTTGAATAGACCAGCACTCCCCCCCCCCCCAAACACCCCCATCCATCACCCCCCCCCCCCCCCTTCCCTCTCCAGACATCCCACTAGCAGAGGAGGACCTGCCGATCAACTATGAACATCAAAGTAAAGAAGAGATTAGAAGGGCAATAGAGTTTCTAAGGAAAGGAAAAGCAGCAGGACCTGGTGGGATACCACCGGACGGAAGCCATAAAAGCAGATGTTGAAACATCTACTAACATGCTCCACAATTTGACAGGCGCCATCTGGGAGCAAAAAAGCTTACCAAAAGATTGGAGAGATTTGTGAAATTGCCTAAAAAGGGAGATTTATAGGAATGCAAAAACCATAAAGGAATAATGTTATTATCAGTGCTGGGAAAGGTGTTAAATAAAGTAATAATAGAAAGGTTGAAAAAGGCAGTAGATAACAAGATAAGGCATGAGCAGGCAGGCTTTAGACAGATTAGATCATGCATTGACCAGATAGCCACATTGCGGGTAATTGTGGAGCAATCATTGGAATGGAATTCGAGTTTGAACATCAATTTCGTTGATTTTGAAAAGGCTTTCGACAGTTTGAACAGAGATATACTCTGGAAACTCTTGAGGCCCTATGGAATTCCTCAAAAGCTCACACACATAATTAGACAGACATATGAAAGTATGCAATGTAGAGTTATACACGAAGAACAACTCACAGAGTCATTCAAAATTAAATCGGGGGTACGACAGAGTTGCCTACTGTCGCTTTTCCTGTTCATCCTGGCAGTGGACTGGATTATGAACAAATGAGAGAAATGGAATCCAGTGGATCTTGCATAAACAGCTGCAGAACCTGGATTTTGCGGATGATATAGCCCTTCTGTCCCACAGCCAAAGCCAAACGCAAAGGAAACTCGTAGCAAAGTTGGCGCCGTAACTGGCTGGGCGTCTTCATTACTCTGCTGTTTTAGTTCCTAATAGATGCCACAAGACCAGGAATTTGCTGGGAATTTACACTAGTCGACGTCTTACATTTGTGTTCACAAAAACGTGATGTTGTTTTCCATTTGGAATGGTTAATTCGTTTGTTTTGTCTGTTTTCTTGCGTCCGATTATCATGGAATGGACATCGACTATATGAATAGCACTACGCTTAAACATGTGTCATATTTCACGGTCTAGTTCACCCGGCTGAACTTCCCGAGATTGGCGTCATTCGTCATTACTGCAGACAGGGTCAGCTTTATTGTATGAAATTTAGACACAACTATAATGAACTGCCACTTGGAGTGAGAGATTGACTTCGTCATATGTGTAGCAACCCAAGACCACCGTTGTTGTATGGCGGGAGCTGGTACGACAGACTGCAATAACGGTGCCCCAACGACCTCCTCGGTTATGGGACCGATGATGATGAAAGAAAACTGCATAGACTGGATTATACTTCAAAACAAGCCGGTTTGAAGATCCTTGAGGAAAAGACAATAACTAGGGCCAATGCAGACAACATAGAACCAAATGCAGGCAACACAGAACCAATCTGGCTGAGAGGAACGCCATTGGAAGAGGTAGAGGTATTTACATACCTAGGAAGTATCATCAACGAGGAAGGTTTCATTCGGAAAGTTGAAACCCATATGGAACTCTGCAAGGAAGACAAAATTTAAAAAATTTTCAATTCAAATGTGAAGCCAGTCCTGCTGTATGAAGCGGAAACCTGGAGGATGCTCAAATGCAATGACAGGAGACTGAAGCATTTTGGCAACAGATGCCTGAGAAAGATTCTTGGTATAAAATGATTTGACAAAGTTACAAACGACCGACTGTAGGAGAGAGCGGGACATGATCAATTGGAACAGGAAATCTTAGGAAGAAAGTGGAGATAGATGGATCATACATTAAGAAAGTCCTAGGCCAGTATCACCAGGCAATCCCTGTCATGGAACCCCCAGAGAAGGATAGGCATAGGCAGACCAAGGAATACATAGAGACGAGATTTTAAGGCGGAAGTAAAGAAAACAGGAAAAAGCTGGCAGGAAGTGGAAAAGATTGCACAGGACAGAGCTGCTTGGCGAGAGTTGGTTGATAGCCTATGCACCCCTAGGTGATAGAAGACGAAAGAGATAGAGAGAAACACAGCTGGCTAACCCCCATGCAGAGTCCCTAAATGAACTGTTGCTTGGAGAAGACTTACAACACCACTATCTCAGTTTAGCTTGTAACGAATATGCCTTTTAGATCAACAGATACAAGATCGAGACGTTATTGCGTGAACACGTGCAAAGAAGTTTACACATCAGTGACATAAATATCAGGCAAGTTAGAGAGTTCAAATACCTAGGTAGTATGTTCAATGGTGACGGCAGAGTGGACAAAGAGATAGCACATATAATTCAGAAGATGAGCAATGTCCACTATCAAATTGCACCGATTTTGAAACACCATAGATTGTTTATTTCAACTAAGATGAGGCTGATAAATACACTATTCATTCCTACATTGTGCTACCAACGTCAATCTTGGTCCTTACTTAAAACACATTAGAGTAAGATCCAGGACTGTGAGCTTCACTGTGTGAGAAGTGCAGCCGGAAAGACAGTCCGTGACCGAATCCACAACACCACGCTGAGGCAGACAGTGGGACAAACATAGTTAGGTTAGTGCCTACATTGACACCAACAAATCAAGCGATTTGGTCATTTAGTCAGAATGCATTATGACCAGACTACAGCGAGAGCATATCATTTGCAGGTCTCTGGTACATTTGGAAGTGACCGACCTCGACCTTCAGTGGATGAATGGTGGCTCTGTCACACTCAAAAAGTTACACTAACTATATCACAAGCCTGACGATAACTAGAAACTACGCATATTGCGCCTCTCTGGGACGCCTCATGACAAGAGCAGTAGAACAAAAGAAAGAAAGAAGATTATAATTTATAATTACGTGAAATAGGCTTCTGCATTGGGTTTGTGCAATAAGCAACTGCTAAAATAATGTACAACTTACATTAAATCTCGACTAAATCAGAGCTGACCTTAAAAACTGCAAACTTGTGAATCACTTGATCGAAATCAATGCCTTTCGCCAAATCAATTTCAATTCTTCTTCTTCTTCTTTGTTCATCCTCAGATCAAGGTCCCGGTTTCTCTTACAAAGGACACCGTTGTTTGTAAGGCTGTTTCATCTCCAGACATCTTTTGTCTCATATATGTCTCACGAGGCCAGTATTGTTCTCTCTTTTCCTGCGTAAGCATGCAGCTTTGAAGGATGTGTTCTACGGTCCTAATATGCTCCCCACATAGGCACCTGTCATCTGTCCCAATCCTCATTTTGTTGTAAAGATGTCTCTCGAGTCTGTTATGCCCAGTTCTCAGTCTGAAGATGATGACTTGCTCTTCTCTATTAAAGTTATAGTAGCTGTCTTCTTTTCGGAAGTCGAGGTGTTGATCATTCCATTTTACCCTGAAGTTGGCTTTAATAGTGGTCTTGGCCTCATTATATGTGATACTCTCGTCTATTTGTGGGGATGCTCCTCCACTCTTTGCTAGTTTGCAGCTTCTTTGCCTTCAATATTGCAGTGGGATAGGATCCACTATATGACCAACCTTGAGTATTCTGCTGAGAGCTGTGTCAGGGAGAACATACATTGCTCGAGATCTTCATCTTTGTGTTGTTTTAGCGCTGCTATTACTGACGCGGCATCAGTCAGGAATACTATGTTTTCTTTGTGGATATCTTTATCTTGGATTACAAGCTCAGCTACGGCCTTCAGTGCCTCTGCTTCTGCATGGAAATTACTAGAATATGTTCCCGCAGTTAAAACACGAGTTGTTTTCTTCTCCATTCCTTAGTCTGTAATAGACCCCTCCACCTCCATTGAATGTGGCTTTGTTAGATGAGCCGTCTGTATATACGTGTGTCCATGTTTCTGGTGGGTATACTCTCCTATTTCAATTGATAATATTACAAGATCGGAAAGCCCTGATTGCCTAAAGATAGATCCCAAATAGTTCTTGGAATACTTGGAATACTTAGAATCCTAGTATTCAAAAAGAGATGTTAAAGCCTGTTGCCAAGTGAGGCCATAGACACACATATCGTGAAAATAATTGTAGGCTTAGAGAAAGAATTGGGAAATATTCTGAAAAGTTACATTCAGTTATGAATTTCAAGACGGCAAATACTGGACAGTCTTTGACTTTTTTTTTTTTAGATCAATCTCTGCTGTTGTCAGCTGCGTTCTAAACCTTGGTATTACTATTTAAAAAACACTCACGGATAACTCATCATAGAAAGTGGTCAATTCTTTAATGGACACCAGTAACTCTTCTTTAGTGGCAGATATGAGACTCTTGGCCCAACATCTTCAAACAGGGCTGCTATTTCCTTGATGTCTCTTGAAAAAATCTTGGCTGCGTTCCTGATTATACAGCTATTTGAAGCGCTCAACTGCTGCAAAAGAAGCAAATGTAGCAAGTCGTTCCAGCTACTGCGCTGGAAGCATTTTACACTGTACGGTTTGTACGAGGTATATTAGTTAATGTTATATGCAGATATACTGTATACATAGGTAAATTGATGATGATGAGGAGGATCAAGATGATGATGATAATTATGATGATATAATCCCTTTAGCTGGGAGCTGGCAGCTCTTGACTGTCCAATGTCTCCCGGACATAAGCACACGTCCTCCTCAATTCTGTAGTGGCGTGTTGTGTGTAGTGGGGTGTGGTAGGAGCAGCAGGTTTCGCAGATCGATCAGCCCTGGCCACAAAATCAGGAGGTGCTCGACCGTGACCGTGGCAGAATCTGCAGTTTGGTTCACATATTGAGTCTAATCTATTCAGATGTTTGTTGATAGGGGTATGGCCTGTTCTCAGTTTGAAGATCAAACTCTGGTCTCTTCGTTTCAGTTTCTTGGCTGGGTCCTGGATATCTGGTTTTGCTTGGTGTTTGGAGTAAATTGATAAACGTGTGTGTGGTTTTAACTAACAACAGGGATAATTTGTATCAATAATACGTTTCTGTCCTTGGGCTGAAACACTGCACAATAATTTTATACAGTGACATATTTTACATTCTGGTGTTACTTCCTGTGATGGTGACACCCACAGACACCTATTGACGCCACTGAGAAAGAGCTCCACAGAGTGGATTCCGTGGCTCCTTACTGGAAATAAAAGAATAGACCCACTGCACTTCCATGCATGTCGTTAAGACGACTAAAGAGTAATGAGAGTTGAGATTGGACTTGCTAGCAACCTCATAAAGTAAAACATATTGCACCAGAAACCACCACTTTAAGATCACACAAAGTGCTGAATGAGGCCATGCTCCGGCTGGAATTAAAAATAACAAGAATAATAGATAAAGCAGACGCCGTCAATGAGTTAAGAAAACATTCATCAGTTTTTCTGGAAATCTGCACCAAGGGAGGTGACTCTACATCGATTTTCTCAGCCGACGAGACTGACCGAACCGACCGACATACATTTGTTGACTGTTAGTAGTTAGTACAGTACAGCTCAGTTGTGTTGTTGCTGCTAGATACTCAAAATAATATACAGCAAGTTCAAATAAATCACATATCATAACGTATACTAGCAGACATTCTCGGTATTATTGGAGTTTTGTTGAGTGAGATCGCAGTTATAAATTTAAATAACAAATAGTACTTAAAACAAGGGTGTGTTAGTACTGTTACTGTGTTACTTAGTGTGTACTAAAGCTAAACTGTACTTACTTTATAAATAGTATTATTAGTTAGTAAATAGTTAAAAATATAGACTTTGGCTTTATTTTACTATTATTATGTAAATAATACTAATAGGGTTATCATAATTATATAATTGAAGGCTAAATACGGACATATTTGCGTTACAAGTTTTAATTTGTTTACTCCATACCCTACCTCTCCTCTTAGGTTTGTTTAATAAATTACTGTTTAACTTCATACACTTTATAATTACAGTAGTGTCATCATTATTATAAATAAACATTAAGATCTTATAATTCACACACTTTTAATTTTAGCCAAGCATACTTCACCTGTAACTGATTTTTGTATCTCTCTTCTTACCTCACACTCTTGGTTCATTTTACTTTTACTCTGTCCAACAATCACACTCTTGCACAACTTTCATATGCGCCCTCGGGTTGAGGCCCTTCCATTGCATTCTGGTCGGGTTGACCCCTGAGATTGCCCTAACTAGCATAGGTACATACAGACAGACACACGCATCCAAGCACTGTTTAATACGTCCTGATATCACCTGAATGGCTGAGGCCCGGGGTGGAAAGCGACATGTCTTCGCCAGTAGAATACAGACAGGCAAACACTTTACAACAACAAAAAACACTTTATTAATACATCATGACCATTAATTTTCAGATTTTTTCAGATGAATGAACTTTATTTAGAAAGTTTGTATCATCTTTAATTGATTCGTAAAGTTGCATGTGAATTCGTTTTGATTTGTAGAAGGCGTTTAACGTTTTCAGTTCAAAGTCTGTTCCGATCAGGAGATCAAACATTTGCATCAAAGAAAAACCCTTTAAATGAGATTATCAAAGCCTGTAATGAGAAGACTAAAAAGTACTCAGTATTGAACGATTCAGCAGTCTATACATTGGAACTGGCATTTGCAGATGATGTTGCCCTGATTACCAAATTATAGCCACATCTCCAGACCAACCTTCAAATCTAGAAAGAGGAGCTAGGGAAGACCATTAGCAGGTCAAAAACAGAAACCACGGTAGTCTTGACAGAAGAGAAGAGATCACATTTTTCTGGGTGAACAGTTTCTGGGGCAGACCAAGCAGTTAAAATGGATTGGAACTGTAATAAACATGAAGGGAGGTATTAATTAAAGAAGAGCTGGCTATGCGATGGGCACCAAATGGTTAACATATCCATAGAGATTTTCTCAGCAAAATGGAAATAAGTCAGAAAACTAAGGTGGCTGTATCTTCATCTTGACTAATAGATTTGAGCTATGGGCAATGACAAAAATGATAAAACATCATAAATTAGATATCTAAGGAAGTAATAAATGAAAAGTTCTGAAATCAGACAATTCGACAAGATCTCGATCCCCAGCCCTTGCAGACTGAAGTGGAGCAGTCTCAATTTATTTAGTTTGGCCATGTCTACAGAATTAAAGAAGATTGGCTACCAAGCCAGTCATGGGAAGCAAAGGGTCAAGGATCCAGATCCAGAGGACGACTGGGGTACAACATAAGACTATCTATAAGAGACCAAGATGACAACATAAGACAGTCAATAAGAAACTGTTGGTTAGACTGAAACCAGACCAAGAGGAAGACAGTGGATAGAATTATCTGGCAAACATCACCTCCATTGCCATGCCTTCAAGCTGTCCAATATTTTCTCTATTTGCCTCCCTCTGTCCCTTTTGCCAGCAATTCTTCTCATAGTAACTATGTGTTCCAATCCCCCTCTTCCCATGACATGCCCGAAAAAGAATGACTACCTTGTCCTGGTTTTGGCGATAAGCTTTCTTTCTGTGCCTCCTCAACAATCACATTATTAGCTTTCTTTGTATTCCATGGAATTTTCAATAGTCTTCTTTAAAAGCAAATATTTATTGCCTCCAATGATTCCTAATTGTCCATGACTCATTGTCGTATGTCAGGTCTGATTCCATGTAGCATCCATGAATTCTGTTTCATTAAATCCAGTGATAGGCTTTTGTTGCACAAGATTCCCCTCATAGTCTGGAAGACTGTTTTGTGTGTCTTAGATACGATACCACCAATACTTCTGATTTCTTTGGCTGAAGCCTTAAAAATATATGTTGATGACCAATTCTTCAGTATAGCTGCGGGTCCCAACTTCGTCTTCAGCAGACCCTGTCTTGGGTTCCAGTGCATGGTAATTGCTCCTCTAGAGGCATCTCAGATGTTGCAGCGTACAGCAAGGGAGTCTGACCAGCGCATTGGAGGTCTTCCCCGTGGTCTCTTCTTACCTCGGGGGTACCAGTCTGCTGTCGCTGTGCTCCATCGACCATCATTTCATCGCAACCTGTGACTTGCCCATCTATATTTTGCCTTGTCTGCATGGATTACCGCATCCTTCACCAGGAACAATCGTCTTATATCAGAATTGTGGAGATCTTGCATGCGTTGGTTCCAGAGAGTGATTCCAACAAAGTGTCTCTCGAGGGAGGCCTGGGTCACTCTCAATTTGTCCTCTAGTGATTTTGTTAGTGTCCACGTCTCTGTACCGTAGCAATAAAAATATATATGTATATATTTCAGAAAAATGGCACAGACCCAATATGATGTTGGAATCATTGGAGGAGGCGTAGTGGGATGTGCAATGCTATTTGAGCTAACACGTCAAGGCTACTCGTGTGTCTTGATGGAAAAAAATCAACATATCATGTCAGAAGCTAGTGCTGGAAACAGGTTAGGTTTCTTGTTATGATATATAGCAACTAATATAAGTAATTGTATTACTTTTTATTATTACATGAACAGTTTGCAAATAATTATTCATTGGCGATTTCCGTCTTTTTGCCAGACAATAGTAATTGTGGTTTGAAAAAAAAGATGTAACTACAGTTCATGACGATAACAAATGTGACTTATGAGACCAATCCTAGCAGAGAAGCGTCTTCCACTGTGTGTGCAAAGAAAGTCAGGATCGTTTGCAGCATCGCATGGTGTGGCGGGTCAGTTCAAACGCTGAGTCCTTAGACTATCAGCAATCAGCATCTCCTTTGTCTGTATTCCATGCTTAATCCTGCCCCTCCATGTAATACGATCCATGGCATCCTGTTCCCATGATCCCAAATTGATGCCTGCATCATTCATATCCCGCTTGCATACATTCTTGTACTGAAGTAGTGGCTGGCCTCGAGACCTTTTCCCCAACTGTAATTTCCTATAGCTAAGATCTTTTTTGGTATTCTGCCGTCATCCGTCCCCCGAGAGTGTCCCAGCCATTGGAGCCTTCGAAGACTAAGCATGGAAAAGATTCAGACAGTGCCTATTCTCTCCAATACCTCTGCATTGGTAATCTTCTCTTGCCACCCAACCCTCAGAATTCTGCACAAGTACCTCATGTGTTAGCTGTTTAGCCTCCTCTCCTGGTGCATGTAGGTAAACCATGTCTCACTGCCATAAAGAAGGGTGCTGAGGACACAGGCCTGTTAAACAAGTGTTTTTGTTTTAACAATGAGCTTCTTGTGTTCTCAAATCCTTTTTGTTAATCTGCTCATTGTTGTTGCTGCCTTGCCTATCCTGATATTGATCTCTTGGTCTAGGAATACTTATTAGTAATAACAATAATAATAATGCTGCTTACTCTCTTAGAGCATAGGTCCAATACTATCTCTAGATTCACACTTGCTCAGTGTATAATTAATCTGTAGTGGGGTTTCAGGGAATGGTTTTACACGAGTGAGGTTGCCAGCCCCATCACAACTTTTCCGGGTCCTGTGACCATCAGAAAGGGGACTAGTAAGATTTTTTAAGGATGCAGGTGAGAAGCGGACCGATTGAGATATTGGTCATCTAATTGCGAACAGTCCCAAGTGGTCTGCCGAGGCCTTTGTGTATGACAAGGACAAGAATAACACCACCGACCCACAGAGAGCATGTCGCAAGAGGCAACTAACTGTGACATGACATAACACTGGCCATGGTTAAGTGGTCTGCTATGAGCAGCATAGATGGCGCCTAACAGGCTTCCGTTATACTTTGTTCTAGTGTTTGAGTCAATGCAGCGAACTAATAAGCAGCTCGAGCCTAGCAGGAAATCCTCCTCCAGACTACATCCAGCTCACGTCAGAGCTGGGACCTCCACAGGGCATCTGTCCCTGTAACAGTTCCAGCCGGAGCATGAGCATTTAGGGCAGGGATGATGTGGTCGGCGACTCTGAGAACAAAGGTACCTGAATATGTGCCAAGGTCACTCTCCATCTCGACACTATGCCAAGGTCACTCACCGTCTCAATACTAAGTCAACAAAGGAAAACAGGGAGTTGGGAGAAATAATGTGTCTGGTGCAGGTATGGGCTGGGAACTGACCACTGGCGTTCCGATTTGGGTAGTGTGGGATTAGTGACAGACAGAGGCCAGCAGAGCTTGCTGCGACATTTTGAGTGACAAGAGTTCAGAGTGATGCGTTCTAATGGCAGCTGAATGGAGGCAGATCCCAACTAGGTGATGGCTGGGTCAAGACATCCCACAGAGGACCATTAGATAGCTCTGATACTGCTTGAGACTATATAATACTAGACAAAATTCAACTCAGGCAGACGGGCCATAGAGAGAGAGACAGAATTTAGCTAGGAGTCTGTTTAGCTTGCCGACTTAATAGAAGAGCGATTGAAAAGCTGTTTTACTAATGTTAGTGATAGAACAGGGCTGCTGAACCAGTATACGACTTTGAGTCTAGGCCAGTCGCTCTATACTGTGTGTGTTGGGCGCCCTGTGCCTAGAAGAGATCTGGATGTGTGTGTGGTGTGTGAAGGACACAGAGGGAACGATGTATGTTCCAGAGTGTGTGTATACACAGATCGATTGAGTGTGATCACATGTGAGTATACATTTAATATATTGAATGTATTATGTCAAGATCACCCGCCTGAGGGGATCTGAGTGTCACAGAATACAAACGTGAGGACGAGTTTTTGAGAGTGTGTTGAGGGTGCAGATAAGGGGAGGGGGGTGTGTGGCTAGAACTGGATTGGATTAGTCTGGAGCAACATCAAAAGCTAATGCTTATAAACTCCGAGAATCTATTTAGTTAAGATTGTATTTCTTGTATTGTTTGTAATCACATTGCACTCACTTTAATAGTTGTTGTAAGAGTATGATATAATAAATAGGGCACCTGCTGTGTGCTATGTTATTTGCTGTGTGTGGTCATGAATGATGTGGATACATGTGGTAACATTTTAGATAAATAACCCCAGTGAAAACCTGGACTCTGCTACATCCCTGTAGAAGTACAGGTCGACTAAGACTAATACTAATTGCGAACAAATCTCCAAGTCCATTTTACCTCTCTCACAAACTCCTCGAATTTCCGACTGTTGAACAGTTGTTACTGTCTAACTATCAATACATTATTTTAGACAGTATGGCCCATGTTTCACTTTACAGATTCTACTTAAACTGGGGGAACTGCGCCGCTAGTCCAGTCAGGCACAGCATACTGACCAGGATGTTCGTCAGGGTCAGGCACAATACACTGACAAAAACCACAATCTCTGTTTTCAAGGCAGCCTGGCTGACGAGATGTGGATTGATGTGATCTCTGTAGTAGTGAGCGCCACGCAGATAAAGCCAAGCATAGCACAACCGCCTGGTTGCTCGCGGTCCAATTTCATCAGCATGGTCTGGATGTGAGGAAAGCTACTACAACCTGCCACTTACGTCCTTTTCATGACGCACACAAATGTAAACTTACTCATTATGGTCATTAAAAAACAACAGCAACAACTACTAATACTTGCACTTAAAAATTATGTTAGTACAATTATAAATGAAAGGAGAAAGTGTTGAAGCAAATTAAAAGTGCATACATAAAAGAAAACCATAATAGCCTCATTGCTGATCTTGACAACATTTTACTGATGTAGAGTGAGGATCACTGCCATAATCTAGGGCAATACCCTAAATCTCTTCAAGGATATAAGGGTTTAGAGGGGAGGGAACTGCTGAAGTAAAATTTGAAGACAGCAGATGCTTGTTTACCAGGTTTAGAACAGAAGTCATAATTTCAACCCCAAAGTGCAAGGTGAAGCAGCTAGTTTTGATACAGTTGCAGCTAAATGTTATCTGCATAAGCTTTTTCTAAGTTCACTTTAGAAGGTTGATATATCAGACAGCAGCTATTCTGCAGATACGAAATTGTCTTTTATTGGAAGAAGATGCTGTTTAGGACTTTCATTGCTAAAGAGGAGAAGTCAGTGTCCGGCTTCAAAGCTGCCAAAGACAGAGTAGTAATAAATATTCTGTTCCTTTCAAATTTGTATTCGTCAATAGCAGAAACAAAGGTAAAAATTTACACCCCCAGAATTATTACTAAAGATTGGCTATGGAAATTAAAGGCAGCGTTATACAAACTAACATGCCTACTACAACACATGATGATGAAGAAGTGGAAGAGATCTACAACCTTTTGAAAAGTAATGCTAAGATCAACTAAAGCAGTAGAAAATGTTAGTATAATGGAAGACTGGAATGCAACAGTTAGAGAAGGTCCTGATGAAGACATGGTAGGGAAATATAGGCTATGAACAAGAAATGAAAAAAGGACAAAGATTAGTGAAATTTTGCAAACAGGAAAAATACACAATAGCAAACACTTTGTTTGTTATCTGAGTCAAACTCTTCCTTCAAAATCAGCCTCTTTCAAAATTTGGTCAACTTGAATGGTGCAGTATTCATTATTATACAAATCTCTTATGTATTCTCTCTACCTCTTCATTTTCTTCTTTCCCAAAAGAAGACTGTATAAATGGGCTAGTCTAGGAAATCTATCACATATCCTGTAGCAGATCCTGATACTGACTGCAACCTACTTATGATTAAATCACCAACTACAATTGAAGAAAACTAAAGAAATCATTTTTTTAAACTCTAGGGGATGGCCGTTAACTCAGGGAAACAAATCCTTATAAAATGCATGAGGAAGCATACCCTTACATAAAATGCATGCATTTTATGAAAATGCACTGTGCCGACAGGCGCAAAATAAAAACCACAGGACAACGCACACCACCTTGGAAATTAGAGAAATAAGGACCGCAAAAAAAAGAAAGAATAAACCCCCAAGTGTGAATTAGAAACAAAGGTTAATTTCCAATTAAAGGTAAAAGAAAACATTATATCAGTGGAAATACATACAAATGGCTATAACGGATGCAGCATATACAAAGATAGGAGAAAAGAAAGTAGAACACAGGAAACATTGGGCGATATTTGAAATACTGAGATAAAAAAATGACAGGGAGGAGTACAAATAATAAACATGGAAGGACAATATACAGGAAGATCAAGAAGGAGATCAACATTATAAAATAGCATGAAAGAATTGGTAGAAAAAGAGCAGCAAACAAATTGAAGATCTAAATAGAAAACAGAAAACACATTTGGTATATCTTCATTTTTTCGTTCGCCGCATTTTAAAAACAATTACGTTTATGTGTGAAGGCCAATTCTCTGGATAAAGGTTGCTGGAAAGTTCTTTAAGGCTTCCAAACAGCTTTGTGTGAAGGTTTGTCTCTGTGAGCAAGTGCTCAGTATGCAGTTGGTTAAATAACAGTCTTGCGGGATATGTTCAGCTGTCTGTACCGCTGCCCACACATACACATTGGCAATGAAGTCAATTTTAACCTGCGTAAGTGATCATTCAATGTGTTATGTCCTGTTCTCATGTAGAACAGGATCACTTGCTCCACTCAATCAAGGCAGTGATAGTTGTCTCTTGCTTGGTCGGCGTTCCTTATGGCCACACTTACAACCTTAGATGAGGTACATAACCAAACACTTCATGGGATCACAGTGTCATGAAGACCATTCCAATAGATGATTTGGAAAAAATCTCAGGCATCACACCTCTATCCCGACAGCACACACAATGAATACCAGATTCGAAGATCTTGCCAGTGGAAGACTGAAGAGAAGTAGCTTTGTACATTTGTCAAAAAAAATTAATCAGAACATATAAGGATGAATTACCAGACATCGCTAAGGAGGTAAAACCAATACACCTTCCAACCCCATGGGAACAACATCAAAATCTCAGTATAAAAACAATCATAACCACCACCTACCTCATGGGAGAGAAAAATGCTCTCCAAAGGAAAACAGCAGCATATGACATTATTGAAATACTATTTATATCGCAGAGAAGCATGGCTTCGTGTATGTAAAGATGGATCAGCAACTAGAGCAGTCAAGAATGGAACCACAGGAACAAATAAAGAAAATAAAACCATTAGTTCATCCACTGGGAAATTATGTTCAAGGACTGAAGTACAGGCACCAATTATTTCTACAGAAATGATTATCAACACAAGCCAATGCCAGCAGGCTGTATTCCTTACAGATGCAATGTTTGTTCTACTAGCCCTCAAGAACGGTAAACTGCCAGAGCATAGGTGAGCTGCTGCCAAGAGAAGGGTAGTGTTACAGTGGATACCATCACACTGTGGCATACCAAGAAATGAGAAAGCAGACAGATTAGCAAAGACGGTGAGAACAGAATGAACAAACAATCATCTTCCAAGAAAAGAAAATTTGGCACATAAGAAAATCAAACAAATATGCAAGAAGAATAGAAGAACACAACGAAGAACAATTAAGGACAAAAATGGAAACTCCATGACAGACGCAAAGAAGAAAATGGAGAGGGGGAGAGAATACATAACATATTTCTATGAGGATGAATAGTACACTATTCAAGTTGACCAAATTTTGAATGAATCTGATTTTGAAGAGAAGAATTTGACACTGTACACATACCAAAGCACCAGGGATAGATGATATACCTATCAAACTAATCAAAACAGCAGGAAAAACACTAAGAATTACTTTTTCTTCATGTGAACACTATTTACCTAGAAGGAATATGGCCTACTGATCATACAACATCAGTGATCATCCAAATACCAAAACAATTGAATGTAATTTATTGCAGCTAATATCTTTCGATAAACCTAATATCACATGCTTTGATAATTCTACTGTGAATAATTAAGAGAAGAATAGATAACAATATAGAATCTGTGCTAAATGAAAATCAGTTTTGGTTCAAAAAGGATAGAGGCACTTGCAACACAGTTGAAACACTAAGGTTTCTTGCAGAGAGAATGATCAAAGAGGATAGATATCTATTTATATGCTTTGTTGACTATCTAAAGGTTTTTGGTAAAGTAATAATTCAACTAATAAAGAACATTTGAAAATTAAATGGTGAATATAGCACTCAAATAGGGAATAACAAGTGCAGTCCCAATCAGTAAAGGAGTAAGGCGGGGATGTTTATTATCACTAAGCCTAATTATATCTTATTCTGAAGCTACCAGAAAAGGCAACTTGGGTATTAAGGTCAATGGAGAAAATTTTGGGATGACCAAGCAATAATAGAAGAAACAGAGAATACATTACAAAAATTACTCACCAGATCAATGATACAGCCAAGGCATTTGTTATGCAGCAAAAACAATTGTAATAGCCAAACAAACCCAAAGGATAAATATCAGCATAGAGGGACAAACCATAGATCAAGTGCAGAGGTTTTATATTTGGGACATATTTTTTTTGGGAGGAGGCTTGTTATGAAATTGAAATCTTAACTAGTATAGCAGTAGCAAAGAAATGTTCAGTGAGACACCAAAATTATAACGTCAAATATTGAGCTGCGTAAAAGACTGATCACCCATACATATCAGACCCGAGGCACTTTTTGATCCTGAGACATGGAGTGTACAAAAATTATGAAAAGACCTTAAAAGAATTTGAAAGGTGGTGCAAAGAGTGAACTGGACAGAAAAAAGATTAAAGTATCATCTTCAAGTACAAAGTTGACAATAATGAAACTTTAACCTTTTCTATTCCCTGCTTCTATGTTGAACAGTCATCCTTTCAACATATTGCTCCAATAGGAACTTGGGGTCATCACTATGGCTGTATTTTTTCCAGTAAGTCCGTGCCAAAGTATTTATGTTCTCTTTTAGAGGTTAGAGATTACTCTTGGCACTGGGGAGAAAGACTAATGTCTGGGCATGCACACCATACTGATCAGACATGTTTGTCAGGTTCAGGCAAAATCTACTGGCCAAGACCCTCATTTCGGCTTCCTCAATAGCCCTCCCTGGAAACAAGTTGTTTTCATAGCAGCCTCCTGACTAACAAGGTGAGGTATAGACGTGATTCTTGTAGTGGTGAGTGATACACAGATGAAGCATAGCTCAACTGCCTGGAGGACCCTGGTCCACCTTCATCAGCGTGCTCAGGATGTGAGGAAAGCTACGACGACCCACCACTGAACGTCCTTTTTAGGGCACACAAAAGAGTAATCCTACTCAATGTAGGTATTCAACAACTCTTGGCACTTTTATATTTAAAGATGTTGTCAAGAGCCTATGCATAGTCCTCCTTTGGTACATACACGGTAGGTTACAGTGATCCTATTATTTCTTCTCCAGTAAGAGGCCTGAATCCATGTGCTGAATTTTACACCGTATGAGATTGCTTTTTTTCCATCTCTTCAGGTTTCCGTACCACTTTCAGTTCTGAAGTCATTAGCTATTTAGTCTTAATCTTTCTCCCGATTATAGCTTCTGGCAAAGCAGTATGTCTCTTTATACTTCTTCTTCTTCTACATTCATTCTCAATCTCCCGCTACCAAGCCCCGAACAGGGCTTTGCAAGTAGCAGGATGTGGTCCGGAGAATGAAATGGCGTTGTGTTGCTAGTTTACAGCTTGATTGTGATATTTGCACCCTTCAGTCCGACACATCCGCCTTCAGCAGATTTATACTTCTAATGTATGTATTATTTTTATGATTTATGTTGTTCCTAGTTTTGTTTCAGGGCATCTTTATTTTGCTTCTTTTTATTTTAATTTTTGATCGTATTCCACTGCCAGTGGCATCCTACATACAGGCTTTGATTCACCCCTCAACAGTCTAGAGCAGCATTGCATTAAAAGTTGTCAGAATGTGGTATCCGAAGTCCTTAACAAGTTCAGCATACCAAACCAAAAATGTGGAGCAGTTCTCGTAGCCTGGACAGGACAGCAGGTTCAACTTTCATATAGTTCATCACATAGTTGTCTAAAGTATTATGATAATATTGTATAATTGTATAATAATTGTATTACTGTTTTTTTGTGTGTCTTGATTAAGGTAACTATCATAATTCTACCACTCATGCTAATAGGAACATAAAACTAATGTTGCTTTCAGCCTCTTTCCAGGAAGCCTGGGCCAAATTATTGTTTTTTGTTTTTTTTGCGTTCACCTTATTTTTCTATTCCCTAAGGTGGTGTGCGCTACACTATGTTTTTATTTTGCGCCTTTCCGCCCAGTGTATCCAACTTTGGCATGCATTTTATGTAACGGTCTGCTTCCTCCTGCGTTTTCTAAGGTTTGCATCCTCTGGGTAACGACTGGTGCTGTGATACGAGAGCAAACCCAGCACCTTAGGGTTGTGAGCCGTGTTACTTAACCACTAGCCCAGACCGTTCCCCTGTGCCAAATAATTGATGTGATTATGCAGAATCAGTTTCTGTAGCTCTTTTTTTATATGATGACGTTCCCAGCTTCATACACAACCCTTTTTATTTGCTTTTTGTGACATCCATAGTAGAGTTCAGTGATTCTGTTTTTTCAACCCCAATAATGGATCTCTAGAATCCACATGACAGTTTCAGAACTATGTAAATGTATTTTTTGTTTGTCTGTTGTGCAATTTTCATTATTCTAAAATATAAAATTGTTTGTAAATCTACTAAGATTAGTTGTTGCGTGTGTTCAAGTTATCAGCACAATCTTGTTAGAAGTGTGACAAAAGTTGCTCCAAGAGACAAGTTACTGAAGTGTTTTTCAATTATTGTGCCATGGCCAAGGGTGCTGCAATCTCATTAATTATTTTACTCTGACTTGGTTTCCTGATTAACACCATATGCCATAAATTGTTCTCTTTTAAAGTGTTATCAAGGTTTGAGGGACTTGTCATGATGAGTCCCTAAATGAACTGTTGTTTGCTGTTGTTGATCAGGTCATTTTTTACCAAAATGAAGAAGACCTACACCACCTGAATTTTGCTCGTAATGAATATGACATGAAGATCAACACACGATAGACAGAAACTATGTTGATATCGCATGAACACTGTCGAAGACGGATATGTTGGACTGAAAGGTGCAAATATTGCAGTCAAACTGTAAACTAGCGACATAACATATCTCGTTCTCCAGACTACATCCTATTACTTGCAAAGCCCTGTTCAGGGCTTGGTATCAGGAGATTGAGAACGAACACGAAAGAAGATATTGCGTGAACAAGTGCAGAGAAGTTTCCACATTAGTGACATTGATATCAAGCAAGTACGGGAGTTCAAATACCTAGGTAGTAAGTTTGCTGATGACGGCAGAGTGGACAGAGAGATTGTACATATAATTCAGAAAGTGAACAGTGTCGACTATCAAATTGCACGAGGGAGGAAGACCAACATCTGCTCAGGCAAAACATACTGATCAGACATGTTAGTCAGGATCAGGCAAAACATACTGGCCAAGACCCTACTTCAGCAACCTAGTAGCCCTCCCTGGAAATGGACTGTTTTCATGGCAGCCTGGCTAACGAGGTGAGTGTTCGACGTGATCCCCGTAGTAGTGAGTGACATGCAAATGAAGCCAAACACGGCACAATCGCCTGGAGGACCCCGATCCACCTTCATCACGATGCTTGAGATGTGAGGAACGCTACTGCAACCCGCCACTAAACGTCCTTTTCAGGGCGCACAAAAGAGTAACCTACTCATTATGGGCATTCGCACACAACAACATCAAATTGCACCGATTTTGAAACACCATAGAGTGCTTCTTTCAACTAAGAGAAGGCTGATAAATGTACTTTTTATTCCTACATTGTGTTGGCAATATAAATCTTGGTCCTTACTAGAAACACATAAGAGTAAGATTCATGGATGTGAGATGCGCTGTATTAGAAATGCATCAAACCCAGAAGCTAGCATCAGGATGGAAGGCAAAGGAAAAAGAAGTTAGACACCACAAAACTGCAAAGCATGATGATCGCTGAAGGATTTCTAATGGACTTAGATGGAAAACTAAAGAATCTGCAGCTCGGTCAGACTAATGTGGATGAAGACTGGGCCACCATTAGAGACTCTGTAAACTCCTCCGCCTCTGAACACATTGGATACACGACATGTAAACATCAAGACTGGTTTTGATGAGAACGACGCAGAAATCATGTCCCTTATCAAGGAAAAAATTAGCTATTTAGAGCTCATTAAAGGGACACATCGTCTGCAGTCAAAAAGATGGCGTTGACAACCATATAAAGAGTGGTCCAAAGAAAGCTCAGGAACATGAAGGACACGTTTCGGAAACAAGGCAGATGAAATCCAACTTTATGCTGACAGAAACAACACAAAACGCTTCTATGATTCTTTAAAGACTATTTATGGCCCTCAACCATCGTATGGAACTCCAATTCTGAATGCAGATGGCTCAGAACTGCTGACAGACTAACCGAGAATACTGGAACGCTGGGCAGAACACTTCCGCACGGTCTTCAACCAACTATCCTCCGTCTGCAGCGAGGCAACAGAATGCCTGCCTCAGATACCTCTGAACAATGAACTGGATGTTCCTCCAAATATAGAGGTCAGAGCTGCAATCAACCAGCTATCAAATGGGAAGGCTGCAGGTGCAGACCTAATACCCGCTGAGATCTACAAAACAGGTAGTTGTGTTCTAACACAGAGACTAACTGAGTTGTACAACACAATATGGACCATAAGAACTGAAGGATGCTACCATCATTCACTTATTCAAGTGAAAGGGAAACTGTCAGTCCTGCGATAACCACAGAGGAATCTCCCTCCTATCGACTGCTGGCAAGATACTGGCACGAGTTCTCCTCAACAGATTGATCACTCACCTAGAACATGGTCTTCTTCCAGAGAGTCAGTGTGGCTTTAGATCAGGTTGCGGAACTGTGGATATGATATTCGCGGCTCGGTAACTTCAGGAGAAATGCCAAGAGCAGCAACGTGGGCTGTACATGAATATTGTGGACCTGACTAAGGCTTTCGATACCATCAACAGAGATGAACTTTGGAAGGTCATGGAGAAATTCGTCTGTCCAAGCAGAATCACCAAGGTCGTCAAACAATTCCACGAAGGTATGAATGCTCATGTGCTGAGTGATGAGGAAACATCAAATGCCTTTCCTGTAACAAATGGCGTCAAGCAGGGCTGTGTACTAGCCCCAACACTCTTCAGCATAATGTTTGCTGCCACGTTCAGCATTAGCTATCAGGGTTGTAACCAAAACGTGGTGGAAATAAAATACAGGATTGACGGAAAACTCTTCAATCTCAGACGACTGCAAGTACACAACAAGGTAAAGGACAGAACCATCTCAAACTTGCTTTTTGCTGATGACTGTGCTCTCGCTGCCAGCACTGAAAGAGACATGCAGACATATGTAGACAAGTTCTCAGCAGCCTGCAACATTTTTGGTTTTACAATTAATACCAAAAAAAACCGAAGTAAAGTTTCAGCCTGCCCAGATTAACGCATATAGCAACCCAGATATCAGAGTCAAGAACGAGCGCCTCGAAGCATTTTTTCCAGGGAAACTACTATTGACTGCAAGGTCAGTAACAGAATCTCCAAGGCCAGTGCTGCTTTTGGAAGGCTGCGCAACAGTGTCTGGAATCGGAGGGGTCTTAGGCTTGATACGAAACTCAAAGTCTACAGAGTTGTAGTGCTCCCCACCCTTCTGTATACCAGTAAGACGGGAACTGTGTACAGCAGGCATGCTAGGAAAATAATCCACGAAGTGCCTCCGTAGATCTTTAAAAATAAAGTGGAAGGATAGGGTACCAGACACCAAGATCCTCATGAAGACAAAAATGCAGAGCATCCACACACTGTTACAGAAGACCCAGATCAGGTGGGCCGGCCACGTCGTGCGCATGTCAGACAACCGCATCCCAAACCAACTAATGCATGGTGAGCTGAAAGATGGCTTGCGTCAAGCATTTCAAAGACTCCCTTGAAGTATCTCTGACACGCTTTAGCATCGATGCAAACACATGGGAATATCTCGCACAGGACCGCAAGGCATGGCGGTGAACCACCATCAGAGGCACCTTCATTGCTGAGGAGCGCCGAAGTGCAGAAAAAACGCACTTTATGTAAAGACAAAACAACTGACATTCACATGTCCAATTCTGACATTAAATGCTACATATGTGGAAGGATTTTCCGTGCCAGAATTGGACTATACAGCTACCTCCGAACTCACTGGTGAGGTGTGCACAACATGTCTGACAGCTGTTGTCATCATCGCTTGCGATGGACAGCTATTATTATGAGAAATGCAGCAGAAAGATAATCCATGATCGAATCCACAACACACTGAGGCAGGTAGTGGGGACAAACCCAGTTAGTGCCTACATTGACGCCCAACATATGAAGTGGTTTGGGCATTTAGTCAGAATACATTATGACCAGCCTGCAGCGAGAGCATTTCATATGCAGGTTTCCGGTCCACGAGCAAGGGCAGACCTCGACGTCAGTGGGTCGAGGGTGTCTCTGACACTCTCAAGAATTTACACCTAAAGACAGCACAAGCCTCCCATTTGGTATCCCACTTCTCTGCAATGCAGTATGGCAAGGACAGTAGGACAAAAAAATAAGAGGAAGATCAAGGTTTTTATATAATATATTTCCATTTCATAATATACAAAGATGTTAAGAATGAGATTGTTTATTTTATTATATCTTGTAATATTTTCTGCCTATAACATGTCCAGCAGTATGATTAAAAGTTGAGTAAATAATAAATCTGGTAACATTTATACAATGACATAATGGGAGAAAAGACTAGCGTCTGGTCAGGTAAAACATACTGGTCAAGCAATGTTAGTCAGGGTCAGACAAAATATACTGATCGGGCAATATTAGACAAGGTCAGACAAAATATACTGATCAAGATCCCACCTTACTTTCACTCAGTTCTCCCAGAAAACAGGCTGTTTTGTGGCAGTCTGACTAATGAGGTGGGGGTTTTTGTGTCGACGTGATTCCCGTAGTAGTGAGCGACACAGATATGACGCCAAGCATAGCATGACCAGCTGGAGGACACTAGTCCACCTTTATCAGCATGTGAGGAAAGCTACTGAAATATGCCACTTAACACCCTTTTCAGGGCATACAAAAGAGTAAACTTACTCATTGTGGGCATTCAACAACAACACTCATTCTAAAAAATGTCTACACAAGCACAGTCAGGCATGTATTGGATAATGGCATGGCAATCTTGGCGACTGCATCCAAAACAGAACGCTTAATGAAAGTCCAAAATGCAGTAGCCATCCCTTACCCATTATCAATTATGTCTCTGCACTCCTTGGAGCTGACATTATAGTTATCAGCTATGAGGCACTTTTTGCCAGTCACATTCAACAGTTGAGTCAGAAAGTCCCACAAAGGGTCATCCATGTGGAAGTAAAGTAAAAATCCTGTCACGTCATAGGAAATATGGTGTTACGCCCATATTATTCTGTGACCACGGCACACAGTGCAACCTTTACTTCCCAGCTTTTTTTCTCATACCCAATTTCTGTGGCTAGGTAGACCACAGGAACCAGTTTGCAATCTGAAAATAAATCCTGCACCAAATGGGGATTGAACCCTGACTGCTATCTTGTTCTTGTAGGCGGCTGTATTTTTAAAAACTTGTTATAATCTAATTTATCCTTTTCGTTGATTAACTTATAAAACTGTATGAAATCACCTCAAATTCTTCTCTTTTCTAGACAATGAAGGCCAGCTTTTCTTAGTCTTTTCTCATTACTACAATTCTGGACTTCTACCATCAGTTTTGTCTCTCTACTATGTATCCTTTTCAGCAGGTTTATATTTGCTCTACTTTAAGGACTCCACACCTATACACAGCCTCACCTGTAAACAGTACTTCAACTTAGGTATAACTAATGCTTTATACAGTTTGCATATCACTTCCATACTCCTATGTTTAATGGGTTTTTTTATCATACATAACATTGCATTTGCCTTTTTTAATACTACATAGGCTTGCTCACTCACCTTGTATGTATGATCTATTATAGTCCCTAGATACATCCCATTCCTAATCTCGCCAGGACTTCTTTATTTGTTGCTTTTCTTTCAATGAAATGCCACCCATTCTTCTGTATATCCACATTTCAAAGGCCTCTATTTTTCCTCCAAATGTTTGCTTTGCTCATCATTCATCTTTCCCTACCATATAGTAACAATAAATATACATAACACTTGATGACTCTCCATTTTAGTCTATTGGTTATTTACCTGGATGTCAATATATTTCTCATGTTGTTAAATGTGGTTTTGGCCATTATTTCTATCTATTGATGTTATTTGAGCACCAAACACAACACATAAGGCAGAACTCAATGCTCTACAGGTAGATCGGTCTGATGCCACTCATTGTAGTTCCTGTATATATTTTAGATTAATCACAATGGTCTATCTAGTGGTTGTCCTCAGTAGTGTCTCTCTTGGCCTGCCCCTCTTTCTGGTGTCACTTTGTCTCCACATAATTGGTTGGACTGGAAGTCTGTTGCTGTTCATGCTAAGGACATGTCTGATGTACATCCAATGTCTTTTACTTATGATAGTAGACACATATTACTTTTTGGTCTCTAATCTTATTTGTTTGCTTGTCTAAATTCTTTCCAATATTTTCAGAGACATTTATTTTCAAATGCATTTAACCTATTTTCAAGTTTTTTGTCATTTTCCAGCTTTCATGTCCATATTTTAGTACAGATATTATGTTGGTTATTCATATTCTCTTATTCACTTCCCTTTGACATCTACCATCACTAGTTATTATTATATGTCTGAGGTACTTCTTCTTCTTCCTCATTCGTCTTCAGACCTCAACTTCAATGACTCTAACAAAGGCAGCAGTCGACTCAAGGCTCTGTACACTTCCATACAGCTTCTCGTGGAAGGACACTGGTTGTTGCCAAATGCTACTTCTTTTGTCGGTATACAGTGGAAAGAACTGCAAAATATGTTTTGCCTTCATGGGGGCTGTGCCGCAGGCACAAAGGTCTGTAGTGCCAATCTTGAACTTGTTGTACAGATGACATCTAAGTCTGTTGTAATCTTTGCGTAGCCGGAGAATTATCTCCTGGTCTCGCCTGGAGAGTTGATGGTAGGCATCGTTTTCTATGTGGCCAGGGTGGTCTTTTTTCCATTTTGCACTGTACATTGCCCTGATGAATGCTTTAGTATCATTGTATGTGATTTCTGTGTCACTCTGCTGCAGCATTCCTCCCTCTCTGGCGAGTCTGTCCGCCTCTTCGTTGCCTAGAATGTCGCAGTGGGCTGGTATCCACTGAACTATGATTTTTTTTTTAGTTCTGGGACAGGTGTTCGAGCGAGTCTGCCAGAGCACCGAGTTCATTTTTGTGCTGGTTCATGAATGCCATTAACAATGCGAGGGCGTCTGTAAAAAGGACCACTTGCTTTTCTGCCTTCTCCTTATGGTCTATAAGGGTTTCAGCTGCTTGTCTCAGGGCACTGGCTTCGACACTGAAGTGGCTGCAGCGTCTCCCAGTAGCAAATGCTGCTGAGTTTACCGTATAGGCGTGTGTCCAGGCTGGTGGTGGAAATTTTTGGTTGATGTAATTTGTAACTGTGTTTTTTTCTGTTCGTCAGTTTGCGACTTTTTGCCTTCGATATTGGGATATTGCATATAATATCAGGAAAGGGTCTTCCTTTCCAGAGGCAGCGGATGGAGCATGCTGGTATTGGTTTTATTTTTTCGTTTAAAAGTGCAGCATTGTTTTTAATCTTTTTGTTTTGCCTGGACTGTAAAACCGTTTCAGCCTGCCGCGTCCCAGCCCATTTAGTGTGTGGTGCATCGGGTGGTCCACGATTCTTTTGAATTTTTCCACTTGCTGTAGAATTCTGCAGTCTCTGCGGTCTTCCATTGGCTGTAGCCCAGTCATAGCTTCCAAGTCTTTTATTTGGGTGGACTTCAGAGCTCCTGTTATGATGTGGGCTGCTTGGTTCTGGGTGTGCCTTATTTTGCCAAAGTTTGATTTAGATGCCGTGGACCAAGCTGCAATGCCGGATTCCAAAACTGGTCTCACTCTGCCAGTGTATAATTTGTTTAGTGTGTTTCCGTCAGCACTCCATATAGTACCAGCAAGCTTCTTCATGATGGACATTTTTTTTTTAACCTCGCCCTCAGCTGGGTCTTTAAAATTTGCATTGTCCGTCTGAGATACAAGTAGCATATATACTCTTCCAGCATCTCCCGTGTTTACTTTGATGTTTACTGTGCGCGTCTGTTTTGCTAATTACCATAGTTTTTGTTTTCCTAATGTTAATGTCCAATCCATATTCTTTACTTACAAGTTTCTGCAACTCTTGCTTACTTTTCAGCATATCTCACGTTTTTGATTAGTCTTTGTATGTAGATGATTAAGAAGTATCAGCAATGTTGATGTCCCAACTACATTTCTTCTTCTTCTTCTTCTTCGTTTGTTCTCAATCTCCCACTACCAAACCCTGAAAGGGCTTAAGTAGCAGAATTTAGTCCAGAGAACAGAATGCGTTGTGTCGTAGTTTACAGCTTCACTGCGATATTTGCACCTTTCGGTCCAACGCATCCGACTTCAGCAAGCATTTTTTTAGTACCGGGTTAGCATTCCCTCTTCGATCCCTTCTCCTTAGCCAGTCTGCCCTGCTGCAGCCTGTTATCCAGGATCACCGCGTGGAGGTGTAGAAGGGTCTTGGCAGCTATGGTTCGCTTGCCCTGACGCTAGCAGTCAGCTATGGGTCGCTGACCACTGCAGCTCATGTGCTGCTCAGCATTTTGATCCCCCAACTACATTTGAAAGATCATCACAAAGCTGTTGTTCGTACATTTAGAATAGCTGTTACACGTTTTCTATTATGTCTCCCTCTGTTGGTTCCCCATACTAGCCCTGAGTGTTTAGACAGTAAACAATGTAGTGCATCTATAGGGTCATCAACAAGCCATATTTTCCATTGTGCCTCAAATCTGTTGCGGCCTAGCCTGAACTAACCCACACTTCAACTTTCATATTATATTAGTATGACCTCATATCTGTGTGGATTATATTGTTTTAGGTAGGCTACTGCGTTTAATAGATCCTACACCAAATTCATCATATTAGTTGACTTCTCACATTAAGATCTGATATGTTCAGTCCTCCTCTTCTTCTTCGTTCATTCTCGATCTCCTGCTACCAAAACCTGAAAAAGAATTTGCAAGTAATAGGATGTTGTACAGAGAACGGAATGCATTCAGTTTGACTGGTAATTTAACAATCTGTTTCTTGGTAATTTATTCACTTGTTAACAATATCCATTTCTACCACAAAAATTAATGATAGTCACGTTTCTTCATCAACCACTAAGCACTGATAGTTCAGTAATACCTATGCCAGTCACAATAAGGACAAAATAAATTAAAGCTGCTGCAGTACTGATGGCCAAAAGTCAAAGGCTTTGTGGCCATAATGTGGTTTTCATTTTGTTCCTATCAACATTGCTTGAGCTAATTCAACATTTCTATGGTCATGATCAATGGACCCAAATAAGTAACTGTTTTAGTAAATGAACCACAAAGTGAGGAGTAATTGGCTGTCCAATGAAGAAACAACTCGGTGTTGTTAGTAGTTGTTTCAAATGCCCACAATGAGATGTTTTGCTTTTTTGTGTGCCCTTAAAAGGACATTAAGTGGCGGGTTGCAGTAGCTTTTCTCACATCTCGAACATGCTGATGAAGGTCGACCAGGGTCCTCCAGGCAGTTGTACTATGCTTGGCTTCATCTGCGTGTCGTTCACTACTATAGGGATCACGTCGATCCCTCACCTTGTTAGCCAGGCTGCTGGGAAAACAGCCTGTTTCCAGGAAGGGCTACGAAAAAGCTGAGGTGAGGGTCTTGGCCAGTATGTTTTACCTGACCCTTGAATTGTTAGTTAATTATAATATAATAAAAGGTAAAGGTGGGTCTCATGGCAACAGTTCATGTGTAAAGTAGAGTGGATATGGACATGCTAGAAAGGATACAAAGATGAGCTACAAAAATGATCGTGGGATTCCAGAATTATAGTTATGAGAAAAGACTCTGAAAAACTGGTCTACAGTGTCTATAACAGAATAATTCAAGGTGACTTAATACAAGTTTATAAATTAATCAATGGAAAGGATAAATTAGACTATAACAATTTTTTTCAAAATACAACTACCTACTAAGACAAGAGGCCAAAGCTACAAATTAACTAAAGAAAGATCCAGATTAAATATTCGGAAAAAATTTGTTAGTCAAAGAGTGGTGAATGCATTAGTATTGCAGGCATGAACAATTAATGCATTTAAGAATAGATTGCTTTAGAGCAAGGAAATGTAAATTAAACTGGTTGTCTACAGACTCTGCAGAGTCTTCTAAACAAGTATAAAAACGTTAAGTTATCAAGTCGCTTTGAGAAGTGTTAATCATTTAATTGTTCCACAGAATGAGAAAATCCCAGGTCTAATACAGAATGCCCATGAAGCAGGGGTTCATGATATAGATGTTATGTCTCTGTCTGAGTTGTACAAGATGGAGCCATCGTTACGTCCCGGAGCACATGGTGCCCTCTTTGTTCCTGGTGAAACTATAGTGGATTCCAGTCTTCTAGGACTATGCTGTGCTCATCATGCTACTAAACAGGGAGCAAAGGTAATTTTTTTTCATACTAGACATAGTCATTGAAAATGAAGCGTTGTGCATGTTTTATTCATAATAATATAAAAATGTTCGCTTAGGCATCAGTGTCCCATACCATTGATTCATCCTACCACGGCTACATGCTGCAGAAAAAATGGCACTTCAAGTTGTAATTCTCAATGAACTTCCAATATCTGGGGATGAAGCCCTGGCGCCTGGTTGTTTTATGGTACCGTAAGTGTGTAGTCGGAGGTCCCTGCGGACTCCTTGAGGGGAGCCAAGTTCTCCACTGCCTTGGGACAGGGGCAGCGAGGATTAAAAGCATCACTCAGCGCTTGAGCGGTGTGTCTTAAGCATGTTGCTGACTGGGTAGAGCTCAATCTCTCCCGGGTGACGTCATTATTGGCTCATGTGTAATTTCCTAGCCACACAAAAACCGGCACTGTCTGCAAACAGGGTGAAGGGTGCCAATCTCGTGAAGTTCAGCCATGTGCACCTGACCGTGGAAATACAACACAGGGTAGCAAAAATGCTATTTAGAAATAGTCGATGACCATGCCAGAATAATGAAAGTGAAAAACACCACAAAATGAACGAACAAATTAGTCCCAACAGTCTGGAGAAGATGGATGTGTCAGACCGAAAGGTGAAAATATTGCAGTCAAGCTGTAAACTAGTGACACACCGGATTCTGTTCTCCGAACTAAATTCTGCTACTTGCAAAACCTTGTTCAGGGCTTGGTAGCAGGAGATTTAGAACAAACACAGATGAAAAAGAAGAAGTCCCAACAAAACACCGCAACAGATTTCTGTGGACACATGTAAGTAATAGACTAGTGTGAATCCCAGTCAAATTCATGGTCTGGTGGCATCCTTAATAGACTAAAACACAACAGCAAAGTTATACCTGTGGCCTGTTAGGCTGTATTTTTGCTGCTTTTTTTCATACCCATTAATAATTAAGTTATAGTAGTTGTCTTTTAGAAATATTGCAAAGATTAAACAAAGTATAGCCAGGCAAACACACACTCACCCTCTCTCCCAAGAGACACCCGTACTCTCTAAAACAAAAAAAACATTCCTTTGCAAACAAAATACAAGCTTTTGTGCGAAACTGTGCCAAGCTCTAGTCTGAGGAAAACAGATAGAAAATGATAGATTCAATATTTATAAAGTCCACCTAATGGCACATACATTAAGCAGAGAAAGCTGATACCTGGTGCTGAAAAAACAGTGGTTGGAGTATACTACAGATGTCCTTCAAGTACAAAAGAGGAAGATGAGGAGCTAATTAGTAACATTAAAAAGGCTACTGCAAGGAAATTATTATTAATGGGGGATTTCAATTTTCCTGAAATAAAATGGGATATGGCAGAAGCATTTGCAGAGTCGAATCCTTTTGTTAAGTGCATAACTGACAATTTTTTTATTCAACATGTAGAGGAAGCTTACCAGAGGCAAAAACATACTCTACCTAATATTTACTACAGAGAAAAATATGATTGAAAACGTTATCATAGGAGAACTGTTTGGCTCAAGATCATCCATTGGGATCTTATAGCAAGGAGAGAGGTAAGTATAAACTCGCGAGCATACGACTACTTTAAGACAGATGTACAGAAGATGAAAGAGAAGCCAGCCACATAATCTGGAAAGATATTGTCAGACGTACAGATGTTGAACAATTGTGGGAGAGTTTCAAAACAGTTTTAGAACAATTAAAAGTGGAATGTGTTCCATGTAGGGAGGCAAACACCAAGCAAAAAACTAGATTTGTAGTTAAATGTAGAAGAGCTAAAAATAAAGCATGGAAAAAATATATAATGGCAGATAAATCTTCTTCTTCTTCTTCTTCTTCGTATGCTGTCAGACGTCAACCTGTATTTTTTCAAAAAAATCAGCGGTCATACTGAGGCTGTCGACACTGCCATAGAGCTTGTCTAGTGTTGCCACTGGTGATGGCCACATGTGCTTTCTCTGGTCCTCGTATTTCAGGCAGTTTTGCAGCAGATGTTCAGCGGTCATTTTTCCGGTACCACAACTGCATTCGTCAGTGCCACCTATCTTCAGTTTATTGAATAGGTGGTACCTCAGTCGGTTGTGGCCTGTGCGGAGTCTGAAGACCACGACCTGCTCTCTTCTGTTCAATTGGTAATAGGCATCATTTTTTGTGTAGCCAGTATCTTCTGTTTCCCATTTGGCCATGTATCTGGCTCTAATGAGCCTTTTTTACTCTTCGTAGGTCACACTAGAATCTGGTTGTGGTAGTCTTGCACCTTCTTTTGCCAGTCTGTCTGCTTCCTCGTTGCCTTGGATGTTACAATGGGGTGGAACCCACTGTACTACTACTCTTTTTGGTGCGGTCTGCTGGCATAGTTGACAGATACTGCTCTTAAATCATTGTTCAGTATTTTTCTGGCTTTTTAGTGCTGCAGATAAATCAAAAGTAACATATTTAAAATATTTGGACAAGCAGAACATAGCCCAGAAAGTTAATAAAGCAGCAAAAATATACTTTTTAAAAAAACTTGCTAATAAGATCAAGACTGATAGTAAAAGCTTCTTTTCTTATGTTAGAAATAAACAAAGAAGGAAAGACAAGGTAGGCCCTCTCATTGATAGCACAGGTAAAATAATAAGAGAAAAAAGGGACTCAGCTAATCTACTAAATCAATACTTTGGCATAGTCTACACAAAAGAAGACTGCTCCAAGATCCCAGTCTATAGATATTTTCAAATGTGAAATGGATATAGTGTGATTAAAATCATTCTGTATTACAGAGGAAATGGTTTTTAAAAAATTGGATGGGTTGAAAGTGGATAAATGTCCAGGTCAAGATGGTATCCATCTAAAAATGCTATTTGAAAGTAGAGACCAACTAGCAAAGCCATTGACTATATTATGTTCTCAATCACTTAAAAAAGGGATTGTTCCAAGAGATTGGAAAGATGCAGGAGTGATTCCCTTATTCAAAAAGGGAAAGAAATCAGATCCAGCTAATTATAAACCGGTAAGTTTAACAAGCATAGTCTGTAAATTGTTAGAGTCAATAATCAAAGAAAACATTGTAATGCATCTAGACAGGTCTAATCTAATCAGAAATAGTCACCATGGGTTTACTAGAGGGAGATCGTGCTTAATAAATCTATTGGAGTTCATGGAGAAGGTTACTAAAATGATAGATAAAGGGGAGCCAGGGGATGTTATTTATCTAGATTTTGCAAAGGCCTTTGATTGAGTACCTCATTAAAGATTATTTTGAAAGTTAAAATCACATGGAATAGGTGGGGAGGTTGCCGAATGAATTGAAAGTTGGTTAATGGGAAGAAGGCAGAGAGTGGGCATAAATAAGGAGTACTCTGAGTGGTGTGAAGTAAAAAGTGGAGTGCCACAGGTTTCAGTTTTGGGACTGATATTGTTCTTGATATAAATTATGTCAATTGAGAAATTTGCAGATGACACAAAACTATGTAGGGGTGTCTCATCTATAGCAGAGGTGGATATATTGAGGTCGGATTTACATAAAATTCTAGACTGGTCTGTAAAATGGCAAATGGAGTTTAATATAGATAAATGTACAGTCATCCACATGGGTAGATCCAATATGGAACATAATTACAGATTGGGCAAGAACAATATTAGAATGATAGATAAGGAAAGGGACCTATGTGTTATAATAGATCATACAGGAAAAATGAATTAGCAAGTTCAGGTAGCGGTGAATAAGGCAAATGCAATGTTAGGTATGATAAAAAAGAAATATTAAACAAGTAAGGAGGTGATAATCAAACGGTATAAAGCATTAGCTAGACCTAGATTGGAGTACTGTGTACAGGTGTGTAGTCCTTTTAGTAGAGAAGATATAAACATGCTGGAAATGATACAAAGAAGAGCAACAAAACCGATAGTGGGATTACAGAATTACAGTTATGAGGAAAGACTTCAGAAAAACCGGCCTACAGTGTCTAGAAAAGAGAAGAATTCGAGGTGACAACTCTTAAAGGCCATCATTTTGTAACTAGTTTTGCCAGAATTATTTTTCTATAAAAGCTGTCTCTTCATAAAACTTTTCTAAGTTATTTTATAAGGAGGACAAGCATGTTATATATTAAATTAAAGTAATTGTTAATAATTATATTGTCATTTTTTTTGTTTGAAAAAAATTATTTTTCACATACAAAAACGTCACCATTCCATGAATAACTACTGAAACATAATGCAGACTGGCCTAGTGTACTTCAGAATAACAGTAATCCACATATAAATAATATCTACAAGAAAAATTTTTTTTGTAGCAGTCGAATGGAGTTGATGTGTCACTGAGTTGCAGGTCTCCATTCATTCCACATGGTCGACCACATTTTGGCAGCAATCTGAGTGAGTTCTGGGTCTCAGTCAGTCAGTAGTGGTGATAAATTTGGTATTGAAACCCTTTCAGTATCATGTTCTCTAGAATTTGCTTTAGAAATATTGCATCTTCATTTTTCTGTTGATGGTGCAGTCAAACATTTTTGCCTTTTAACAGCTCTAGGTCCTCATCTTCCGTAGGCTGCATAGGTTGAATAATATTATTTTCTATGTCTAACTCCGATTCAACATCAGAAAAATGTGAATGCTCTTCACTAAAGTCATCTAGAATACACAACTACCTGGCCTTTCCAACAGATAAAGACAACCTACTATTAGACAATCTTGAAGTGCTAGGTTCGCAACATATTTTTGTGATTAACTGACTTGAAAGATGACAAAAGTTTTCCAACTTTGATTTTCCTTACAATGCACGGTGCTGCTTTTACAATTGAAACGCAAATATAAGAGTTACTTCCCTTACAGTGAAATGTCAATTAAAATTTAGAAACAATGAAAAAACAAAACAACTTTAGTTCAATGTACTCTTAACGATATGAGTTTTTTTCTAGCATCGAGTTGATGCCAGGAAAAATGCTGACAGCATTCTTATGGCCTTTAAGAGTTAATACAGGTTTATAAGATAATCACGGGAAAGGTTAAATTAGACAATAACAAGTTTTTCAAAATGCAATCACCAATGAGAACAAGAGGGCACAGATACAAATTAACCAAAGAAAGGTCCAGATTGGATATTAGGAAATATTTTTTTTAGTCAGAGAGTGGTGAATGCTTGGAATGCATCACCCCAGAAGGTGGTGGAGGCAGAGACAGTCAATGCATTTAAGAATAGATTGGATGTGCATAGCTTTTAAAGCTAGGTAATGCAAATGTGACTGGTTGTCTACAGACTATGATGAGTCTTCTAAGCCAGTATAAATATGTTAAGTTAAGTTAAGTTAAAGCTGAGGAAACCACCCATTTTAGTTGATATAAACATTTAATAGACTCACAATGAACAAGTCAGCGCAAATACTCTCTACAATATAACCGAAGAAGGACAGTCTGAAGTTGAACTGATAGTACCTCAAATGAGGCCCAAAAAGATGAATAAAACAAAATAAGATAACAACTATATATATACCAATATATATATATATAAGTGATCAACATTTAATTTAAAATAAATGAACAAACAGATGACTATCATGAAAACATGGGGTCTTTTGTTTGCAGATACTAACAAACTGTGAAGTGTTGGGATTCAAAGATAAAACTCTGAATACAAACTGTGGGCCTATTACAGCTGCAGTGACTATAAACTGTGCAGGACTTTATGGAGACCAGGTGGACAGTCTAGCTGGACTAAACACCTTTAGGTAACTCTTATGCTGGTGAAACAGTTCTACAGCTATGGAAGTAAATCAATTGTTATTTAGAAATCTTTTAAGACAGAGGATGACAATTCTTTTAGGATCTAGCGACCAGGTAAATGTGCTGGGTGAAAAGTTCCCTGTAGAGTTGTGCAACATACCAGAGGGTATGGGTGCATTCTTCATGAAAATATATATTCTAAATGTACAAATTTCAGTTTATTTTTTCAAAGTAGTACTTACCTATATCTGCTATTCCTTATTTGTACTGAGCATCTGATTAGTCTAGTGATAGAGCACTCACTTTTCATGGCAAAGGTACCTGGTTCTACTCTCACAATTGTCATGCTCTAGTTGACCCAGCTGTAAATAGGTACAGGGAATATGGCTAGGGAAGAAAACGACAGTGCAGAAAGAATCTGGTCACCCTACCTCATCAAAGCTGTTGCTTAGTATACTGAACTTCATTCCCTCGACAGTAGTGTAACTACTATGAGACAAACCTCTACTCTACTATTTGTGATATGCCTTAGCTGCTGCATAATATAACCCTGGCAGTCTGACCTTAGAAGTCAGCAGCAGGAGAGGAAATTATGTAGGAAAATATTATATTTTGCATCCCTTATAACCAATTTTGGGGGGATATAGACACTAGTTCTGCAAATGTTGGGTGAGACAGCTACATTTTTAAAAAGTTTTTTTATTTTATGTGTTTGCCTCACTAGTTTCTACTGGCGCCTATTCCACCCTAGACCATAGTCAACTGGACGATATTAAGACACATAAACCAGTGCTTGGATGTATGTGTGCGTCTGTATGTACTTATGCTATTTGTGCGCTCTCAGAAGCCAGCCCAACCAAAGTGCAATGGATGGTACTCACCCTGAAGGCGCCTGTGAAAGTTGTGCAAGGGTGTGATTGTAGGACAGGGTCCAAAAACAAAATAATTTATTTAAAAAAACAAAAAAAAACATTTCTACATTTCTCGGTGTCCTGCTTTAAGAAATGGTTTCTTTTTTTATATTTGTGTCCAAAACATGTTACCAGCAATGTTTGGTTTAAGACTGAATGGTCATGAGTTGAGTAACAATGTGACCAAACATCTATTACGTCAAGTAATTAATATTTATACATTTCTGTAGCATCAAACCAAGAAAGGGACAGTACTGCGTTTTTGGCAGAAATCTAGGCTTAGTCAACTCAATCATTTTGCCTGTGCCCACAGAAAAAACAAAAGGAATAGCAGTGTTTAATTCAGGTCAGTTATGTTTTTGTGGTACATAACTATTTAAAACTGAGTGTGTTAATATGAGGTAGGATCGAATAAAGGATTATGCTATTCTATTTTCCTGGTATTTGCTGTCATTTCTTTATTGTCAGAAGAAGTAGCACATATCATTATCAAGAATAGCGTTTTTTAAGTATAAATGATTGTTACCCCTAATGCAAACTCAGTGAGAACTGATGTGATAATATTAGATATTTGAAAGAATAGTGAATGCATCAAATTCTGCATCAGATGCAATAATTACCATATTTACTTGGTGTATGTTTGAAGATTTACAAAAAAATGGTCAACATGGTAGTTATTTAAAGCAAAAATAAAGGCCTCAGCTGAAATAAAAATAAATTAGAAGTAATGGTGGTAACTAAGAAACAAAAATCTCAAAAATACTGTATAAAGATGAACAAGACAGAACTAAAACAAGTACATTCATTTCAATACTTGGGACCCACATCAGATGATGGGAGATGCACTTATGAACTAAAGAACAGAATAGCCAAAGAAAAATCAGTTTTCCAGAGTATGAGGGGAATTTTGTGCAACAAAACCTTATCACTGGTGTTATGGAAGAGAGTTCTTGAATGCTACGTGGGAAAGGACTGACACACAGCAGCAAATCATGAACAATTAGCAGACAAATACAGGGATCATTAGAGGCAAAGAAATTGTGGTTTTACAGAAGACACAAAGACACCTTATGGAACAAGTCAGGACTCGGGAGGTCATCCTTTTTTTAACATCCTTTTTTAGATGGGCTGGAACACACAGTCACATTGGGTAGAATCATGCTTTCTCTGTATCTCGTATGTTGGACGCTCCTATAGCAGATGTTCAGCAGTCATTTTATCAGTGCACAGGCACATTTATCAGTATGTCCTATTTTTAGTTCGTTGAATAGATTGCCTCACAATCAGTTGTGGCATGTGCAGAGTCTGAAAATCACCATCTGGTCAATCCTGTTTAGCTTGTAGTAAGCGTCATTCTGTTGTTGTCCTGGATGCTTTACTAACCACTTGTTCCTGTATCTGCACCTGGCAACCTCTTGGCCTCTTCATAAGTTATACCTATATTAGATTAAAGCAGCGTTCTGTCTTCTCTTGCCAGTATCTCAGCCTCCGGATTGGCAAGTATATTGCAATGAGATAGAATCCACTGAATAACCACCATTTTTATTCAGTAATATAGTTTAAAAAGTGCCTCCCAGAATTCTTTTATATCTGTATTCGTTCAGCTTCAAAGCATTGCCACCATAGATAGCACATCTGTGAATAGTACCACTTATTTTTCTGTGCTTTTATTCTTCATAAGTACTTATGCTGCAGTTTTCAAGGTCTCTGTCTTACAAGGCAGTCATTGTTCTGAAGTCCTCAGGGCAAGAGAAATGGGGGCAGACCTAAACACTCATGGAGAATGGAAGTCAAGATGAACCTAAAAACAGCAGGAAAGACGTTGGGGAGCTGGAAATGATGACGCATGACATGAAGATTTGGCAAGTATTTGTTGAGGACCTATACTCCGTAGGGAGCTGAAGGGTTTTGATTGATTGAGCCTGCCAGGCATATCATGAGAGACTATAAAGGAGGGTTGGGCAGGAGGCTGGCTAGCACACCCAGTAGAAGCTTTAAGCCATTAAACTTCAATAGATATGGGCAGGTCAATTTTTTTTTTTTTGCTTAGATGTTTGCCTCACTAGTTTCTACTGGCGGAGGCGCGCCATTTTCCAAACCAGACCGTAGTCAATTGGGCGATATCAGGACGCATAAACCAGTGCTTGGATGCATGTGAGCATCTGTATGTACCTATGCTAGGTTTGTGCGCCCTCAGAAGCTAGCCCAACCAAAGTGCAATGGAAGGGCCTCACCATGAGCGGGTGTGTGAAAGTTGTGCAAGAGTGTGACTGTAGGATAGAGTCAAATGAAACAGAGTGAGGTGAGAAGAGAGAGAAGGGGAAGAGTGGCCCCAAGGGTGAGCCTCCTCTTATGGGCAGGTCAACATTTGATGGCTTGACATGTACTTGCTGAAGACCTATACTCTAGACAGAGCTGAACAGATCTTGATTGATCGATAGTAAAGCAGGTTTTAAACAATTTTTTTTGCATTCGCCTTATTCTAATCTCTAAGGCGGTGTGTGTTGCACTGTGGTTTTTATTTTGCGCCTGTCGGCCCAGTGCATCCGACTTCAGCATGTATTTTATGTAAGGGTCTGCTTCCTCTTACATTTTCTAAGGGTTTGCTTCCCCTTGCATTTTCTAAGGGTTTGCTTCACCGGGGTAACGGCCGGTGCTGTGATGGGGATCTAATCCAGCACCTTCGGGTTGGGAGCCGTGTCACTTAACCACTAGGCCACGCAGTCCCCTGGTTTTTCTGAAATGACTTCAGTCAAAATTTTGTCAACTAAATTTTATTGAGAGAAAATAATGGAATAAAGACCGTAATTTGAAGATTCTTAATTAATTGATATTCTGTTATGCTGTTGTTAAAGCTGTCTCTCACCTTTGCGTTTTCAGTATATAAGAACTTAATAATTGGCCCAACAGCAGATGATGTTCCTAGTCGTATACGACCTCAATGTGATCCAGTGACTCACAAAATCCTTTTTGAAACTGGCCGCTGGATTATTCCAGAAGTGAACAGTTTTTCCCCCGTAGGTCAGTATATGGGTGTGAGGCCAGCAACACAGTTTAAGGACTATCAGATTCGAACCTATCCTCAACTGTAAGTAAATTTATAATTATTATGTATTTATACATTTTTCTTTCATGTTGTCGGCAAAAATAAACATTCTTTTATACTAAATTTTTTTTTTTAAATTTTGAAATTCATTCCAGTTTTTATTTAAAACTTTTTAGAAGTAAAAGTTGTTGTTGCTATGGATCCACTAGCATTCGGGCTGTCGCCATTCGGCTCAGTACCTTGTAATAGTACCTACACCACACCTGTTTGTTGGAGGAAGAAATATTTTTCTAACATCGTTGAGCACTGGACATTCAAAAGAGATGACGAGCTACAGTTTCATATTGGTGTGTACACAACTGGCACTCTAGGATGTGTTGTGGTTGGATTCTGTTCAGGTGCTTGTTAAGTAGGATGTGTTGGGTTATCAGCCAGAAAGTGATGCTCTGATCCCTTTCCTGTGAATTGATTGATGCTGTCAATTGGATTGTTGCTGTGTGTAGCTGCTCTTGTTTTTATCCCCTTTTTGCTAGTCTGTCTGCCTTGTCATTGCCAGGTATTTTTTAGTGTCCAGAGATCCACTGAATAACTATTTTGACAACATTAGAGTTAATAATGGGGTCAGCGCCCTAGGTTATTTGAATAAGCTCTGGTCTACAATGGTCCAGCATCTTCTAAAGCTTGAAGGGTGAACATCAAGTCTGTCAAAATTAACAATGTTTTGGACCTTTTAGGGACCTTTTCTAAAACCGTCTTCAGAGGTACAAGGCTGTTTCAAGTGTGATGATTTTATCTTTATAATTTGATTTGACCTCAGTATTTTGAGTGTTTTAAGCATTTTTAATCTGGTACTATAGTAATAGGTGGCATGCAAAACATCAATTACAGTCTGTTTGGGTGGAAATCGGTATCCACACACTAGCGTAGATCATTGTTATATAGCAACAAACTCTTGTTGGCTAAGACCTAAATTATAATCGGACATTCTGTGCATTCGCACAGTTTTAATTTAATGTATAATTCCACAACATTCAATCAACATTTACACATGTGCTTAATGTGTTAAAGTTGTCCTTTCGATAAAATTTGGACGCCAAGACCGAAGAAATGATCTTCCCCTTCCCTCATCAACATCATCCCCTGACCTTCCTTATACCACTAGCGACCTGAACTAAAAATCCAAAACAACAGTACTCATACATCTAGTAAAAAGTGACCAAGGACCCATCAAACTTACCATAAGCCTGGGAAACATTCCATCAGACCCCAAGCCATTACCTGGATATAATTATAAGAAAACAGGTTTGCCACAAGTACAGATCTGTACTGCCAGTCCATTAACACCCACAACAGAAAAGTAGGTAAGATGGTGAACAAATTCTACCAGTTCCTTGTAAAAGCAGGAATGGAAAACATCCCAAGTGGTAACCAGCAGTGCAACAGATGGAACTCTAACTAACAGAGGCAAAATCAAGAGCAGAAATTAACCAAAATCAAGAAAGTAATAGAGCAATCAAAGCAGCTGTGGCAAAGTATAGGAAAATAATAAAACAAACTTGCAGGAAAAGTTGACAAAATAAAACAGAAACAATCAACTTTGATAGCAAGAGCAAGAAGTTCTAAAAGCTTGCAAAGCCTTAAGTAACTAAAAGTTTCAAGCCAACAATTGTGATTGAAAGTGAAGGAAAGGTACTAACTGATAAAAAAAAATCAGCAGATGCTCTAGTTATTCTGTTTATTTCTAAATCTTGATTGCCAGTTTTCTACAAAGTTGCATGTTGGGATGATCCCATTTCCTTCAGTAAACAAGTAGCAACATTTGTCATAAATTGTAGTAATAATAGGTACCTATTGCAAACGAAGATAGCGGCAGCATCAGACTTGTGCTGTGAGATGTGTTCTCATATGGTTATAGAGACAAACCAATCCTGGCACAATAGACTTTGCTGCAGCCAATTTGAGGAGTTGACTGCGGAGTCGTCATGCATTCTGCTCTTTCGGATGGCATGCTTACTTTGAGCCTTCATTTTGCTCTGTGACCTGAGCACTGCTTATGATGCTGGAGCGTCAAATGGATAGGTTTTGTGCAAGCAACCCAGGAGGTGGCATATATGTTGTAGCTTTACAGACACTTTCAAGGAGTCTCTATAGTTTTTCTTCTGTCTTCTTAATGAGCTTCTGTCTGTTCTGAACTCATCGTATAACAGTTGCTTGAGGATGCACTCATCAGGCATGTGAACAACATGTTCTGTCCATCTTATCTGGGCTTTTTGCAGAAGCATATGGATGCTCAACATGTTAGTCTTACTAAGAATTTCAAAGTTAGGCAATTTGTCATGTCATCTGATCCTTAGCAGCCCAAGTGAAAATGATTGAGCTGTCTGGCATGTCTGCTACCCAATGTCCATGTTTCACAGACATGCAGTAGAGTGGTTAACATTACAGCACCATACACTTTTACATTGGTGACCACACTGTCGGCTCCAGATGTTTTCTTGCAACCTCCCAAACACGGAACTTGCCTTTGCAATTCTGCTATTGACCTCAGAGTTAAAATTTCCCTTCTCTGGAATAGGTGAAGTTGTCACGTGCCTGATTCTGTATGGTAATGTTTGGTTCAATGTATGGCTTCCCAGGAGCAGACTTGAAAAGTACCTCAGTTTTTCTAATGTTGATTGTGAGACCAAAGGCACTGCATGCCGTCAAAAACTCTTATGGATTGCATATCTTGTTCTGATGAGGAGTTACGGACGCAGTCGTCAACGAATAGGATTTCCAAGATTGTGACCTCACTCAACTTGGTGTAAGACTTCAGGTGTCTCAGATTGAACAGCCAAACTTGTGTCCTGTACCTGACAAATGTACCAATAGCAGCACCATGCACAGCATCAAAGAGCATTGCTGCAAATACCATGCTAAAGAGTGTCAGTGCCAGCACACAACCCTGTTTGGTTGGTACTGGAAAGGCTACAGACACTTTTATTTCTTGCAGTACTCGAGCCATCACACAATCATGAAACTGGCCAACATCAGCAATGAATCTGCCGAGACAATCAAACTTCATCATGATTTGCCAGAGCCCTTCCCTATTGACAGTGTCAAAGGCCTTGTTCAGATCAACGAAAACTGTGTGCAAGTCACAATGCTGTTCTTGACATTTTCCTGACATGTTACATATATCGTGTCGATCGTTCCACGACCCTTCACGAAAATAACACTGACTCTCTGGAAGTAGACCCTGCTAAAAGGTGACCAATTATGTAGTTGAGCAGGACTCGGACAAGAATTTTGCTCGTGATTGACAGCATGGACATACCTTTTTGGTTGTTGCTGTATTGACAGTTGCCCTCTTGTTTGTTCATGTGTACAATAGTGGCATATCTAATCCTTTGTGGGGTTTTTTTAGCTTCCCATATACAACAAAATTGTTCTATTTTACCATCATAGAAGAGACAAATATCATCATGAAAAGAAAAAATATAAATGGTAGCCCAAAGCAGACACTGCCATCAAGATAAAATGTTGAAGACGTCATCATATGAACTCAGCTTTTTATGAGATAAAACTTTCAGTTCCCTTTCTTGCTTCCTTATGTTTCTCAGCTCTAACTAAGCCTGGGACCCATCATAGCTGGATACAATGGCGTACTCAGATTTTATGCTGAATTGTCTTCTCTTATCCACTCCACTTGTGCCATGAGGAGCCGTAGTTTTCTGTTCAGGGCTAGATGAATCGCTGAAGCGATCATCCCATTACGATTTAGAATATCCACAACATTTCCTATCCATCTAGTTCTTGGTCTGCCACGGTTGCGAAAACCTGAATGGCGTGCGTTATATGCGTACAGGAACAGTTGGTCAGGATACATTCTCATTAGGTGGCCGAACCAATTGATTCTCACTTCATAAATATATTCCGAGCAGGGTCTTGCTTCAAGAATTCTTCTCACATCTTCATTCTGTCTCTCCTAGTTACGTTGATTGTTTTCCAGAGGCATCTCATCTCACATGTCGTGATCTTTCTCTCTAGTTTTTGTTAAAGTCTAAGTTTGGCACTGGTATCAAAGAGTTGGCATGATTATACTGTTTATTAGCATACTTTTTGTGAACATGTTTATGTTAGGGTGTTTCAATAATGGTGACAGCTGGTATGCAATCGCATTTGCTTTTTGACACCTAATCTCAATCTCTTTATCTGAACCTCCATCCTGTGTGAAAACACTGCCCAAGTACTTGAACTACTACACTCGTTTGATCTTGGTCCTGTTTACTGTAATGTTCATGTTTTCAGGTCATCAGTTTCTGTTTTGGATGTATTAATTCTCATACTGTATCTTTCACATACAGAGTTGAGCGCAGTCAGATATTGTTGCAGATCATCTTCACTCTCGTAAAGTAGACATTGATTATCTGCAAAAAGGAGTTTGTTTAAAACTGATCAGCCTCTGTCCTTTCTTCCTCTGCATTTCTTGACAGATTCTCCAATTTGACCTCTAGCGTTATTCTGTCCATATATGTGTTGAAGAGTAGTTGCAGCAACACACACCCTTGTCTAACCTTGGTTATCTCCATTGATTCAGTCATGGTTTTTCATGTTGAATATCTAGCCTTATATCAGTCTAGTTTAGGACTGTAAAATGATGAGCTTTGCTAATTACTAATTGTGAGGATGGTTCTTTTTTTTATCTAAATACCAGCTTTTCTAATCGATATACAACAGCTTAAACTTCTTCTTCTTCATTCGTTGTCCTGAAAAGAACTTTGCAAGTAACAGGATGTATTCCAAAGTACTGTATGCATTCTGTTATCAAGTTTACAGCTTGACTGAGATGTTTGAACCTTTGAGTTCAACACATCCAACTTTCAGCATGACATTTTTGGGTACCAGGATAGCCTTCCCTCTTCAATCCGTTTTACGTAGCCAGTCTGCCCTGTTGCAGCCTGTTATTTAAGATCACCACATGGAGGTGGAGAAGGGTCTTGGCAGCTCTGGTTCATCAGTCCTGATGCTAGCAGCCAACTTTGGGTCACTGACTGCAACAGCTCATGCATTGCTCAGCATTTTGATCCCCACAGCCTAAGCTGACATTTAATGTTTTAAACAAAATATTTTGCTGCTTCTAAATTTATATTCCTGGATAATCACTTGATGGAAGTTTATGTAAACAAGTGTTGTTGCAATTGTATTGTCAGAACCCTTAGTGGCACAGTCTGGCATCACAGAGTCATGATTTGTATTTCAGGAACTGGATAACAGTTGGTGGCATCAGGTCAACTGGCGTGTCTGCCTCCCTTGGGATAGGTCACTATGTCAGTGAAAAGTTGCAGACTGATATGGACCTGGAACTACATAGAGGAAATACAAAAGAAGTTACAGAACTTCAATGGGAAGTTGGCAGTAACAAATCTTCCATAATTATAGAAGGACATCAATACACAGCAAGACACCCAGTTTTTTTGTATGGACACCAGAATGTAGAAAGCAAGCTTTAAACTGTACTGAGTAATTAACATCGTATTCATTACATTTAACATCCTTGTTTGACATTTGAATTGACATTTAAACTTAAACAGACTACATACCTATGATTTGATTTTGTCATTTCATATAGCAAATTGCAAATATAAGCTACAAAATATGTTATGCATTAAAGCCAATTTAGGTTAGTGTGATTAGTTTCTTTTTAACTGTGTAATCATCACATACTCATCTACTGCTGTAGTTCCCTGTGGAACATAAGGTGCAACTTGATTGCCACTTATTTTTGCTCCAGATAATCTTTTGTATGTCTGACAATGAGACACGTGTAGCTAATAATTCCACTTCTTTCATTCTTCAACTGGTTATCATTAACGTCACCTCTAATGTTTTCCCAGTGGATACCATCAAGAACATGGCTTGATATATCATTACGTTTTTTTATAAGGCAGTGAGGGCTCTATCCATCTTTTGTTTCTGCACTTAATCTCCAGATATTGGTTGTTTAATTGTTCACAGCAATGATTTAGAAATGTGTAATGTATTTTATTTAAACAATTGATAGGGAGCAAACAATATATAAATATGTTAATGCTTATCTCAAGCAAATAAAATACTTGTGTGATTGATAGCCGCCACTAAGATTATCAACCTTTCCTGAGATGGTATCAGCGCTAACTCTGAATGAAGTTGGGTACCAAATTTTGCAAATGGGTATACTGGGATGTGCTGCAACTTGGTCACAAACCTGGTTCTTTTGCTTCAAGAGATAGGTCTTCTAATCACCCAATTGTTTATATGATCAATTTCGAAACAGAGGATGACAATATTAGAATATATCATTTTTGCTGAATAGTATGTCATTGAAATAATAAACAGATGCTCGTCATGGGAATATGATGTTTATTTTTCTTTCTATCTGGCATTTATTCTAAAATGGATATTGTGTTAACAGTAAGACTTTGATATCTGCGTCTTTGAATCCGGCAAAACTGATTTCAGCACAGCATTCGTAAAACCAGATTTGTCTTCCATCTGCAATCCTTTTTCTTTTAGCCAGACTACACTAGTAGTCTATTTCCAGGGTTGCCACTTGGAGGTGGAATAGGGTCTTGGTCAGGTCTAGTTTGCTGACCATGATGCAAGCAGGCAGCTATTAGTTGCTGGCTGCTGTCAGCTCATTCATTGCTGCATGTTTGACCCCATGAGATCATGCTAAAGTAACCCATAGCATTACTGCCATAGAAGTGTGAGGTGTTAGCGATCTTACATTTCAAAGGCTCCGCTATATGAGGTCGGTAGCCATCTTCTCTCCCTCGCCGCTTTTCCTTCTCGGACTGAACCGGTACCCATTTAAGACTGGGTCGACCCGGGAGCCATTGCAGGCTGAAAAACCATTTCAGCTTCAACTGGGGAATGAACCCAGGACTGCTCAGATGCAAAGCCAGCTTGCTAACCACTGCGCTACACGGCTCCCTTAATATACTACTCTGTGATAAAATAAAGGGATGCATAATGGAGATGTATAATGATCTGTTTGCATGCAGGACGGTGTGTGGTATTGCTATTTCAAAACTTGCAACCCATTCAACATGTGTGTGCATGCACACACACATATACGAGTGGGTTTCAAACGAAAACCTTAAAAGCAGGATAGAAATTAGTAAAAACCATGCTTTTGTATTATAATTTGTTAATATGGTTGCTAAGGATGTCAAGTGTGTCCTGCACGTGCTATCACGGTGCAGATGAACAACATGATGTCATAATTGCAGTTAAAAGATGGCCACTCTACTGTTGACATGCACCAAAGAGAAACAGCTTTCTGTTATCCATTTGTTTTAGCAGGGAAGGGGTGTAACCTATAGAAATTCATCTGCAAATGAAGGTCCACTGTGGTGATGCATGCCTTTCACTCAGTCAATCGAGGATTTTCCTTTACAAGGCGGTTAATGGCTGTAATCGACTCTAGGGTCACTACTCTGTGTGCGTGACCCAGTCGTGACAGTCTGTCACAGAACTCACAAAATTGTGGAACTTCCTACTTCACTCATACACTTGCGGTAGTAAAAGACATGCAGAGATGAGCCCACTTTCTCCGACAGAGATACTGCACCAAAAGGTGCAACAGAAACCACAGTATCAGACAACTCAACTTTGTGTCGATGAGTACATTGTTAAATTAAATCCCATATTTTGGCTCGCCCTATTGAGATTCACCAGGCAGATGCGGCACAGGGGCTCTGACCATTAGAGCCCACCCTCAGCTACTGAAGTACCATATAGAACAATGATTCCCAACCGATGTTCCTTAGACTGCTACCGGTCCACAGAAAGTTCCTGCCGGTCCACGAAAAAAGGAAATTGCTTCTAAACCCCTTCTCTATTTACTGCTCGAATTCTGGTTATTTTAAATGGCTATATAATTTCATTTGATAATATTAGCTTTAACAACTAATAGACCAAATACTATATAAATCATATGATTTTTTTCTGTCTGAGCAGTCCGCAAAAAAAAAAAAAAAAAAGGTTGAGAAACACTGGTCTAGAGAGTCTAGACCATTTTGCAGAGTCAGCAGACAGTGGGGAAGAGTTATTAACTCAAACAACACAGAAAGAGAGAATCCAATGGGGGACACTTGTTATAATGCAGAGGGAGTCAACAGCAAGCAGATTGGGTACAGCAAGACGACAGAGTTGGGAAACATCCTGCTTGAGAAATAAGTTAGTGTTTGCTGCATCATAAAAAGAAATATTAAACATAGGAGCATGGATGTCATTGTCAAACTGTATAAAGCATTAGTTAGACCTAGATCGGAGTACTGTGTACAGGTGTGGAGTCCTTATCGTAGAGGAAATAAAAACATGCTGGAAAGAATACAAAAAAGAATGACAAAGCTGATCGTGGAATTCCAGAATTACAGTTATGAGGAAAGACTCAGAAAAACCAACCTACAGTGTCTAGAAAAGAAAAGAATTTGAGGTGACTTAATACAGGTTTATAAGATAATCAAAGGAATGGATAAATTAGACTATAACAAGTTTTTAAAAATACATAACTACAAATTACTAAAGAAAGGTCCAGATTAGATATTAGGAAATATTTTTTTTAGTCAGAGAGTGGTGAATGCTTGGAATGCATTGCCACAGGAAGTAATGGAGACAAGGACATTTAATGCATTTAAGAATAGATTGAATGCGCATAGCTATTAGAGCAAGGAAATGTAAATGAAACTGGTCGTACACAGACTCGGCAGAGTCTTCTAAACCAGTATAAAGACATTTGGTTAAGTTAAGTATCCAAGATCAAGATACTGAACAGTGCATGATCTGTAGCCGTCAGCGATCCAAACCTGACAGCTAGTGGGCCAGGGCTGCCAAGACCCTTTTCCACATCCATGTGGTGATCATGCAACAGGGCAGACTGGCTAAGGAGAAGGAATCTTCTACTTCGTACGCTGTCAAACGTCAACTTTGCTCGAAGAAAGTAGCTGTCATCCTGAGGCTGTCGACACTGCCATAGTGCTTGTCTAGTGTTGCCACTGGTGATGGCCACATCTGCTTTCTCTGGTCCTCGTATGTCGGGCAGTTTTGCAGCAGATGTTCAGCGGTCATTTTCCCGGTACCACAAGTGCATTCGTCAGTGCCACCTATCTTCAGTTTATTGAATAGGTGGTACCTCAGTCTGTTGTGGCCAGTGCGGAGTCTGAAGACCACGACCTGCTCTCTTCTGTTCAACTGGTAATAGGCATCATTTTTTGTGTAGCCAGTATGTTCTGTTTCCCATTTGGCCATGTATCTGGCCCTAATAAGCCTTTTGGACTCTTCGTAGGTCACACTAGAATCTGGTTGTGGTAGTCTTGCACCTTCTTTTGCCAGTCTGTCTGCCTCCTCGTTACCTTGGATGTTACAGTGGGATGGAACCCACTGTACCACTACTCTTTTTGGTGCAGAATGCTGGCATAGTTGACAGATTACTGCTCTTAAATCATTAAGTTCAGTATTTTTCTGGCTTTTTAGTGCTGTGACTACGGCCAGGGCATCTGTAAACAGGACTATCTGGCTTTCATTGCATTCGTCTGTCAGCATTGCCTCTACTGCAGCCCTCAGTGCCTCTGCCTCCGCTCTGAAATTGCTTGAGAATTTTCCAGTTGCCACTGACAGTGTTATTTTTCTACCATCTGGTAGGCTCAGGAATACCCCTGCCCCTCTGTTCTTTGTTGTGTTTGTTACAGAGCCGTCGGTGTATGCATGGGTCCAGTCCATGCTTGGGTAGTTTTCCGTTATGTACCTCAGGGTTATGTCTCTTCTTTCTTTTTCAGTCTGGCTGTTCTTGTTTCCAATACCTGGTATATTTTCTACCACCTCTGGAATGATATGCTGCTTCCAGGTAGGTTTGTGTACATTAGGGATGGGCTTTGGTAATGTTACGGTGTTCATAGGGTCTTCGCTCATCTTTGCTTTGGCTATTTCTGCAAAGTTTCTCCACTTTAGTTTCCCATTTCCAAATGTATTTAGTCTCTGATGCATTGGATGGTCTGTCAGTCTTCTGAGTTTCTCTGCTTGCTGCTGGGCTCTGCAGTCTCTTCTGTCGGTCATGGATTGCAGATTTGAAATCTTTTCAAGTTCTACAATTGGCGTTGACTTCATGCCTCCTGTTATAACGGAGAAGGAATCAAAGAGGGAAGACTGACCTGGTACCCAAAATTGCCATGCTGAAGATGGACTGAGAGGTCCGCTATCATACTGTAAACTATGACACAATGCATTCCATTCTTCGGACTACATCCTGCTACTTACAAAGCCCTTTTTAGGGCTTAGTTGCGGGAGTTTGAGAACGAACAACATAAAATAAGTATCGAAGAGATAATTTTTTTTTTTTTTGCATTGCCTTATTGTCTCTAATCCCCAAGGCGGTGTGCATTGCACTGTGGTTTTTATTTTGTGCCTGTTGGCCCAGTGCATCCGACTTCAGTATGCGTTTTATGTAAGGGTCTGCTTCCTCCTGCATTTTCTAAGGGTTTGCTTACCTGGGGTAACGGCTGGTGCTGTGATGGGGATCCACTAGGCCACGTCGTTCCCTACCAAGAGACTCATTTGAAAGCAGATCAAGCCTTCAAAATTAGAAAGTAATGCTTTAGATCCGATAGACAAGACAGAGGAAAAGAAAGAATACTCATCCTTTTAAGAAATAGCATTCAAGCACATGAAAGGAAAGTATATATGGATGGAGCTCAGTATCAGCCAACAACTTTACAGCAGTCAGAGCCTGTAATAGCCACTCCCAGGTCTGGGGCTATAACCATCTCGATCACATGGATAAAGAACTTGAAGCTCTACAAGATAACCATTTCCTAATCTTGACCAACATTGCAACAGATACTCATACTTTTTACTCCTGAATATGACATACAACTTGAGCTCTATTTCTAGCATATTTCTCAGACATGGCTGGATTTATAAGTAGAGAAGTAGAAGACCAACTAGGAGGAGGTGACCATCATCTCATCTTTCTGTCTATTCAGAGCGTATCTCACAACACATGTTCAGCCATCACACAAAAAGTCAGTTGCTCCCTTTGCAGGTATCAAGACCTCAAAATGCAAAATAGAGATATAAATGTAGCGGTAAAGACTTCAACATGTGTTACTTTCAAACTTCAAAAGAAACCATTCCCAATGGCATCCTGCGAAAGTATACATCATACTGGTCCAGTACACTCCAAGGGCGCCAGTAAGCTGTGAGAAGTGTCAGAAAGTTCTAGCCCTCACTTGAAAACTCCAACAAACGAATAAACAGATGTAGGAGAATGTAATGAATAAAACTAGAAGAAAGACATGAAAGGGAGAAATAAAACGACAGCGCTAAATCTTGAAAAGGGCGGCAAGAAACTGGAGATTTGTAAGTCTTTTAATGAAGAATATTCCTTCCTTGACAGGCTATCACATGGGGAGGGAGGGGAGCAACAAATCTTAGATGGGAAACACGTTAAGGACATGTTAGCTGTTGTTGTTGAATGCCCACAATGGGTAGGTTACTCTTTTGTGCGCCCTGAAAAGGACGTTAAGTGGCAGATTGCAGTAGCTTTCCTCACATCCCAAGCGTGCTGATGAAGGTGGACCGGGGTCCTCTCGGTGGTTGTACTATGCTTGGCTTCATCTGCGTATCACTCGCTACTACGGGGATCACGTCGATCCCTCACCTCGTTAGCCAGGCTGCTATGGAAACAGCCCATTTCCAAGGAGAGCTACTAGGAAGCCGAGGTGACGGTCTTAGCCAGTATGTTTTGCCCGACCTGGACTAACATGTCTGATCAGCATATTGTACCTGACCAGACGTTAGTCTTCCTCCCCTACTTAATACAGTAAAATAAAAGTAATGATTTTCAAGTCACAAAATCGCCAGGATAGTTAGAAGCCAACCAAAACATGCAGCTACTCAATGGAGGGGGCAGAAAAGCAGGACTGGAGATGAATGTTTCAAAGACCAAAGTGTTGCACAATCACTTTGCCAATTGTGATCCAGTCATCCTTAACGAGATGCGATTAGAGGATTTCAACGAGTACTTCTATCTTGTACGCCTCAATATGGAGAATAACCTGGAATCTGAACTGACAAGATGTCGTTGAGCGGGTTGGACAGCCTTCTCGTCTATTAACACGGTCCTGAGCGGTTGCCATGACCTGAACATACGAGCCTCTCTCTTCAATTCCACTGTACTCCATGCGATGTGTTGCGGTGCTGAGACGTGGATGCTAACAAAATCTCTGGAGGACAAATTGGCCCAGGCCTCCCTTGAGAGACGCTTGGTCGGAATCACTGTCTGGAACCAACGTATGCAAGGTCTCCACAATTCTGACATAAGACAAATGCCCCTGGTGAATGATGCAGTAATCCATGGAGCAAAATATAGATGGGCAGATCACATGTTACAATGAAACGATGGTCGATAGAACACGGCAACAGCAGTCTAGTACCTTCGAAGAAGTAAAAAGAGACCGCGGGGAAGACCACCGATGTGTTGGTCAGACTCCCTTACTGCACGCTACAATATCCGAGATGCCTCAAGAGGAGTACTTACAGCGCACTGGACTCCCGTGGCCCAAGACAGGGTCCGCTGGAGGTGGAAGTTGAGATCCGGAGCTACGCTGAAGAACGGGTCGTCAAGATTAAGTTTGAGACAACAAGTTTGGTTGAAGAAAGACAAATGTAAGCTCCCTGCGGCGGTTAATTTTGTTAACCCAAAGCTCATTGCTAGCATCATGGCTAGCGACCCAGAACTACTGGGGGAAAAAAGATACTACAAGACTTGAATCTCACCAAAACCCTAAACGGTGAAAAGACAGAGATCGAAAACCGTGTTACATACAACCGTAGGCCAGGTGAAGGGCAAGGCGGCAGCAGACCTTATGGCCAGAACTTATCAGTCATAAAGTAAGACGCAAGTTTCAAGAGATAGAGTTAAAGAAGTAAGATCACAGATCAGAGCTCTCATAAAAGAAACGGGCACAGGCACTCCAACAGAATTCATGACAGTGAAGTTCACCCTACAGTAGCTAGAAAACGAAATTGAGAAACTAAAGGAGAGAAAAGCACCAGGGGCAGATGGTATCATAAATCAATTCCTTGGTCCCATAAGCAAGAGGTTCCTCCTTGGAATACTTAACCAAAGCTGGCTCGAGGGTACTGTTCCGGAACTCTGGAATGAGGCCTACATTCAGCCTATTCCTAAACCAGGAAAAGACAAACACGATCCTCAAAACTACAGGTCAGTCAGGCTGAGAGAGGGAGTGCCATAAGGAAGTGTAATAACGCCTACTATCTTCTTGATGTATATAAACGACATCATTAAATGCTGCCATCAGCAAGTATCAAGCAGCTTACACGCAGATGACTTTACTGTATAGACAGTCACAGAACATACAACAATAGCCTCATGCTTGCTCCAAAAGACAGTAGAGACAAAAGAGCGGGGGACTGAAAATAAACCACACCAAAACCTTCATCACGCTCTTTTCACTCTCCCCCAAAAAGGAAACAATTACAATAAAGATAGAAAACCAACAAATACCTCAGTTGGACATACTCACATTCCTTGAAGTCATATTTGACATGAGACTTACCTGGAAGTCAAATATAGAGAAAAATCCAGACAAGGGCCATAACAAGACTCTCAGTGATGAAAAAAAATCCTCAAGCAAGTCTACACTGGTGCAATCAGACCAATCATGTAATATGCCTCTAGCATTTGGTCAACAGCTGCCAAAACAAACACAGGAAAACTAGACCGAGTTCAAAATATGGGTCTCAGAATTACCCTTGGGGAAATGAAAAGCACTCCAATTACAGATGGGAAATTCCTGCCGAAGATGGATGAGTCAGACCGAAAGGTACAAATATCGCAGTCAAACTGTAAACTAGCGACACAACACAAATCCTGATACTTGCAAAGCCCTGTTCAGAGCTTGGTAGCGAGAGATTAAGAACGAACGCAGAAGAAGAAGATAGATGGGAAAAACAACAAATAATGAGCCCTTTGAATTAAGGAGAAAATATAAATCCCTTACTCAGTTTGAAAAACTAAAGAGGTTACCTCATCATTCTCTGCACCAGAAGTTCAAAGAGAGAACAAAAAACAGACTACTAAGGAACAGTCCCAACCATCTGGCCAGAGAAATCCACAGAAAACACGCAGATATCCTCGAAGCTGAAACAAAAAACAGAGCACTCGTTACAGATCATGCTTAACAAATCTATTAGAATTCATGGATGAGGTTACCAAAATGTTAGATAAAGGGGAGCCAGTGGACGTTATTTATCTGGATTTTGCAAAGGCCTTTGATAGAGTACCTCATCGAACATTATTTCGAAAGTTAAAATCACATGTAATAGGTGAAGTTTCCAAATGGATTGAAAATTGGTTAACGGGAAGAAGGCAAAGGGTGGGTATAAATAAGGAGTACTCTGAGTGGTGTGAAATGAAAAGTGGAGTGCCACAGGGCTCGGTTTTGGGACCAATTTTATTCTTGATATACATAAATGATTTGGTCATAGGTATGGGAACCATTATTACAAAATTTGCTGATGACACAAAACTATGCAGTAGTGTCTCATCTAAAGCAGAAGTGGATATATTGAGGTCGGATTTAGATAAAATTCGAGAATGGTCTGTAAGCTGGCAAATGGAGTTTAATGTAGATAAATGTACAGTCATGCACATGGGTAGATCCAATATGGAACATAATTACAGAATGGGAGAGAACAATATTAGAAAGATAGATAAAGAAAGGGACTTAGGGGTTATAATAGATCATACATGTAAGGTGAGAGAGCAAGTTCAGGTAGCAGTAAAAAAGGCAAATGCAATGTTAGGGATGATAAAAAGAAATATTAAACATAGGAGCAAGGAGGTGATAGTCAAACTGTATACAACATTAGTTAGACCTAGATTGGAGTACTGTGTACAGGTGTGGAGTCCTTATCAGAGAGGGGATATAGACATGCTGGAGAGAATACAAAAAAGAGCGACAAAGCTGATAGTGGGATTCCAGAATTACAGTTATGAGGAAATATTAAAAAGAACCGGCCTACAGTGTCTAGAAGAGAGAAGAATTCGTGGTGACTTAATACAGGTGTATAAGATGATCAGAGGAATGGATAAAGTAGACTATAACAAGTTTTTTAAAGTACAACCACCAACAAGGACAAGAGCGCACAGCTACAAGTTGACTAAGGAAAGGGCCAGATTAGATATTAGGAAGTATTTCTTTAGCCAGAGAGTAGTGAATGCTTGGAATGCATTGCCAAGTGAGGTGGTGGAGGCTGGGACGGTCAATGCATTTAAGAACAGATTGGATGCGTACAGCTTCTAGAGCAAGATGATGTAATTGGAACTGGTTGTATACAGACTCTGCAGAGTCTTCTAAACCAGTATAAAGACGTTAAGTTAAGTTAGAACCCTGGACACGGAGCCAGGACAGGTCCAAAATAATCTTCGAGGCTCCAGGGTTAACGAAGAAAAGTGAGCAGTCAAGCAACAGAGCAAAAAATCTACGTTCTACATGAGCTCAAGAGACAGTACCCTAGCAACTCTTGGACATATGTGTACACAGATGGATCTACTTCGGTGAGCGATATAAGGGGAGGCAGTAGAATCTGCATCGAACACTCCAATGGCGACATAGAAAATCACTTCATACCAGCAGGAGAGACTTGTACTAATTTCAGAGATGAAGCAATAGCTGCTCATACAGCAACTCAGATTCTTATCAGCCAAAACATAAATACAAGGAAAACGGAAATTCTAACAGACTCCAGGAGTGTACTCCAAGCCATCTCAAACCACAAACAAGAAAGACTCTCACATGAAATAAAATGCAACATAGGATTGCTGTCTCAATAAACAGATTTAGTCCTACAATGGATTTCGGCTCACTGTGGGATCCCTGGAAACGTGAAAGCAGATGAGCTTGCAAAAGTCGGAAGTGGCGGCAAGCAGATTCCCTAACCGTAAAGCTATAAATAAGTAAAGACACTCATCAAACGATCCATCATGACAAAATGGAAAGAACGGCATAAAGAATACGAGCCAGAAAATGACAGCATAAACGAACTTGGCAGAGGTGGGCAGACAAAGATCTTCAGACTCAGAACGGCACATTGTAGACTCAAGGCCCACCTCCACAGAATGGGTCTCAGAGACACTGCCACATGCGATTGTGGAGCAACTAAGCAAACACCAGAACATATTCTGCAAGAATACCCTACCTATGCAGACCAAAGAGAGGTAATCTGTTTTGGGGAAGCGACCATGCTCGAAAAGCTGAAACGCAGTCTCCTTCGTGAACCTCACCGGACTAGAAGCATAGCATCAGTTCATCGATGAAGAAGTAGAAGTTGGTCAGATCGGTGACTCAAGACAGGGTCCGCTGGAGGCGGAAGTTGGGACCCGGAGCTACGCTGTGGAACGGGTCATCAAGATTAAGTTTGAGACAACAAGCTTGGTTGAAGAGAGACAACTTTAAGCTCCCCGCGGCGGTTAACTTCGTTAACCCAAAGCTGATTGCTTGCGTCAGGGCTAGCGACTCAGAACTACCAAGACCCTTTCCCACCTCCATGTGGTGATCGTAGATAACAATCTGCAATAGGGTAGACTGGCTAGGAAGAAGGGAACCCGGTACCTCAAGTTGTATACTACGACACAACGTATTCCGTTCTCCTGACTACATCATGATACTTACAAAGCCCTTTTCAGGACTTAGTAGTTGGAGTTTGAGAACGAGCGAAGAAGAAGAAAACCGTTAACCGTAAAAGTTGATGTGAAATTAGGAAAATTATACTCTCATACTAACGAATACCATACTGTACTCTTACTTATTTGGTGAACGCTTAAAGTTTGCAAAAAAGGATCTCAATGATTGCAGATGTATGCTTATCGTAATTTTTTTTGTTATTTAACAATATTTTTATTTAACAATATGTTTATTTTATTTTCGGCTTAAACAGCTAAATGATGACAAAATACACTGGTTTAAAATAACGATTGTTGTGCAAATAGTAGTTTCATATTATTTCCGGTTTGAAGGATCTTTATTTGTATATGATGTGTGTGTTGTCTGATGGACATTCGAATTTATATGAGATCAAGTTTTCTTATTCATATTGTTAGTGAAATATTTTGACTTGACAGGTGTACAGGTTTCTTTGCCGTTAAAGCAGCATAGCAATTGTTACATATAATTTGAGGGTAGGCATATTTATGAATTATATGTAAATATTTTATAGGAAATATTAATATAAAAATAGGATTACTATTTAAGTATTACAATTACTCATACTATTACTACTATTAGTATTAAGTTTAACTATTATTACTATTGATTCACTCAGACATTGAAGACATTCGCATATTTACGGATACCAGTTTACCAGTGATTACGAGTTGAATGATTTATTTTGATTGGCAACAAAAGTTATCAAGTTGATTAAGAAACACTTCTCTGTAGTAGTGTAGTCTGTTCTCAGAATAGAAATCACTACCATAGGCCTATACCGAAAACTAACACTCTCTATTATTTCTGGTAGCTCAAATTTACAACGTCTTAGTCGTCTTGTTCAAATTGTTATAGTGTGTGTCTAAGCATACTACATTTTCAGTTGCAAGACTGTTTTGGTTTTTGTGGATTGTCATTCGACATTGTGATTGTGGTTGTTCAACTTTTCCCAGCCTGACCTGCAGTAAAACAGTTAACTGTTATTTAATTATTTTATAGTGGCTTAGCTCAGTCATGAGGACATGTGCCGCAAATGAACTACTCATTACAAACACAGCTTTCCGACTTCCAGTCCGAAATAGAACCACATGGATGCATCCAAGGTCCCGCCACTGGCACCTCATTGACTACATTATCATCAGACGTAGAATCGTGGACTGACCATCGACTTGTCATTGCCAAGCTAAACTTAAAGATCCAGCCCAAAATGCGCCCCCAAGGAAAGAAACCACAGAGGAGGCTAAATGTCTCTCAGCTGAAATACGAACCAACGAGAGGAGACTTCCAGGAAGTGCTTGAGGGCAGACTATCTGAGCTTCGTTTTGAAAAGAACGACATTGAAGAGAACTGGGCATCATTGAAAAACACTCTACGATACAGCTGCTAAACACACTGGCCCACTCACGCGCAAGCATAAGGACTGGTTTGATGAGAACGATCTGGAAATACAGGGCCTTCTCGATGCAAAACATGAAGCGCACAAGGAATACCAGAGGGACACACCATCTCCGGCAGCAAAAGCTCCCTTCAATACTGCTCGCAAAGCTGTCCAGACCAGGCTTAGAGAGAGGCAAGACTCCTGGCTCAGCAAAAGAGCTGACGAAATTGAGATGTTCGCCGAGCGTCATGACACCAAACGGTTTTATGAGGCACTGAAAGCTCTCTACGGCCCGCAGCCCTCTAGTAATACTCCAGTTCGCAGTGCGGATGGGGCACTGCTAACAGATAAGGTTCAGATTCTAGACAGATGGGCAGACCACTTCTGCAAAATACTAAACCACCCATCGTCCATAAATGAAGAAGCCATCCGGCGAATGCCGCAGGTGGAACTGAACCTGGCATTGGATGAAGTCATCACTGAGGAGGAAGTCGACAGGGCAATCAGTTCACTATCTATAGGAAAAGCTCCAGGAGCTGATGCAATACCAGCAGAGGTATATAAGACAGCTGGCCCATCCCTCACCAGAAGGATCACTGAACTGTTCTGCCACATGTGGGCTGAAGGAAAAATTCCGCAGGAGCTAAAGGACGCCTCAATCGTTCACCTGTACAAAAGAAAAGGCAACCGTCATGAATGCAACAATCATCGTGGAATATCGCTACTCTCCATAGCATGCAAGATCCTAGCACGCTTACTGCTAAACAGGCTCAACAAACACCTTGAATAAAGCCACCAACTCCCAGAAAGTCAATGTGGATCAGAGCCGGAAGAGGAACAGTGGACATGATTTTTGCCGCTCGTCAAGTACAAGAGAAGTGTCGGGAACAAAATCAGGCCTTGTACACCACATTTATTGATTTGACAAAGGCATTTGATACAGTAAACAGAGGAGGGCTGTGGATGATAATGTCCAAGTTTGACTGCCCCAACAACTTAACTTAAACTTAAACTTAACATCTTTATACTGGTTTAGAAGACCCTGCAGAGTCTGTATACAACCAGTTACATTTACATCACCTTGCTCTAAAATCTATGCGCATCCAGTTTATTCTTAAATGCATTAACTGTCCCTGCCTCCACTACCTCCCCTGGCAATGCATTCCAAGCAGACGAAAAAATATTTCCTAATATCTAACCTGGACCTCTCTTTAATCAGCTTGTAGCTATGCCCTTGTGTTATTGTAGGTGGCTGTATTTTAAAAAACTTGTTATAGTCTAATTTATCGATTCCTCTGATCATCTTATAAACCTGTATTAAGTCACCACGAATTCTTCTCTCTTCGAGACACTGTAGGCCGGTTTTTCTGAGTCGTTCCTCATAACTGTAATTCTGGAATCCCACTATCATCTTTGTCGCTTTTTTCTGTATTCTTTCTAGCATGTTTATGTCCCCTCTATGATAAGGACTCCACACCTGTACACAGTACTCCAATCTAGGTCTAACTAAAGCTTTATACAGTTTGACGATCACTTCCTTGCTCCTATGTTTAATATTTCTTTTTATCATACCTAACATTGCATTTGCCTTTTTCACTGCTACCTTAACTTGCTCACTCACCTTTCCTGTATGATCTATTATAACCCCTAGGTCCCTTTCCTTATCTATCTTTCTAATATTGTTTTCTCCCATTCTGTAATTATGTTCCATATTGGATCTACCCATGTGGATGACTGTACATTTATCTACATTAAACTCCATTTGCCAGCTTACAGACCATTCTCGAATTTTATCTAAATCCGACATCAATATATCCACTTCCGCTTTAGATGAGACACTACTGCATAGTTTTGTGTCATCAGCAAATTTTGCAATCATGGATTTCATATCAATGTCCAAATCATTTATATATATCAAGAACAAAATTGGTCCCAAAACCGAGCCCTGTGGCACACCACTTTTCACTTCACTCCACTCAGAGTACTCCTTATTTATGCCCACCCTCTGCCTTCTTCCCGTTAACCAATTTTCAATCCATTTGGCAACTTCGCCACCTATTCCATGTGATTTTAACTTTCGAAATAATCTTTGATGAGGTACTCTATCAAAGGCCTTTGCAAAGTCTAGATAAATAACATCCACTGGCTCCCCTTTATCTATGATTTTAGTAACCTCCTCCATGAATTCTAATAGATTTGTTAAGCATGATCTCCCTCTAGTAAACCCATGCTGACTATTTCTAATTAGATTAAATTTTTCTAAATGCATTACAATGTTTTCTTTGATTATTGACTCTAACAATTTACAGACTATGCTCGTTAAACTCACCGGTCTATAATTTGCCGGATCTGATTTTTTGCCTTTTTTGAATAAGGGGATCACTCCTGCATCTTTCCAATCCTGTGGAACAATCCCTTTTGTAAGTGATTGAGAACATAATATAGCCAATGGTTTTGCTAGTTGGTTTCTAATTTCATACAGCAATTTTGGGTGAATACCATCTTGACCTGGACATTTATTCACTTTCAACCCCTCCAATTTTTTAAAAACCATTTCCTCTGTAATACAGATTGATCTTAATCCCGCTGTATCCATGTCTCTTTGAAAAATATCTATAGGCTCTGGGATCTCGGAGCAGTCCTCCTTTGTGAAGACTGTGCCAAAGTACTGATTGAGCAGATTAGCAGCCTCCCTATTCTCACTTATTATTTTCCCTGTACTGTCTATGAGAGGGCCTACTTTGTCTTTCGTTCTTTGTTTATTTCTAACATAAGAAAAGAAGCTTTTACTGTCAGTCTTGATCCTCTGAGCAAGTTTTTTTTCAAAGTCTATTTTTGCTGTTTTATTCGCTTTCTGAGATATGTTCTGCTTGTCCAAATATTTTACATATGTTTCTTTTGATTTACCTGCCTCTATATATTTTTTCCATGCTTTATTTTTTGCTCTTCTACATTTCACTACAAATCTAGTTATCCACTTTTTACGCTTGGGGTTTACCTCCCTACATGGAACACATTCCTCTTTTATCGTTTCTAGAACTGTTTTAAAACTTTCCCACTCCTGTTCAACATCTGTTCCTACAATGATATCTTTCCAGATTATGTGGTTCGCTGCCTCTTTCATCCTCTTAACATCTGCCTTAGAGTAGTCGTATGTTCGCGTGTTTATGTTTACTTCTTTCCCTGCAATAAGATCCCAACGGATGATTTGATGGTCACTTGAGCCAAACAGTTCGCCAACGGTAACGTTTTCAATCATATTTTCCTCTGTGGTAAAAACTAGGTCGAGTATGTTTTTGCCTCTGGTGGCTGCTTCTACATGTTGAATTAAAAAATTGTCAGTTATGCACGTAACAAAAGGTTTTGACTCTACAAGTGCTTCTGCCATATCCCATTTTATTTCTGGATAGTTGAAATCTCCCATTAATAATAATTTCCCTTTACTTGCCTTTGCTATACTACTAATCAGCTCCTCATCTTCCTCTTTTTGACTTGATGGACATCTATAGCACACTCCAATCACTGTTTTTTCACCCCCACTTTCTATTTCTCCCCATACACTTTCATTTTTGTTACCACATGATAAATAATCTTTGATCGTTATATTAACAGAATTTATACAGTATAATAAAACGCCACCTCCCTTAGTCTTGTCTCCAATTATCCTATCTTTCCTTAACATTGTATATCCCTCAATTTCAAGTTCACTATCTGCAATCTCCTCATATGTCCATGATTCTGTTAACCCTATTATATCTGGTTTTTCTTCTTCTACATACAGTTCCAATTCTTCTCTTTTATTTACTATGCTTCTCACATTTGCATAAAAACATTTTAGTTTGTAATGTTGTTGGTTTTCCTCTTTTTGCTTCTGCTTTATCATTTTAGTGTTTGCTTTTCTACTATGTATTTCACACTTCCCTGACACCAAATTACCCCTTTGACTACATCCTCTATAGCACCCTATTGTAGGCCTATCTTTAGTTTTTTAGTTTTTTTATCTTTACAAGTTCATAACCATTGTGAAACAGCTACACGAAGGCATGTGTGCTCGTGTACTGGACAGCGGAGCAATCTCTAAAACGTTTCTAGTATCAAACGGAGTAAAACAAGGATGTGTACTCGCCCCGACTTTGTTCAGCATGATGTTTGCGGCCACGATGACAGACGCCTTCAGATCACTGGAGCTTGGAATACCCATAAAGTACCGCACAGATGGCAAAGTACTCAATCCCAGAAGAATGAAGACCAAAACCAAAGTTGCTGGGGACATAATCAGGGAACTTGAATTTGCTGACGACTGTACTCTAATGAGCAACTCAGAACTGAACATGCAGGTTGGAATGGACCGGTTCTCTGCCGCATGTGAAAATTTTGGCCTGACCATAAATGCCAAAAAAACTGACGTCATGTACCAACCAGCACCAGGCATGCCGTACACAAAATCAGAGACTACAGTCAGCGGGCAGACACTGACTGTCGAAGACAAATTCACATATCTGGGCAGCACGCTGTCTTTGTTAGTTAGTTTTTAAGATACAAAAAGGGGAACATGATGAAAAACAGCACAAACATTTAGACTCGCCTATTTCGGGGTACCACTTCTGACGAAATTTATTTTCATTGCCACAGAGGACGGATAATGATGTTTTACAAGATCAGCATACCTGTTAGTTTTCACTACAAACATATGAGGTAGCTTCAAAAAGTTCCAGGAATTAGTGGATTGTATAGAAATAAGTTACAATAGAATAATCTACACTACATTTCCTTTCGGCAACTACACACTTTTGCCAACGTGGATACATCTGCTGGAAACATTAGTGAAACCCATTCTTTGACACCTCTCTCAGCTGTATTGTCGCATTGGTGATAACATCCTCAGCATACTTGAATCACTGTCCTTTCAGTGCCAATTTCAGTCGAGGGAACAAGAAAAATACCAGCCGGTACCAGATTGGGAGAATGTGGGGGATGTTACAAGGTAATGACATGCTTTGCGAGGTACTGTTTCACCAGTAGGGATCGATGTGCTGGCGCATTGTCATGCAGCATAATCAAACTGTTTGTTCTCCATTTTTCTGGTCATTTTCTTCTGATTGCATCTCTTAGACGATGGAGGATATCAACGTACATTTCCTTGTTAACCGTTCAGCCTTCAGGAAAAAAATCATGGCAGACAATACCCCTGGAGGGAAAAAAAAACTTCCAACATAACTTTTTCTTTGCTCTTGCTCAAATGAAATTTCTGTGTCCGGGGAGATGTTGAAGATTTCCATTCACAGGACTGACGTTTTGTCTGAGGATCATACAAAAAACTCCAGGTCTCATCTACTGTGATTATGCTGTTGAGAAAATTGCTATCTTGATCAGCCTTTGTGATTAGGTCTCCTGTCAGGATAAATTTTGATTTTTTTCTGTTCATCAGATACCATTTTGAGAACCATGTTTTGAGAAACACAGCGCACGTGCATTTCATTGTGGAGAATACTGTGGCAACTTCCAACTGATATTCCAACTTCTGAGGCTATATTCTTGACACTAAGTCTTCTGTCAGCACACAACGTTTTGAAAACGCTCAATGTTTTCATTGTTGATCGAGGTTGACGGTCGTCCACTACGTGCATCATCATTGACACTAACATGAACTTCACGGAAACGCTCGTGCCACTCAAATACTTGCGATTTCTTCATTACGATTTCACCATATGCTTCATTAAGCAATGTTTGTGTCTCTGATGGTGACTTCTCTAGCAAAACACAGAATTTGACATTTGTACATTTTTCACTCTGACGATGCAGCGAGCCCAACACAAACAAAATTCTGTAACTTCTGTTTGAGAGTATATGTGAAGGTCACGTCTGTCATGTCATTTCGTCAAGGTCACTACCAACTTATAAATATGTATTCTTCATAATATATTTCATTCAAAAACGAGTCTACTATTCCGGGAATTTTTTTAAGCTAGCTCGTATTTATTACATCTACCTAGGAAAAATCCATTGCAACAACTTAACTTCATTCCCGTCAATAATGGTAAAATCTTCAAAACTAGTGAAATAGAAGATGTATAGTTTCCAAATTGTTTATATATTTCCACCAGCACATCTCCGATTTGGAAAATGGACAAGACGGAGGTGGCGTCTATTTACATTCAAATACGCATATTCAACCGAATCCATAGCATTAACTCAGATGTTTATACATGATAATACTAGTCACGGACATCTGGCTTACCACGAAACCTTGCATAGGGAAAGGTATTTTTTTATCATGCACGTCAAAAAATCAAGCGTGTGATAAAGGTTAATACTGTAACTTGGTAGAAAGTCCACAACACAACTGAAGCTATAAAGACACTAGGGAGCAGTGTTAGTAAAGTTGCCCTTCCTTGGCTTTTTTCCACCTTGAGATCTTTGCTTTTTTGTGTGAAGACTTTGGCTTGTTTTCTTTGGCTTGTTTTCTTTGGTTTTTTTACTTTGAACTTGTCAGGCAGTCAAAATATAAATATATGTTAAAAAGCAAACTAGTTGTGACTAAATATATGCCTGTTGCAAAAGTACCATGCTAATCATGCTGTAATAAGATAATGGTGTTTATTATTTGATTACTGCTTTTAGAAATATTGTCATAAACTTGAATACTGTTAACTTTTTTCAGTCATTGAATGGCATCAACTTTTTAAATATATTGAGTTTTTAGTGTTAAAACGCTACATGCCTTGCATATCTGCATTTTCTTAACACTGCATTATCAATGACATTGTTGAGGGCAGTTTCGTGCTTGATTTCTGCGTTGCAAATTTGGACCTGTAGAGAGACTGCCTATGTTCTTTGCTCCACTGCCCTTCGATCAACCCGGAGCTTCTCTGCATCTGTTTTTCATATGTTCAATACCTTGCAGCCATAGATCATGGCTGGAATAACCTTGCTGTTAAAGATGTGAGCTCAGGCCTTATCGTTTCTCATTTGTTAAAGTATAGGTTTGAAATGTTTTAAGGGCAACCATCCCATCCTGTTGCTTTCCTATGTCAAATAATATCACAATTTATTTTTGGATAATTTTTTTGCTCAAATAAATGTACAAATTCACGTTTTCAACTTGATCACTTCTTAGTTGCTGTTCCCCTCTTGGACAAAAAGTGTTCAGTATGTATTAAGTTTTATTTCTATTCATTTTAAGGCTTAGTTTGTATAATATCTCTGTTGAAATGTGGAAGTCTGTTTTGATTGCTTCTTTTGAGTCACCATCTGAGCCATTGGATTTACCATCTTTCAGTGGGAATATAGCTTTCTTGATTTCTTTTCTAATCGGTTTTGCGCACGTGCAGTTCCAATTTTGCTGATTGAATGTTTGAGGGATCTTGTTTAACTGGTCTATCTAAAACTTCATAAAAATGTTCTGCCTGCACCTTCATTTGCTTCTTTGTATTGCCAATCAAATTTCCTCAATTATATTTGATAAATCCATTTACTTGTTTATATTTTTCTGTGGACTTCTTCATGCAGTTATACAGGCAGTTATACAGGGTTACAAATGAAAGCTAATGGGAGCAAATATGACAAAAAAATAAGTGGAAATGTTAAGAAGGAGGTGGTGCTGGACATGGAACACCCCTGAAAAAAAAGGCAAAGGAAGACCAAAGAACACTTGAAGAATATACCTAGAGGTCAATACAAGAAAGACAGTGAGAAGCTGCTAAGAACTGGGGAAAAAAATATATCACAGAATAGGGGACATGACACTGGCATTAAATAGTTAGATAGGTCGTCCGCTTAGACGACAAGGGCTCCTAGTACCAGTCGTCTATGGGCACAATCAGTCACTGAGTCTGCATGCAATGAGGACGATGTCTTTCTGTCTTTCAGATTTCACCTAATCAGGTGGTGAGTGGATGCCCACTGGGTAAGAGAGCGACGAAGAGGGTCGTTTCCCATCCTTGATGTCAATCGTCTGCTTTAAGAACTGATCTTGGGGTTAATTCAATATGTTGACATGGCAAGACAGCCTAATAAGCCAGGAGGAAGTTAGCCATCCTGAGAAAATTAAGTGAAACCACATGGTGAGGTCGTGGGAAAATAATTGACAAAGTTTACCAACAAAATATACAGCCATATCAGGAATATGAGTCAGCAGCATAGTGCCTAGCTGCAAACACTACCCTAAAAAAAGGTAGATAAGGTGCAAAACCAAGCACTTAGTGTAATTTTTACAGTGCAATGAAATCAACAGGCAGAAAAGTTCCTCTGCATGTCGAGCCATCCCATGAAGGACAAATTCCAAAATTTAGCAATGAAAAGACGAAAAGTAGTAGTTTTATGCATTAGGCCAAATAGCTTTGCAGGCAAATTAAAGTTCTACATGCAATTGACATCCCCCTAAAGTCCAAACTAGACAACCCCTTGGAAACAGGAGCATGGACTATCAGTAATTAAAACAAAAGTGTAAGGAATACTAGACAAGGATGAACAGAACAATGTACAGTGTAAGGTAGTGACTCAGTTTCCTGGATGAAGAATACCCACAAGACCTCTGGGTCAGAGTATATACAGGTGAATCAGCAAAGAGTGCAGTAAAGAATTGAGGAGCTAGCATGTAAATAGAATACCCAAACATTAGGGATACGGTCAGAGTATCAACTGGGAAATACTGTCATACATATCATGCAGAAATGGTGGCAATTGAGAAACTGCTGAACAACCTATCACTGTGCACAGCTTGTAGTATTTTTTAAAGTACGACAACCACTGAAATCTGAGAAACTGCCAGATTTACAGGCTCTACTGTCTGATCTGAGCAACCAGCGCAAGATTGTCATGCAGTGGATACCTTCTCATTGTGGACTACATGGAAGCAAGAGAGCAGATCGACTGGCAAAGGAGGGTGCTGCAGATGAGCAACCAGTTCATACCAGCAGAAGAAAAGGATAATCAAATCAATCAGAAAGCCACCAACAGTAACACAAGACGATTACCATAAGATGAACAGACAAGAGCAAACTGTTGTGTTACATCTTAGAACAGGACACAACAGACAAGGAGTCACTTACTTACTTACTTAGTGGCTCCTCTTCTACCGTGAGGTGTAGAGGTTTGCCAAAGAGAACGCCACCCTGCTCTATCCGCCGTCTTTTTCCTTGCCTCTTTCCAATCCAGCCCTCTATCACTTAGGGACTGTTGTATGTTGTCTTTCCAGCGTACTTTGGGACGTCCTCGGGGTCTGCGTCCTTGACTTTTGATCTCCCATGACCGCTTTGGTATCCGATCTTCTTCCATTCTACAGACATGGCCAAACCACTGTAGTTGGGACTGCTCCACTCGTGTCTGCAGGGGTATACATCCATCTTTGTTTTCCTGCTTATTTCTCTTCTACTGAGGAAACCTCTGTTTATTGCATGGAACAGTCTACCTGCTGCTGCCCTTCGTGCAGTTAACTCTTCTTTGATTACTCCCCTGCTGTCTATTACCACTCCTAGATATTTAAAGTTGCTGACGTGCTCCAGTGCTCGTGTTCCCAGGGTTATCTGATGTCTCTTTTAATCTCTGGCGATCACCATGGTTTTTGTTTTGGAGTTGCTGATGTGCATTCCTCTCTTCTTCAACTCTTCTTCCCAGACCTGCAAGTTGATCTGGAGATGTGCTTCGGTTTTCGTGATCAGGGCCACATCGTCTGCAAATGCTAGTTCCGATATGTAACTTGGTCTCATCTTCCAGTACCCTACTTCATACTATTTTGTCCGTTCCTTGCAGGCTTTGATGACTTCATCCATGAGGAGTATGAAAAGGTACAGTGATAGAATGCCCCCTGTCTTACTCCGCTAGTGGTCTTGAACTCTCCTGACTTTTGATTTGATGTCCGCACATAATTTCTGCATGTTTTGTCGAAACTCTGTATGGCAGAGGGGTCCTGGGATATTCTTCCTTGTCAGGTACTCCCAGAGTTTGTCCCAAGGATCTTTATCAAATGTTTTCTCCAAATCCAAAAAGCAGAGATGCATCTCTTTATCATATTCAAGAGCCTTTTCACTTAGCTGTCTGAGTGTAAAGATAAGGTCTTGAGTACTTCTGTTTGCCCTAAACCCACATTGAGTTTCATCCATGTTTGGCTCTGCTAGACCTCTTAATCGCCGTTCTAGAATCCTAGAGTAGACTTTCCCGGGGACACTGAGTAGGGAAATACCTCTGTGATTTTCACATTGTCGATTGTCGCCCTTTTTAAATATTGGTAATATTATTGCAACCTCCCAGTCTCTTGGTATCTTCTTGTGGCGCCAAGCTGCCTTGAGAATCTTCATTAATAGCATCTCTCCTGCCGCTCCCATGTATTTAACCATTTCTGGTGTTATACCATCATGTCCTGCTGCTTTACCAATCTTAATTTTCTCCAATGCTGCCTTTAGTTCTTCCATTGTGATATTATCGCTTCCCTCCATGGCTCCCTCTTCTTGAATTGGGACTGTTACTTCCAGAGCTTGGTTTTCCTCCACGCTAAGGAGATCTGAGAAATATTCTTTCCATCTGTTCATTACCTCTTCTGGGGCAGTCAACAGCGCACCTTGTTTATCTTTAACAAATTTCAGGGGGCATTCCTTTTCCTTCCTCATGTTCTTTAAGGTCCTGTAGAACAGTTTCTGGTTTTCTCCAGAATTATTTTCCAGTTTCTCTCCAAATTCTTCCCAGCATTTCTGTTTGGCCTTGAGCACAGTCTTCTTTGCTTCTGTTCTAAAATTTACATATTCTTTTTATTTCTTTGTTTGTTCTTCTGTATTCCTAGCCCCTAGGTATTGCTTCCATGCCTTTTTCTTTTCTCGTATTATTGTTTTCACTTCTTCTGTCCACCATGGTGTACTCTTTCTCTTCCACCCCTCTTTGGTTTGACCGTATGCCTCTGCTGCAGCCTCTTTGAGGATATCTTTGAATTTTACCTGTAGCATTTCCAAATCTTCTTCAGATTCCTCTATCATTTCTATTGCTGTTGTTATGAGCCCTTAACATCTGGTTCTCGTAGTTTGTAAGCCTTAATTTTATTTTCTCCTCGTGTATTATGTTTCATGCTTGCTGATGGGTGTTGCCTGGCTGGATAGTGTTTTTCAATTTCTCTCTTTATTTTAACTAGATAGTGGTCGCTTCCTATCTCTGGTCATCTGAACACTCTAGCATCCTTTACATGCTTGCAATCAGTTTTCCTCACTATCGCATAGTCAATTATAGATCTTTCATTTCTTGCCGGCTCGCATCTTGTGTAGGCATGGATGCGCTTGTGTGGAAACCTTGTATTTGTAATGACAAGGTTTTGTTCTCTGCAGAATCTCAGCAGTCATTTTCCATTGTCATTTAGGACATCTTCTCCATACCTACCGATCACTCCATCCCATCTAGAATAGTTGTTTCCAACTCTTGCGTTGAAGTCTCCAAGGAGAAGTATTTCATTATGGCAATCGTCAATGGTCCTTTGAAGGAGCTCATAAAATTCATCTTTTATGTCAGTGCTCTCATCTTCATTTGGTGCATACACAGTGACGATATCCATTTGACTATCCTCCTCCTGTAGACTTAGAACCATCAGCCGTTCTGAAATGAATTTTCGTCCTTTAATATTTGCTTTGTTGTTACTATTCACTATACAGCCAACCCCTGCTCTGGCTCGTTCACTCATGGGAACTCCGCTGTAGTATAGCATGTTGCTATACCAGGACTGTCAATTTTGCTCTCTTCATCTCCTCTATTAGTTCATGTTCTTTTCCGTTTATACTTCGTACATTCCATGTTCCGTAAATCGCGGTCCTTTTTTCTCACCTGTTCGTCGCCGTTGAGGTCAGTCCAGTTTTCTCTATGTTTTGACTTGTAATCAGTTTTTTTAAGACAAACAGGTGATTAGCCTGTTGTGTCTTTGCATGGTGGAGGGGCTGCCTCCTTACAGCCTCCATGCCTGCCGACCCGTTTTTGTCCACGGCTGCTTATTTATTTGCAGCTAACCTCCAAATTAGGAGGCCTTTCAGCAATCCGCAACCCTGCTGACGCGCCTGGTAGGAGGTAGGTTCCTCCCCCAGGACAATGAGTCACATGTACACAAAATTGAAGATTGGCAAATGTGTGTGCATGCGGACAGACACCACAGACTGCAGAGCACATACTACAGAACTGGCCTGAATATGATATACAGAGACAATTCCACTAGCCCATAGAAACAATACTGGAAGAGAAACTTTATGGACATATGTGAACTACAAAAGACTGAAGTTTATACAAGAGGCAACATTGTAGATATAGACATTATATTAAGCGGACAAAAGAAGAACTGGTGGATGGGGATATCCACATGTCCAAACAGCAATGGCTTTGCATGGTGAGTCTGCTCTCAAGGCCTGTACGTCAGATTACTTCATGATTTGACTCGGTCATACAAATGAACCATAATAATGAGACACACATTAAGAAAACCAGTTGATATCATTGCAGGATAGTCCCTCTTCTGGATACCTCAAGGCAAGAGAAATATATATATATATATATAGGCAGGCCAAAACGCATGCGGAGAAGAGAGCTCGAGATAAAAACATACATAACGGAAACAGCGAAGACGAAAACAGAGCTGGAATGAATGGTTCGGTACAGGATGACTAAGCAGGTATTTGGCGAAGACATGTGCACTACAGGGAGCTGAAAGGTTTTCATTGATAAACCTACCTAAAAAGTCTTACCCGAGTGGTCCATGGTTTTTGTATATGACAAGGACAAGAATAGCACCACTGCCCCACAGAGAGAATGTCCTAAGAGGCGACTAACTGTGTGATATGGCATAACACCTGCCATGGTTAGGTAGTTTGCTAAGAGCAGCATAGATGTTGCCTAACAGGCTGCATGTATACTTTCCTCTAGAGTTTGATTCTATTATGTTGAACTCACACATCGGTTAACCAGCTTCCGTAGAATTTGTCCCAACAGAGAAGAGTAATAAGCTGCTCAAGTCTTGGTCGCTAAGCAGGAAATCCTCCTCCCGGCTACATCCAGCTCACACCAGAGCTGGGACCTGCACAGAGGCATCCACCCTTGTAGAAGTACAGGTCGACTAAGACTTAAAAATATACTCATTAATATTTAATTTATTATGAGATTGTTCTTCTTAGTTCTTATTCGACCTGTACTTCTACAGGGCCAGATGCCACTGTGCAGGTCCCAGTGCTTATATGAGCTGGATGTAGCCAGTAGAAGTATTTCCTGTTTAGCGGGCTAGGCTCGAGCAGCTTAAGACTCCGCTGCGTTGGGACAAGCGTTTACGGAGGGTGGTTACCAATGTGCGAGTCCATCTCAAAAGACTCAAACCCTAGAGCAAAGTAGATCCGTAGCCTGTTAGGTGCCATCTATGTTGCTCCAAACAAACCACCTAATCATGGTCGGTTTTATGCCATGTCACACAGTTAGTCACCTCTTATGACATGCTCTCTGTGAGGCAGTGGTGCTGTTCTTGTCATACACAAAGACCCCGGCTGACCACTCAAGTTTATAATGAGATTGCAACCAAAAAATACATCAATTGATAACATGTTCTGGTGATTTTCATGTTGCGTAATTTCACAAATGATACATATATGGCTTTTAAATCTCTAGTGACCTGCCAAGATCACTTCTGCTGATTGACAATGGCTGAAGGAGAGCAGCAGTTTACAATTTATGACCCCACCTCCAACCAGCCCATGACAGTAACTGTCAACAACATTGTGCAAGGGTCTGAAGAAGCACAAGCTGTACAGAGCATACAGTACATCACTGCTGATGGTGTTCAGGTGACACAGCTTAGCCCCAGTGATGTCATACAGGTAATTATGGTCCTATTTGCTGTCAAATGTAAAAGGTAGTTCCATAATTGATTCTGCTATAGGGGTGTATTATAGAGACCATCATATTATAGCTTTATGAGATGAGATAACCTGTTATCTTCCTGGCTGTTTTGTTTTCTCAAGCAGAATCTGGTTATTAAAAAAAAATTGCAATTAGGTAAACTAGAGTAACCATTCTTGAGTCATGATGGTATCTTCACGGGAAGAGACACAGGTTATGTTTCTTCAGCTAAGTTAGCACTGCATGAAGCTCAGATGGTATACAACAGTTACACCTAGCTTCAGGCAGCAGGTTATTGTGGGAAATGATAGTGACGAAGACATGACAGAAACATTCACTGTTGCAATATTTAATAAATATAAAGTACTTCGTCATTAATGTCTGATTAGTGTATTATTGTAAATACGATGCAAGGCGGACGACGAAGAGGTCATCCCAAAAAGAAATGGGAGGACAGCATAAAAGAATGGATAAATTTCTGACCAGAGGAAGCACAGGCAGCGGCCATATATGCGTCTCGAAGCATTGCTGAACACAGGCATGTCATTCCCTGTTTAAAAACAGCAAGTGGGTCCCGTACCAAGTCAAGGCCGGGCATGGAATCGATTGTCAAAGAATACTACACAGAATTATTTAAATCATCATAACCCCCAACTATCCTTCTTTCCTTCCCACCCATCCCTCCCCCAGACTTCCTGCCCTCAGAAATCCGTCACGTCCTCGATACCATGCCGCTGCTGCTCCCTCCTTCCCAGAAAATCACCCGGTGAGAATGGCCTAACAGCAGAGGATCTCTAAGCCTGCAAACTATTGCTCTACCAGGCCCTCGCCTAGTGCATCTCAACCTATCTACACACAGGTAGAATACGGACAGCTTGGCGCAGCTCAAAAACGATCCTTCTACACACAAAAAAAGAGACAAGGAAGACCTCTGCAACTACCGGCCAATCACGCTCCTCCCGGTCACCTACAAAATATTCACGAAATGTGCCCAACCCTTGATGCAGCGCAACTGATCAAACAGGCTGGATTTTGTCATGCATACAGCACCATGGATCACATTTCAACGTGCTGCCGACTGATTATAACAGCCAGAGAGTACCACACCCCACTAATTTACACCTTCATCGACTACAAGAAGGCGTTTGACTTGGTAGAACCAAAATTCATCTGGCAATTTCTAAAAGATCAAGGGGTCAACCCAGGATACACAAGAATCCTTGCTGACTGCTACACTACCTTCCGATCCTTCCAAAGACCGGTAGTAGTACCCATTCAAAGAGGAGTACATCAAGGGGACACCATCTCACCAATCCTTTTTTCCACATGCTTGGAATCTATCATCAGCCGTTGCCACTGGGATACCTTTGGCATCAACATAAATGGGAGGCTGCTAAATCACCTTTCCTTTGCAGATGATCTAGTGCTTATCACAGAGACAGCCACAGACTGCAATGAAATGCTAGTAGGAATGATAGCGAGAGGGAAAGAAAGCGGGACTCGAAGTGAACACATCCAAGACTAAAGTCATGTGCAATTGATTCACTTCCCGCGACCCAGTCTTCCTAGTTGGAGAGAGACCCGACGACGTGGACGAGTACATCTATCTTGGGCGCTTGTTCAACATGCAGAACGACTTGAACCCAGAGTTGACAAGACGGCGTCGCGAGTGTTGGGCGGCTTTCTTTTCAATAAAGCCAGTACTGGACAATATCCACAACCAGAGCCTGTGCACCTCTCTATTCAACTCCACAGTACTACCTGCAATATGCTATGCGGCAGAAACATGGTCACTCAGAAAGATATGGAGTCCAAACTCAGAGTGACCCAGGCCTCCCTCGAGAGATGCATGGTCGGCCTCACGCTTCAAAGCCAGAGCGCAAAAAGTCTTCACAACTCGGACATACGTCAGTTGTCCCTGGTGAAAGATAGTTATTTATGCAGAAAAGATGAAACATCACTGGGGTGGCCACCTACTGCGAAGAATGGACGATCGTTGGAGGACAGTCACAGCAATATGATACTAGAGATAAGAAACGACCGCCAACACGTTGTTCTGACTCCCTTGCATCCCTCAACAACATTTACGATGCCACAGATGGATGACTCATTCTCCACTGGTCCAACGTGGCCCCAGACAAAGATTGTTGGGACTCGCAACGGTGTAACCGCCGCCGGCCCATTAGAGACTCCCAGAACATCTATCCTGGTTGTCTCCATCACTTTTCCGATCATAACCAACTGTTCCTGGTATATTTTTTCCTGACGATCCAGGTGCCTATTCTTCGATTTATTTTTAGTCCCATTTCAGGGTTGTTCACTGTAATGCAGTCTGGATTTAGGCAGTCATCTCTATTACTTGTACTGGCTCTGAAATCGGCCTCTTCCCCAGTTGGCGTCGATGATCTGCCTGGTCTGGGGGTCTCACCGTCAGATCTTTTGAGTTTCGTTTCTATGAACTGTCATAGGTTTCTTGGCATTTTACATCCAGTAGTTTGTCATTGCTTTCTGAACGTTGTTCCTTCCGCTTACCAACTATGGTCTCTGGTGCGCCCTTAGCCCGATACCAGGCATTTTCAGCTCCCACTTTCAGAGTCGTTGTCAACCAGGTCAATCTTCCGCCTCTTCCACCAGCAGCTGTGTGTACTAGTCAGGGATGAACTCCCTTCTTGAAGGCAAAAGATTTAACAATAATTCAAGTTTTTGCAGCAACAGCTGATGATTGCGAAATTGAAGATTTCTATGACACCCTACAAGAAACAATGTAATAAGTAGAAAAAAGAGACATCTTCATCATCACTGGAGATTTTAATGCAAAAGTTGGGCAGGAAAGAGTCGAAGAAGCGAGAAGTGTACGAGGACCTTTTGGTTTGGAACACAGAAATGAGCGAGGGGAAAACTGGTTGAATTCTACATGGAAAATAACCTCTCCATTGCCAACACCTTATTTAAACAACATCCGTGAAGACTATACACGTGGACCTCCCCTGATGGTAACAGCAGAAATCAAATAGATTACATCTTGGTACAACTAAGATGGAGGTCAAATGTGCTGGCAATAAAAACGCTGCCAGGAGCGGACTACGATACGGACCAAGAATTACTGTTTGCAGTTTTCAAGACATGACTTCATAGGATTAACAATGGTTTTCAGCCAATACCCTTCGATGTAACAGCAATACCTACTGAATACAACATCAAAGTAGAAAACAAATTTGAGGCGTTGCTTGCGGTACATGAAGAGATGACATCTGAAGAATTGACATCACACGCAAGGGATATTTTAATCTCGACAGCAAACTAATTGATTCCCAGGATGTCGCACAAGATATTAAGCTATATATCAGATGAAACACTGAAACTCATTGAAGAAAGGAAACAATTAAAATAAATGGGAAGTCAGGGGACCAACATAGCATATAAAAACTGTGCAAGAAAAGTTAGAAGAGAAAAGAAGATACATAGAGGACACTTGTAAAGACATAGAAAATCTACAGCAACAAGGCAGGGAGAAAGATGCCTTTAAGGCGATAAGAATACTGACAAGGAAATTCTATCCGGTTCCGCATGTCATCAATGACAAAGAGGCTAACACATTAACAGAAACCATACTGAATGAATGGAGAGAGTACTGCAGAACCATGTATGAAGATAACACAAATCGCTCAGTTACAATCCTACCGAATGATGAGCCAACTTTGGAGGAAGTAGGCTCAGCAATCATACATACATACGGCATACATATATATATATATATATGTGTGTGTGTTTGTGTATATATATATATATATATATATATATATATATATATATATATATATATATATATATATAAACACACATACATACACAGCTTTCTCTGAGTTTGTTTATAGAAGCTCGATTTTTGTGTACATTTGTGCCTTTTACACAATTATATATGCGCTGTAGCAATAAATACTAAATGTTATTCTAACAAATCTGTAGGTTACACAAAGTGACGGCAGCTACCAGCAGTCTGCAGCAAGTTTCCAAACACTAACAGGAACAGCACAGGCCCAAGTGCTGAACAATGCATCATTTGTCACAAATCCTCAGGTGCGTAATTGTCAAAATTATTGAAAACCCGAAAAAATTTGAAACTCTTTACCTAATCCAGCATTTTACCATTTATATTGATCTGTAGAGTAGATGTTGAGTCTGCTTTGCTAATTATCATAGTTTTTGTTTTCTGAGTGTTAATGTCCCGTTCATACACCTTTAATTTTGTTCTTTACTTGAATCATCAATTCCAATATTTTGGTTTTCATTTGTATCATTCACATATGTAAGATTATTTATTGATACCCCACCGATAATGAGTCCTCACATTTCCTCTTCCTGTATAAAAATGTGGTTTGTGTTAATGTTAAACAGACAAAGGAATAGCACACCTCTTCTTTTATGTTGATACATGGGGGAGTCAAGAGGGGCAAGGAAAAACTTCAAGCCTTATTGGAATGATGAATTGCAGAAAGCGGAAGACGAAGTCTCAAATGCTAGGAACATGGCAGAGAGAGAACAATCTATGGAGGCAAATATCACCCTCAAAGCCACGGCGAAATACAAATACACTCTAAACTAAATAACAAGAGAAAGCTGGAAAAACAAAACAGAAAGCCTCAATTTAGATAAAGATGGAAACAAACTATGGAAGTTAGTCAGAGCCATGAATGACGAAACTCCATCAAACAAACAAATTACCATCAAGCAGGGCGACAACAAGCTCACTGGAAAAAAAGCAGCAAACGCCTTTGTTGAACATTATGCCAGAGCAAACCACATCGATGTTCCTTGCTGATAGGCATACAGACATTAGAGAAGAACAAAATGGGCACGACAACATCAATATGGCACCAGAAGAGCACATAATGGCAAAACTAACAATGAACGAAATGGAAGAGGCCATGAGAACTTTAAAGAAAAGGAAATCACCCGGAAAAGATGGGGTAACAAACGAAATGCTGATGAAGCTGGGCCAAACAGCAAAGAGGAAGTTACTATCAGTCCTGAACCAAAGCTGGAAAAGGGGTATAGTACCTCAAGCATGGAAAGATGCAGTACTTGTACCAGTACCAAAGAAAGGAAAAGACAAAACAGATCCAAAACAGTCTACTGAGCTGTATAGGCAAACTGATGGAACGTATGATAAACACCAGACTGATATGGCATCTGGAAGAAAAACACATACTAATTCCACAGCAAGCAGGATTTAGGCAGCACAGATCCACAGAGGATTAGATCACCCTCATAGCCCAGGAAATAGAGGATGCCTACCAGGAGCAAAAACACACAGTAGCGGTTTGGGTGGACCTAGAAAAGGCATTTGACAAGGTCTGGAAAGAGGGACTTAAAGTCAAGCTACGAAGAAGTGAAGTCTGTGGGAAAATATACAAATGGATCAGTCACTACCTCAGAAACAGAACAGCCAGAGTTCAAGTACAAGGGCAGATGAGCAAAAAGGTGACATTTGAGCAGGGAGTACCCCAAGGGGGAGTACTGTCACCCACACACTTCCTGGTGTATATAAACAACATAACGGAAAATATACAGAGAAGAGTCCACAGCTCAATGTTTGCAGACGATCTGGCTATGTGGACCTCTGAAAAGAATCTCACCATAGCAAGTAATCAGATGCAGCAGGCCCTAACATCACTGGAAGAGTGGGCGAACTCATGACTGGTCACAATAAATGTGGAAAAAACAACATGTACGATATTCTCGCTTTCAAACAAACCCCAAAACACCAAAATAAGTCTTAACGGCAAATACCTGCGGCCAAACAACAACCCAAACTACCTGGGAGTCACATTAGATCGGCGCATTACATGGAAAAGTCAGATCGAGAGAAACCGAATTGCATGAGAGAAAGAATGGCAATCATGAGGAAACTTGCTGGAACAAGCTGGGGAGCAGACGAAAGTATATTAAAAAAACTGTACACTGGAAGAGTGAGACCAGTTCTCGAGTATGGCATTGCGGCATGGACAACAGCAGCAAAGGCGAACTTCGATAAAATTAGCAAACTTCAAAACAAAGCCATGAGAGTTATAACAGGAGGCATGAAGTCAATGCCAATTGTAGAACTTGAAAAGATTACAAAACTGCAATCCATGACCGACAGAAGAGACTGCAGAGAAACTCAGAAGACTGACTGACCATCCAATGCATCTGAGACTAAAAAAGCGGAGAAACTTTGTAGAAATAGCCAAAGCAAAGATGAGCGAAGACCCTATGAACGCACTAACAACACCAAAGCCCATCCCTACTGTACGAAAACCTATCTGGAGGCAGCATATATTTCCAGAGATGGTAGAAAATATACCAGGTATTGGAAACAAAAACAGCCAGACTGAAAAAGAAAGAAGAGATACAACCCTGAGGTACATAACGAAAAACTACCCAAGCATGGACTGGACCCATGCATACACCGACGGTTCTGTAACAAACACATCACAGAACGGAGGGGCAGGGGTGTTCCTGAGCCTACAAAATGGCAGAAAAATAACACTATCATTGGCAACTGGAAAATTCTCAAGCAATTTCAGAGCTCAGGCAGAGGCACTGAGGGTTGCAGTAGAAGAAATGGTGACAGGTAAAAGGAATGAAAGCCATATAGTCCTACTTACAGATGCCCTGGCCGTAGTGACAGCACTAAAAAGCCAGAAAAATACTGAACTTAATGAGTTAAGAGCAGCACTCTGTCAACTATGCCAGCAGTCTGCACCAAAAAGAGTAGTGGCACAGTGTGTTCCATCCCACTGTAACATCCAAGGCAACGAGGAGGCAGACCGACTGGCAAAAGAAGGTGCAACACTACCACAACCAGATACTAGTGTGACATACGAAGAGTCAAAACGGCTTATTACAGCTAGATACATGACCAAATGGGAAATAGAACATACTGGCTACACAAAAAACGATGCCTATTACCAGTTGAACAGAAGAGAGCAGGTCGTGGTCTTCAGACTTCGCACTGGCCACAATAGACTGAGGTACCATCTATTCAACAAATTGAAGATAGGTGGCACTGACGAATGCTCGTGTGGTACCAGGAAAATGACCGCTGAACATTTGCTGCAAAACTGCCCGACATACGAGGATCAGAGAAAGCAGATGTGGCCATCACCTATGCCAACACAAGACAAGCTCTATGGCAGTGTCGACAGCTTCTGGATGACCGCTGCTTTTTTCGAAAAAATACAGGTTGACGCCTGACAGCGTACGACGAAGATGAAGAAGAAGAAGATACATGGGGGAGTAAAGCCTGCCAGATCTTACAGTAACATTTTGCTCCCACTATAAGTTATTGAGTATTTTTGTGTCTTTGCCGCCAATACCAATTTTTTCCAGACATGTAATTAGTTTCTCGTGCTAGACTCTGTAAAAGGGTTTCTTTTTTGTAGTCTATAAAAGTACACAGATGTTTTTTTTTTAAATTCTATATATTTTTCTGCTGGTTTTCTTATTAAGAATATTCCTTTTTATGTTGCGCTGTTCAGTTTAAATCAAAATTGTTCATCTTGAACTTTGTTGTCTACTCTACAGCTAATTATCTCCTCTATAATTTTAGACAGCATCTTAATGGTGTGGTTCATCAAGCTAATTGTTCTAAAATCTGAACTTTCGATTGCACAAGTTTTCTTTGGTAGTATTATAAATACAGATGTAATCAGGTTGGTTGGAATAGAATCCAAATTTGAGATATCATTACAGAGATAAGTGATTTACTGAGTGGTCTGCCGGGGTATTTGTGTATGACAAGGACAAGAATAGCACCTCTGCCTCAAAGAGAGCATGTCGTAAGAGGCCGCTAACTGTCTGACATAGCATAACACCGGCCATGGTTAGGTGGCTTGTTCGGAGCAGCATAGATGGCGCCCAACAGGCTACGGATCTACTTTGCTCTAGTGTTTGAGTCTATTAGGATGGACTTGCACATCGGTTAACCACCCTCCGTAAGTGCTTGTCCCAACGCAGCGGAGAATTAAGCTCCTTAAGCCTAGCCCGCTAAGCAGGAAACCTTCCTCCCGGCTACATACAGCTCATTCAAGAACTGCGACCTGCACAGGGACATCTGCCCTTAGGAAGTACATGTCGACTAAGAACTAAGAAGATCCAGTGATATTATCTGCACTGAATTCCTCTAGAACTTCTATCATTTTTATATTTATTGTATCCATGTCTGCTGTTTTCTCTTTGCACATATATTTTATTTCTTTCACAACTTCTGATCTGAGTATGTTGGAGCCATCATTATTATATTGAGATGGTTTGTCACCTCTGTTCTGTTCTAAAAATTGATGTCACTGCTTTTCACTTCAGACATACTCAGTCCCTCAGTGAAGGGTGTGCATGTTTATAGTTCTTTCAGCTCATTGATTGCACACACGTCCTCTCTTGCACCCCAGTCCGCTCGAAGTTCATTCGATACCAAAGATCTGCAGTCTATGAATTGCTGATTCATCTGTTTCGGTATTGTCATTCCACAGGTGGTAATGGATAAACTTCAAAATGTCAACTTATCCATATCTAGTGTACCCATAATTGGTGCCTGTGAAACCAGGAAGACAGCTCTTTCATTGCACTGAACCCCAGAATGACCAGGGCAGTAGATCCACACCAGCCTCTTCAGGTTTGATACCTTAGCAGCTGCCATCCACTCATACTTAAGCCAGCCCTTCTGTCCCCTTTCGAAGCAAGGATTGGGAGTCTGAAATTATGACTGTCCTTGTTAAAGAGGTCCCAAATCTTATTTATACCTACTGTCTCTGCTTCCATCTCCATTTTTGTACTAGAGATTGCTGTTCTGTATGAACTGCTCTGCTCTGTGACAATCAGCCATTACACTCTAACTGAGAAGCTCCAACTAGATATCTCTTCTTAGCACCGATCCATCGGTATAAATTATTGCATCACTATATTGCATGTTATCATTTATCAGCTTGTTAACCTATTGCCATTGTGAACCAATTCTTCGACCTTGACTATCGTCTCAACTGTGGTCACCTGTCCAATTATTCTCTCTGCCTGTGCCATCCATGAGACGCTTCTCTCTTGATATCTGAGGTGTTATTGTGTTATCATAAAACAGTTGACATACATGTTCCTCTCACCTGTTTGAATATATCTTTTTCATCAATTAAGACATATCCTTACTTGTTTTTAATGCATCCTCCTCCTTGATCCAGTTTTGTCTTGTTTGAAAGATGTTTTATTTCTGCAGGCATAGCTCTTGTGTTGTACTTCTGTTCAGTACCCTGTATTCTGGAGTATTCTTTCTTTCATTTTGCTTGATTTTTCTAATACACTTTTATTAGTATTCTCTAACTGGAGGAAGGAAGACTAACGTCTGATCAGACATGTTAGTCAGGGTCAGGAATAATATACTGGCCAAGACCCTCACCTCGGCTTCCTCATAGACCTCCCTGGAAACTGGGTGTTTTTGTGGCAGCCTGGCTAACGAGGTGAGGGATCAACATGATCCCCGGAGTAGCGAGCAACACTCAGATAAAGCCAAGCATAGCACAACTGTCTTCATCAGCACGCTCGGAATGTGGGGAAAGCTACAACAAGCTGTCATTTGACGTCCTTTTCAGGGCGCACAAAACAGTAATCCTACTCACTGTGGGCATTCGAAACAATAACCTTTAGCTTAGCTTAGCTTATCTAGAGTTTGTGCTATGTTCAGATTGTTATTTCTCTCCATTTGCCCTTCTGGTTCCACAATCCTGCTTGTCTGGCTGTGTTTTATTTCACCTTATTTCTGTTTATTGTTTCTTTTAGGCAGTGAAATAGCTAGCCATGAACAATTATATTCTTTTTATGAATTTACTTTGATGAAACATCCCTGTTTAATAATACCAAAAACAGAGTCATCATTACCAAAGATTTAAAATGTTTGTTTTATTCATTTAATGTATTTCACTAAGTTTACTATTCTATTACTAATTTATTTTATTGTTTTTTCCCTATACTACAGATTGCATCTATTGTTCAGTCTAATGATCTCCAAAGTGTTGTCCAACAAGCCCAGCCTGCAGTTGTCGCTGGCTCATCTACAAATGCTATTACAAATGCTGCCATTCCTCAGATGTTGTTTTTGAACCAGGTCACAATAAATGGACGCACTAGCTATGTTCTAGTTGATGCCAATAGCAAACCTGTACAGTTGCCTCAAGGTATGCAGATGGCTAGATCTTTATCATCTTTCTTTCTTAGATCGGGGCAGAGTAGTTGGAGTCCATATTTCTCACATCAAAGGGGTCAGGATAGCATGTTACAATCTACCTAGCTATAAATGGGTACCTGACAGTTAGTGAAAGCAAGACAAAGTCATTTGTATTTTTACCTCATTGTGATGAAGCATGTCTCTTTTAGTCACAGATAGTTCTTTTGAAAGTGGGGCAGCCAGCCTCAGATTAGCTCATGTAAAGAGTTACCTATCAGAACATTTGTAAGTTTGAAAATGGATGAAATAAATATTTAGGTAATTCATTTTGTTTAAAGGAGAGAAACAAATTCTGTTACATAACGGACAATACAAAACAGTCAATTTACACAATATGACAACAAAGTTGAAACATCTCTTTCGCCTTCTAACACCCAGGGGTGCATATGCCATCAAGCAACCCTCGCCAAGCAGGACACTGTGTAATCTTTTTCACTTCCTTCCAACTTTTTCCTGTTTTCTATACTTTTGCATCCAGATTTCTTCTCCATGTACTCCTTGGTCTGCCTATGCCTCTCCTTCCCTGGGGGCTCCAAGACAGGGATTGTCTGGTGATACTGGCCTGGGGCTTTCTTAATATATGACCCATCCATCTCCACTTTCTTCCAAAGATTTCCTGTTCCAATTTACTTTGTCTCGCTCTCTCCCACAGTCTGTCATTTGTAACTTTGTCAAACCATTTTATACCAAGAATCTTTCCCAGGCATCTGTTGACAAAACATTGCAGTTTCCTTCCATACAGCAGGACTGGCTTCACATTTGAATTGGAAATCCTTATTTTTGTCTTCGTTCTTATTTCCTTGGAGTTCCATATGGGTTTCAACATTCCGAATGCAACTCTTGCTTTTTGTATCCTTGTTTTTTTATATCCTTGCCTGTCCTTCCTTCATTGTTGATGATACTTCCTAGGTATGTAGGTATGTAAATACCTCTTCCAGTGGCGTTCCTCTCAATCAGATTGGTTCTGTGTTTGCTGCATTGACCCTAATTATTTGTGTCTTTTCCTCATGGATCTTCAAACCAACTTGTTAGAGGTATAATCCAGTCTAACCAGTTTCCTTTGTCTGTAGGACAGAAGGGCTATTTCATTCCGCAAAATTCAGGTCCTCCAGCTGTTTATTCAATGTCCACTGGATTCCATTTCTCTCATTTGTTGTTACTTTCTTAATCCAGTCCACTGCAAGGATGAACGGGAGAGGCGACAGTAGGCAACCCTGTCATACCCCTGATTTAATTTTGAATGGCTCTGTGAGTTGTCCTTTGTGTATAACTCTACATTGCATACTTTCATACGTCTAATTCATTTAATTTCATTTGTCTAATTACGTCTGTGAGCTTTTGAGGAATTCCATAGTACCTCAATAGTTTCCAGAGTATATCTCTGTTCAAACTCGAATTCCATTCCAATGATTGCTCCACAATTATCCGCAATGTGGCTATCTGGTCAATGCATGATCTATTCTGTCTGAAGCCTGCCTGCTCATCCCTTATCTTGTTATCCACTGCCTTTTTCAACCTTATTTAACACCTTTCCCAGCACTAATAATAACATTATTCCTTTATGGTTTTTACATTCCTGTAAATCTCCATACTTAGGCAATTTCACCAGGTAGCCCTCTCTTCAATTTTTTGGTAAGTTTTCTTGCTCCCATATTGCACCTATCAAAGTTGTTTGAGCATGTTAGTAGATGTTTCAACATCTGCTTTTATGGCTTTCAGTGGTATCCCATCAGGTCCTGCTGCTTTTCCTTTCCATAGAAACTCTATTTCCCTTCTAAATCTCTTCTTTACTTGGATTATCACAGTTGATTGGCACGTCCTCCTTTGCTGGTGGGATGTCTGGTGCCGGTCTGATCTAAAGCTCTTCAAGTATTCTACATATCTTTTTTTCTGTTCTTCAAGGTTAGTTATCTTTTCCCCAATTTTTTTTTTTTATTGGTCTACCTTGTTGTTGATAGTTTCTTGGTAGTCTCATATAGACCTTTCGAGCGCATGAGCTGCAGTGGTCAACGACCCATAGCTGACTGCTAGTGTCAGGCCCAGCGAACTAAAGTTGCCAAGACCCTTCTACACCTCCACGCGGTGATCCTGGATAACAGGCTGTAGCAGGGCAGACTGGCTAAGGAGAAGGGATCAAAGAGGGAATGCTAACCCGGTACTAAAAAAATACTTACTGAAGTTGGATGTGTTGGACAGAAAGGTGCAAATATCGCAGTCAAGCTGTAAACTACGACACAACGCATTCCGTTCTCTGGACTACATTCTGCTACTTAAGCCCTTTCAGGGTTTGGTAGTGGGAGAATGAGCCAAGCCAAGCAGATCTTTCAATTTCCTTTTCCTGCAGTATCTTCCGCTTCCTCAGTCATGCCAACAATGTAACGTCTTTTGTCCGCCATGATGCTCTTTTTAACTGCCTTGTTGCTCTCTACATACTCTTTCTGTGCTGTGCTTTTTGCGGCTCTCGTTTTACTATTTAGTAAGGCCATTTTCTTATTTTGCCTCTTCTCGATCTTAGTGATTGTTTCTGCTGATATCCATTCTTTATGCTGCCGTTTCTTCATTTCTAGCACTTCCTCACATGCAGTTTTCCATGTACTTTGTATTTGTTCCCATTTATCATCAATGCTGGCCCTTTCATCTAGCTGCTTGATATTTATTTCTGAGTGTTATACGGAACACGTTTTTCTTATCTTCTTTCAGGTATTGTACGCAGTACCGTGGCCTGCTGACTTGCATCATTCTGTTTATCCTTAAACCTCTGCTGTACCTTTGCAATCACTAAAAAATGGTCTGAGACACATCTGCCCACCTTTAGACCCTGACATCTAATAATGATCGTCTAAATTTGGAGTTTACGTAGATGTGGTCAATCTGATTCTTCGTTTTCTGGTCCGGTGATACCCATGATGCCTTATGAATGGCTCTGTGTGCAAAGATACTTCCTCCTATGACCAATTTGTTTCCTGCACAAAAATCTGCAAACCGCTCTCCGTTTTCGTTTAGGGCTCCTAGTCCCTCCTCCCCATGATCTCCTCATTGTCATGTCTATATTTGCCTTGAAGTCTCCCATTAGTATGGTAATGTCACTCCTCCATGTCTACTCTACTGGTTGCTGTAAATCTGCTGTAGAAAACCTCTTTAACCATTTCTTCCTTTTCATTTGTTGGGGCATGTCCTGAATTATATTTAGTTTAACCTTCTTGTTCTTTATTCAAAATAAAGCCACCAACAGTCGTGATCCAGCTGCTCTCCACACTGAGAGCATTCGGGCCTCTCCCTCTGTGTGTGGTGCGTTTTTTACTTCCTCGTGTCCTGAGTATATCACAGTCCCCCCTGCTGTAATAGTACTTTTCCTGACTGAGTCCATCTAGTCTCACTCAGCCCAAGGATACTAATGCCATATCGCCCCCTCTCTTTTGCAATCTGCGCTGTCTTCCCCTCCTCCCACATGGTTCTAACATTTCAGGTGCAGAGTCTGGAAGGCTTCCTTGTCGAAGGAAAGGTAGTCAGCAGTCCAGCTTCCTTTCGGGTTTGTCTTGGCGGAGTCATTGGCCCTGCTAAGGGGACCTTTCACTTCAAGGACAGGTTTTGGTTGTTGTTTTTGTAGCTATTGTTTTTTGACGAGGTGGGGTAGCTGGCCCCATGCTCAACCTTCCTCCTTTCTCATCCGGGCTTAGGACGGCCATGGTGGAGATAAGATGACACATACATACACTTATCTAATCCTAAGTTGATATAGCTAATGGACACAAATTGTTGTAAGTGCCATGTAGAGACACACATTTACATACAAACAATCTTTTTTTTTCCACCTCTGCCCTATCTCTTTCTCTCTCTCTCTCTCTCTCTCTCTCTCTCTCTCTCTCTCTCTCTCTCTCTCTCTCTCAATCAATCAACCAATATATTTATCTATCTCTATCACTCTACTTGGAGATGTGTCATGCACTTGAGATTATCATCAACCAGCCAGTCGTTGGTAGCATATATTTGTCAACTGTACATTATATTGCAACTTTTATTTTATATATGAGTTGCTTAATTAACCAGTTTTAATATTTCTGTTGGTGTGCCAAGACCTATCAAGTTCAGTTCATCGGGTGACGTCTTGAGATTGTTGGGAAAGCTCAGCTGATACCTCCACAATCTTGTGCCACCCCTCTCTGTCTGTGGTTGCTATTTGTGCTTCCTCTGGTTGTAGGTTAGTCCATTCATGGATGTTATCTTTCTAACGTTTTCTCAGACGTCCACACCTTCGCTTGCCTTGTTCTGAGCCCCGTATTTCCAAGGTCCTTAGATCTCAAGACATGGCCATATCAAGTCATCTTTTGATCATTGTGAGGAGATCATCGTAAAATTCACTTCCGTTCTTGATTCTTTGCCTCACTTCATCATTTGTGATGCGGTCTTTGTAGATGACATTTAGAAGTCTTCTAAAACATCTCATCTACATGACCTTAATTCTTTTCTGGAGGTCTGCTGTAAGGGTCCATGATTCACAGGAGTTGAGGAATATTGAAAGAACCAGTGAGCGCATTAATCTGACCGTTATGGCGAAGAGGAGTCATTTATTTTTCCAGATAGGTTTCAGTCGTGCAAGAGCTGCTGTTGTTTGCTATTCTGGCCAGCATTTCTGGTTCACTGCTTCAAGCTCCTGTCCATTCACTTTGATCCCAGCGTTTCCTTCATTGTTGTTGGTCTTCAACTTTGTCTTTTCTGCGTTTATATCAATGACATAACTCTGTGCCGTTAATCCAGTCTTTGGATCAATTCCCGAAGTTCTGTCTCAGTCCCCAGGAGCCCACAATGTTACCCTCAAAGTGTAAGTTAGTAATCACACGTTGTCTTCTTCTTCTTCTTCATCGTACGCAGTCAGACAGTAACCATAATCACGCGTTGGAACTATAGACGAGCCGACTGGGACAGATTTGCAATGCTGACGGATGGACTGTGTGAAACTATCAACACACGAAATAACAATATGAAACCTATGGTGGAAAGCCTAAGCAAAGCGATACTGCAAGCAGCCACCGAAACCATCCCAAGAGGGGCAAGGAAAAACTACAAGCCATATTGGAATCATGAACTGCAGAAAGCGGAGGATAAAGTCTCAAATGCTAGGAACATGGCAGAGAGAGAGCAATCTATGGAAGTTAATATCGCCCTCAAGGCCATCACTGCGAAATACAAAAGAATACTTTACCAAATAACAAGAGACAGCTGGGAAAAAAAATAGACAGCCTCATTCTAGATAAAGAAGGGAACAAACTATGGAATTTAGTCAGAGCCATGAATGACGAAACAACATCAAATAAACAAATTACCATCAAGCAAGGTGACAACATGCTCACTGGAAAAAAAGCAGCAAACACCTTTATAGAACATTACTCCAGAGCAAACCACATTGATGTCCCTACAGACAGGCATACAGACATTAGGGAAGAACCAAAGAGCCACGACAACATCAATGTGGCACTAGAGGAGCACATGATGGCAAAACTAACAATGAATGAAATGGATGAGAACTTTAAAGAAAAAGAAATCGCCCGGAAAAGATGGGGTAACAAACGAAATGCTGATAGGGTTGGGCCAAACAGCAAAGAGGAAGTTACTATCAGTCCTGAACCAAAGCTGGAAAAGGGGAATTGTATCGCAGGCATGGAAAGATGCTGTACTTAAACCAGTGACAAAGAAAGAAAAAGATAGAACAGATCCAAATGGATACAGGCCCATCAGTCTAATGAGCTGTGTAGGTAAACTGATGGAGCGTATGATAAACACCAGACTGATGTGGCACCTGGAAGAAAAACACATTAATTCCACAGCAAGCAGGATTTGGACAACACAGATCCACTGAGGACCAGATCACTCTCATAGCACAGGAAATAGAGTATGCTTACCAAGAGAAAAGCATACAGTAGCAGTTTGGGTGGATCGAGAGAAGGCATTTGACAAGGTGTGGAAAGAGGGACTTAAAGTCAAGCTACGAAGAAGTGAAGTATCTGGAAAATGTACAGATGGATCAGCCACTACCTCAAAAACAGAACAGCCAGAGTTCAAGTACAAGGGCACATGAGCAAAAAAGGTGACACTGGAGCAAGGAGCACCCCAAGGGGGAGTACTGTCACCCACACTTTTCCTGGTGTATATAAACAACATCACAGAGAATATACCAAGAAGAGTCCACAGCTCCATGTTTGCAGACGATCTGGCTATGTGGACCTCTGAAAGAAATCTCACCGTAGCAAACAATCGGATGCAGCAGGCCCTAACATCGTTGGAGGAGTGGGCGAACTCATGGCTGGTCAAAATAAATGAGGAAAAAACAATGTGTACGATATTCTCGCTTTCAAATAAACCCCAGAATACCAAAATACGTCTTAACGGCAAATATCTGCAGCCAAACGACAACCCAAACTACTTGGGAGTCACATTTGATCGGCGCATGACATGGAAAAGTCATATCGAGAGAAACCGAATGAGAGCCAGAGAAAGAATGGCAATCATGAGGAAACTTGCTGGCACAAGCTGGGGAGCAGACGAAAGAATACTAAAGAAACTGTACACTGGAAGAGTGAGACCAGTTCTCGAGTTTGGCATTGCGGCATGGACAACAGCAGCAACGACGAACTTCGATAAAATTAGCAAACTTCAAAACCAAGCCATGAGAGTTATAACAGGAGGCATGAAGTCAACGCCAATTGTAGAACTTTAAAAGATTACAAATCTGCAATCCATGACCGACAGAAGAGACTGCAGAGCCCAGCAGCAAGCAGAGAAACTCAGAAGACTGACAGACCATCCAATGCATCAGAGACTAAATAGATTTGGAAATGGGAAACTAAAGCGGAGAAACTTTGCAGAAATAGCCAAAGCAAAGATGAGCGAAGACCTTATGAACACCGTAACAACACCAAAGCCCATCCTTACTGTACGCAAACCCACTTGGAAGCAGCATATCATTCCGGAGGTGGTAGAAAATATACCAGGTATTGGAAACAAGAACAGCCAGACTGAAAAAGAAAGAAGAGACATAAGCCTGAGGTACATAGCAGAAAACTACCCAAGCATGGACTGGACCCATGCATACACCGATGGTTCTGTAACAAACACACACAACACAGAATGGAGGGGCAGGGGTATTCCTGAGCCTAACAAATGGTAGAAAAATAACACTGTTAGTGGCAACTGGAAAATACTCAAGCAATTTCAGAGTGGAGGCAGAGGCACTGAAGGTAAAAGCAATGCTGACAGGCGAAAGCAATGAAATCCAGGTAGTCCTGTTTACAAATACCCTGGCCGTTAGTTACAGCACTAAAAAGCCAGAAAAATACTGAACTTAATGATTTAAGAGCAGTACTCTGTCAACTATGCCAGCAGTCCGCACCAAAAAGAGTAGTGGTACAGTGGGTTCCATCCCACTGTAACATCCAAGGCAACGAGGAGGCAGACAGCCTGGCAAAAGAAGGTGCAAGACTACCACAACCAGATTCTAGTGTGACCTACGAAGAGTCCAAAAGGTTTATTATGGCCAGATACATGCCTAATGGGAAACAGAACATACTGGCTACACAAAAAATGATGCCTATTACCAGTTGAACAGAAGAGAGCAGGTCGTGGTCTTCAGACTCCGCACAGGCCACAACAGACTGAGGTATCACCTATTCAATAAACTGAAGATAGGTGGCACTGACGAATGCACCTGTGGTACAGGGAAAATGACAGCTGAACATCTGCTGCAAAATTGCCCGACATACGAGGACCAGAGAAAGCACATGTGGCCATCACCAGTGGCAACACTAGACAAGCACTATGGCAGTGTCGACAGCCTCAGGATGACAGCTGCTTTCTTCGAACAAATACAAGTTGACATCTGACAGCGTACGAAGAAGAAGAAGAAGATATCCCCTATCATGATCTTCAAATGGCATCACTCATAATTTTCTTTCTATGAATATGTTATAAAGTAAAGTGCGGGGAGAGTGTACAACCGTACAAGTTTCTTACTAAGACAGATGTGCGAAACTATTTTTAAAATACAGCCATCTACAATAACACGAGGGCATAGCTACAAGCTGACTAAAGAGAGGTCCAGGTTAGATATTAGAGAATATTTTTTAGTCAGAGAGTGGTGTCTGCTTGGAATGCATTGCCAGGGGAGGTAGTGGAGGCAGGGACAGTTAATGCATTTAAGAATAAACTGGATGCGCATAGCTTTTAGAGCAAGGTGATGTAAATGTAACTGGTTGTATACAGACTCTGCAGGGTCTTCTAAACCAGTATAAAGACGTTAAGTTAAGTTAAGTTATTCACCCATATTTCCATCCACAAAGAATGCGCTTGTTGCCTGATCATACAGATTCTCAATAACTCTCACAATGTTGCTGTTGAATATCTTCATTGTTGCATATAGAGCATCATGTCAGATTCTATTAAATCCATGGAGTTGCTGATGTTCCTAATAATTATTGTTTAGTGTTCGAAGATTAAAGATTTGCTTACTGGTGTTTCTTTCGGTTCAAAAATCTGCTTGTTCTTCGTCAATGATATTCTCAGCTTTACTTTTTAATCTGATGAGAATTATTCTGAGCAAGACTTTTCAAGGGGGGCAAATATAATTGATTATTCTATAGTTTTGACAAAGTTTTAGATTTCCTGACATAGATATCAATAAGACCTTTGATTTTGACTAGGCCGGCAATTTTCCTGCCTGCCATATTTTATTGTAGATGTCTATTATTGCATCACGAACCTCCTGTATCAGCTTTGCTGGGATATTATCACACTAGCTGGTTTCCCCGTCTTCAGCGTCTTCATCACTGCCTGCAGTCACCTCTTCTTTAGTTTTGGTTTTCATCAATTCTAGGGAGAAGGGAACGATTACTTTTTCTGGCTCAACTCGGCACTCGTTATTGTACAGTTCTGAACAGAATTCCATCAACTGTTTCAATACATCTTGTTCTTATTCTGTATAATCGTACTACGACCTTTTATAGGTCTTTCTAAATCTTTGACAATCTCGTGTGCCCCTTTGGTATCATTTCTGTTCAATTTGTGCTATCTTTGCACTACTTAGTGATCCACGCCTCTTTTTCCTCTCTCATCTTGAACCTTATTTCTCCATGTATCAACCTATAAACTATTGGACCCTGTTGGGGTGTTCTTTATCATATTTATCCAATTCATTTCTACATTACGGCTGTTTGTATAATCCGTCAGATTTATTCTTTGCTGCTCATACCTCTGAAATTCTATTAGTAAGTATTGAATAGTGTTCCAGCTACTAACTGCACTACCAATATCATTACAGTGTTATTCCAATTGCTGTGCGCCACTGGGAGAATTTATAAATTCTCTTAGTGGCGCACAGCAATTGGAATAACACTGTAATGCCCCTTTAGGGCTGTAGTAACTGGGTAAAAATAAATCCGTAAAGTGTTGTGGTGAGTCGTCTGTCTTGCGCCAAGTGCATTGCATTGGTCAATGTGAGCCCGTGTCGTTGCACAATCACTGTCATCTATCCACCTGCCCAGCGGTAGCCCACATACCCTGTAGCCAGATCTACCAGCATTGTAAACCATCAGTGGAAGTTGATGAGTGTGTATTCTCATTAAATTATCAAGCCAACATATTTTGTGTCTGGAAATGTACTCTCAACAAAGTGTGGTGACGACCAAACTTGTCATCGCTTCACATTTCGTCTTTCTTTATTTTACATCAATGACCTTCCTCAAAGTCTTCATTTCACACGTAGGCCATGTTTAGCACTGGTAGCACAGAGTCAGCATAAATATACTGTATATCAGCGTTGCTCTGTTGCCAAACTAATACTCGCGTGCCTAAGCAGAGGTGCTAGATGATAAGTCATTGCAGATACTTTCTGACGCATAGTTTCGATTTCCCTGCCGAATAAATACTGTCCAAAGACTTAAATAAATCAGTGCAATATGAAATACAATGAGGACATGCCCTGAATTCTGTGCTTGCTTCTGCGAACACCTCAATATTTCTAATAACTCAAGGTCTCCAGTCATCAACCACTTTAATTGGACACCAAGGGAAAGTAGATGCCAGGGTCACTAGCATCATCTCATACTCCTCTGTTGTTTGTTGTTTGTTTGCGTTCAGGATCTTTTGATGATGCTATATCTGCAGGCCAGTCGCCATGATGAAGTCTGTAGTCTGCCCCACAGTTTTTGTCTCAGCTCCGCACCCTCTGGCCAGGTCTGGCATCTGCTACTCTGCCTCCCCCTGACCACTCGGTTAGCAGAGGCACCGGTTGCTTTGGTGGGTCCCCGGCATCGCTCTTCCCCGGTTGTAACTTGTAGGAGCGACACCATGACAATAGGGTAGACTGTCGCATGACCATATCCTGTTGATGCGTGTGTGCCCTGATTTTTCCCGGTTCTTGTGCCGTAGCTGACGCACTCCGTCTTCGGCAGGTCGAGTTAAGTTTTCTGTTTTGAGTTGTCCCTCGTAGCCTTTACATCTCCTAATAGTACCTTGTCTACCGTGGTTTCCTTCCCATGGCTAGAGCATATAGCGGCTCTTACCCGCTTGGTGTAACTGTCATAGGACACATGGGGTATTTCAGTGGGGAAAGCTGTGCAACCTGTTGTCCCACCCCATCCTGCTAGAATACACCGCCGGTTGGTCCACGACTGTTTATTCGCCCAGTTATTATACCTGGCTTATATCGAAGCTGACGCTCCATATCTGGAGGTCGTTCCACTATCCACCACCTGTGGACGTGCCTGGCTGTGGTCGGTCGCCCCTGTTCTCCAGGTCATGCTCCTCTAATGTTTTGTATATTTTGAATTCATTCCATACCTTTCCGAAGGCTTCACAGTACATTCCTCTTTATCTCTTCCTTTTATCTCCTATCTTTTTACTAGACATGAAGCATAGCATCAGTTGATTGCTGAAGAAGAAGAAGAATGGCCATTTTCTGAATTTTCGAAACCATTTTTCATCACAAATATCTTCCTGAAGGCATACTTCGATATTTACGCCACCATATTTGTTATTTCCGGAAATGTGTGTAGACGTCACTATAATATCACCAACATCCAAGCGGTAGTCGCGTAGCGCAGTGGTTAGCGCGCTGGCTTCGCATCTGAGTGGTCCTGGGTTCATTTCCCAGTTGAGGCGGTAATGTTTTTTCAGACCGCAGCGGCTCCCGGGTCGACCCAGCCTTAAATGGGTACCGGTTTAGTCCGGGAAGTAAAAGCAGTGAGAGAGAGGAGATGGCTACCGCCCTCATATAGCCGAGCCTTTTAAATGTGAGATCGCTAACACCTCACACCCCTACTGCAGTAATGCCATGGGTTACTTTACTTTACTTTACCAAGCGTTACAGCCAAAATTACACTTTAAAATAACTTGCAACACAAACAAGTGCATCCCACTCAAATGCATGTGCACTCTCTCACATGCATGTCTATATATATAGCTCCTAGTGTTTTCTGTGTACATATTGAAACATGCTGGAAACACAACCCTAGTGTTTTCTGTGTACATATTGAGACATGCTGGAAATACAACCCTAGTGTTTTCTGTGTACATATTGAGACATGCTGGAAATACAACCCTAGTGTTTTCTGTGTACATATTGAGACATGCTGGAAATACAAGCCTAGTGTTTTCTGTGTACATATTGAAAAATGCTGGAAATACAAGCCTATTGTTTTCTGCCGAAACAAACACGTCAACACAAACGTGTGAGGTGATGAGAACAACAGCTGTGAGGAAATACTGCACCATGCAACCAGAATTGCAAAGGTCAACCGAAGAAGCAGTTGTAGAGTTATATTTCTTAGCTGTATAGAACCACTGGGAGGTATAATCTTGTTCTGCTAGGCTGAATAAAGAGATACAAGTGTTTAAAAAAAAGTAATCTTGGTTACATTGTCATAACAGGTGCTAAAGAAGGTTGTCTATGGGTTGGCAACCTCACAATGTAAAAACCATTGCAATAAAACTTGACTGCAAATAGCTGGAATTAGGCTTTCCTAAAAGCTGCTTAGGGAAATTAAATGTAGTGTTGAATCTATGCTTCAACAAATGGAGCGATGGGGGAAGTTAATTCAAATACTCGTTATATTTTCATTTGTGTTTTACTTTTGGCCATCATTTCTCCCTTAGGCATCCAAGTCATCAATCTTCCTAATCCACAATTGACAGGACAGGCCATACAAATGGTGAGTCAGAATTTAGAGTACAATATACTTTTTTTTTTTTTCATGTAGCATGTCCTTTGTAGAACATCGCTCCCATCACAGTCTGTCTGAAAGAAACTCGTTCTCTTGCCAAAACTCCAGCCTCCGCCACAGTCATACCCAGGCATTCCTGGATATCTTGGTGCAATCGTCTTCTTGGTCTACCCTTCCTCTTTTGCCTGGCACCATACCTTCCATCACCGTTCTTTCAAGATAACAATATACTATAATATATAATAGTTTCATGTATCAAGCAAACTCCTGACGAATTAGTCTACACAACGGCAGCACATGACCTGCAGTGGTCAACGACCCATAGCTGACTGCTAGCATCAGGGCCAGCGAACCATAGCTGCCAAGACCCTTCTACACCTCCACGCGTGGATCCTGGATAACAGCCTGCAGCAGGGATCGAAGAGGAAATGCTAACCCGGTACTAAAAAAATGCTTGCTGAAGTCGGATGTGTTGGACCGAAGGGTGCAAATATCGCAGTTAAGCTGTAAACTATGACACAACACATTCCGTTCTCTGGACTACATTCTGCTACTTAAGTCCTTTCAGGGTTTGGTAGCGGGAGATTGAGAACGAGCCAAGCCAAGTCTACACAACAAAGAAGTCACTCTTTCAACTTTGTTCAAATAAATAAAAACAGGTCGAGATAGGAATATGTTGAAGAGTTGGGTTGAGTATACATCCTTGTTTTGCCCCGGCAGATGTGCGAGCCATTCACCCATTTTTCCATCCACAAAGAATGCAACGCTGGCTTTATACAGTTTCTCGATAACTCTCACAATGCTACTGTTGGTCATAATGTTACTGTTGATATTATATATCTTCATTGTTGCCTATAGAGCATCATGCCAAACTCTCCAAACGCCTTTTTTAAACACATGTTATAGGTGTTGTGGATGAAGACCTACTTAGTGGTGCTTCTCCCGGTTTGAAACCCTGCCTGTTCTTCGGTAATGATGTTCTCGGCTTGAGGTTTCAGTGTCTATTTTGGAATTATTCTGAACAAAACCTTGCTAATGAGACTGATTGTTCTATAGTTTTGACAAAGCTTAAGGCTTCCTAGCTTAGTTATAGGCAAGACCATTGATTTTGACCAGGCGTTTTGCCATTTTCCTGTCTGAATATTCTATTGCAGATGTATGTCAATGTGTCTATTATTGCATCATAACCCACCTGTATGAGCTCTGCCGGGATATTATCCACACCAGCAGCTTTCCCCTTCTTCAGTGACTTCACTGCTGCATCCATCTCTTCTTTAGTTATTGGTTGGTTTTCGTGGGGGGGGGTGTGTGTTGCTTTTTTTTGCTCACACTGGCACTCGTGATTGAATAGTTCCGACCAGAATTCCTTCTAGCTAGTGTGTCAATCCCTCTTTGTCTTCTGTAAAGCATTTTCCATTCTTATCCTGTATTGTCATATTATGTTGTTCGTCCATCACGAGTGATGTGGACCTTTTCTTTTTTTCACTTAGCCAGTCCTTCCGGTCGAGTATTCTGTAACTCCGGGTTGTGGATGGGTGTGGAGATGGCTGATGAGTCCAATTTTTGGATCTGCATGCTCGCAGGCAGTGAAAGCATGGAAAGTTTGCTTCGCATGACAGTGATCATGATTGTCAGCAAATCCATGTATCTCATCCGCTTTATTGCTCAGCCAGGAGTCCCGCAACGGACGCAGCTTTTTGACTGTAGTTTAGCCTCTCAGTAGACTTCCGCTCGAATGTCGTCACAGGACTCGACTGTGTTAATTCTGGATAAATGAAAAGAGAATGATTTGCGCGATGAATTTGATTAAAGTGAGGAAAGGTTGCGCAGTTTGTCGACCTCACTTTCTTGCCCAAGTCCAACTTTAACCAGTGGCAAGGCAAATCAGGTCGACTGGATATGGACTCGGGTGCAGTGGATGACCACGGCTGCTCAAGTGCCTCGCCGTGATCTGTGCGGTCCACATCGCTCAGCACATTTGCTTTCGTGGTAGCCTGATGACGAATTTCCAACTTAGCTGACTAGGCTTGAGCAGGGCAGGGCAAATCTAAAAAAGCTTTCCCTGTTCTTGGCTTCCTACTTTTTCTTTTACCACCTCTCCTGCCCCTTTTCTTTCCGTATGTTCGTTTCTGTCTCTCACTGACAAGGACTCCTCCAGTGGTAACGAGTGACCACTACGGTCTAAATGTCAGCAAGGTGCCTTGAGAGTACATGTGCATTTTTGCTGCACTGCCCAATGATTTTGCGCTCGCGCATTGTCGGGAATAGGGGACGATAGGCTTAGAGTTCGACTCCAACTAGAATACGGCACATAATCAAATAGGTGTATCTTATTTCACATATACTAATTGTAGTAGGGTCCTCATGTGGTGTGCTGTCGATAAAACACTTCATGAATTCATTTGAGTATATTGTCATACTGCGACCACATATAGGCATTACTTGATCTTTGGCAATCACGTACCCTTTGGAATTGTTTCTGCCAAATTTGTGCTCAATATTTCTACACTGCTCAGTGATACGACTCTTCTTCTTCTTCTGCATTCTCTCGCTACCAAGTCCTGAACAGGGCTTTGCAAGAAGCAGGATGTAGTTTGGAGTACGGAATTCATTGTGTCGCTAGTTTACATTTTGACTGCAATATTTGCACCTTTCTATAATATAACTCTTTTAAGTGATTTGTTTAATCTTCTGTATGGGATGCATTGAACATTATGTTTTGAATACATTCCATACCTTTCCGGATGCTTCACAGTACATTCCTCTCTCTCTATTTGTTTCTATTTCCCTCTTCCTAACTTTCTTTCCTCCCCCCCCCCCCCCTCTCTCTCTCTGTCTCACTGTCTTATTATTTCGTTTATAAATTCATTTCTCTATCCTTGTATGTGTAGCCTATGCGTGTCTGTACATGTATATATGTATGTCTCTATATATTGGTATGATATTTTTGTGTATATACTCATTGTTGCACCTTTTCATTCTGACCAACATTGGCCTACTTCTAATTTACTTGTTCTATTTCTTCTTTTCTTGGCTTCTGTGTCTGCTAGTTTTTGACCATCTATGCTCACATGTACTCATATATACTGCTCTTTTTTTGGTATATGTATGTGTTCAGTTTTATTCCACCATGTTGTTGTTGAATGCCCACAAAGAGTAAGTTTTTCTTTTGTGCGCCCTAAAAATACATTAAGTGGCAGGTTTTAGTAGCTTTTGTCACATCCCAAACGTGCTGATGAAGGTATGCCAAGGTCCTCCAGGCGGTTGTGCTTTGCTTGACTTCATCTGTATGAGTCTCACTACTATGGGATCACATTGATCTACATCTCGTCAGCCAGACTGCCATTTAAACAGCCTGTTTCTATGGAATGCTACATGAAAGAGAGATAGTGGCAGTGGTTAGTATGTTGTGCCTGACCCTAAGAAGACATCCTTGTCAGTATGTTGTCCCTGATATGATGTCTTTGTCAGTATGTCAGTATCCTAAAGCAACACCTGAACCTTGGGGATGGGTAATGCTAAGTGGAATTTGGAACTCTATTGATGTAACTTTTTGTTTCAAACAGAGGTTATACATTAAAGATGTCATAAATGATTTCCAATGAAGTAGAGTCACCGGCACATGAAAACAGTTAACAATCTTTAAAACTCATGTCAGAAACTGTTGAGAAAATTTCAAACAAACACAACTCTTCTCCTTCTCCCTTTGACAGATAAATGTGAGGTAAATCTTTGCCTTAGACACATGACATTAATCTTTGACAGAGAAACTCTCACTATTTACATTTAATTACAATAAATTGTTGGTCAAGCTAATGTGGTTTTTTTTCTCTGTCATAAGCCTACAACTGACACTGGAGACGAGCCACTGTATGTAAATGCCAAACAGTATCACAGAATATTGAAAAGGAGACAAGCTAGGGCAAAATTAGAGTCTGAAGGAAAGATTCCCAAAGAACGACAGGTAATTAACGTGTTAGTAAAATTTTACTGGATGAGGTTAAATATTGTTGGTCATGGTGATCAAAGCTAAACAGTCTTAGCATGGGCCTTAGGAGGGATGTTGGCTCTCTGTTTGTGCCCAAGTATGACTTGACAAGGCTGTTCATGATGATGATAGAATCCCTTTAGCTGTGAGCTGGCAGCTCTTGACAGCCCAATGCCTCCCGAACAAAAGCACACGTTCTGCTCAATTGTTGTAGTGATGTGTAGAGTGCGTTGATAATGGTGGGGTGGGGTGGTAATAGCAGGTTCCGCAGATCGGCCAGTCTTGAGCACGTGGTCATGGCAGAATCTGCAGTTTGGTTCACATAGTGGGTCTAATCTATTCAGATGTTTGTTGAGAGGGGCATGGCCTGTTCTCAGCTTGAAGATCAAACTCTGGTCTCTTCATTTCAGTTTCTTGGCTGGGTCCTGGGGATCTGGTTTTGCTTGTTTTTGAAATATACTCGGCCTATCTGGGATGTGGCCCACTGGTCTAGCCACTCCTGTCTATAGTTATTTTTCAGGATTTGCTTGCATGTTTGTAGTGTGATGCTAAGTAGTGGCTGTGGTAGCATTACCCCGCTTTTGGCCAGCTCATCAGCCTTCTCATTTCCTTGGACTCCGACATGGCCAGGTATCTACTGGAGCACTACTTCCTCCCCATAAGAGGTGGACAATTGGTCAATTAATTTGTAAATGTTATTAACATCTGGAGTCATTCTGTTTTCCAAGGCTTGGAGCCAGACTTTGAGTCTGAGAAAACAACCATCTCTTCAGGCTGTATAGTGCCACTTTCAAAATCTGAGATTATTCAACACAAAGCTTTTTCTATTGCTATTATTTCTGCTTCGTAATTGGAACAGGGCCATAGACGTAGGGGTGGTCTCCTTGGTGCAGTTTATAGTATTTAATTACAGCGCCATATCCAGCGTTGGTGGCAGATCCATCTGTGTATACTTGCATGTTTTGTAGATATGCGTCTATAGTTTCTTCTTCTTCTTCTTCTGCGTACACAGTCAGACAGTAACCATTATTTTTTCGAAAAAAGCAGCCGTCATCCTGAGGCTGTCGACACTACCATACAGCTTGTCTTGCAGTTCCACTGGCAATGGCCACATCTGCTCTCTCTGATCCTCGTATGTCGGGCAGTTCTGCAGCAGATGTTCAGTGGTCATTTTACCAGTACCGCACGGGCATTCGTCGGTACACCCTATCTTCAGTTTGTTGAATAGGTGGTACCTCAGTCTGTTGTGGCCAGTGCGAAGTCTGAAGACAACGACCTGCTCTCTTCGGTTCAACTGGTAATAGGCATCGTTTTTGGTGTAACCAGTATGTTCGGTTTCCCATTTGGACATGTATCTGGCTTTGATAAGCCGTTTTGACTCTTCGTACGTCATACTGGTATCTGTTTGTGGTAGCCTTGCACCTTCTTTTGCCAGTCTGTCTGCCTCCTCGTTGCCTAGGATGTTGCAGTGTGACGGAACCCACTGTACCACCACCCTTTTTGGTGCGGACTGCTGGCACAGTTTGCAGAGTGCTGCTCTTAAGTCATTAAGCTCAGTGTTCTTCTGGCTTTTTAGCGCTGAGACTACCTCGAGAGCATCTGTCAGCAAGACTATATGGCTCTCATTTTCACTGTGTGTTGCCATTTCTTCCACTGCCGCCCTCAGTGCCTCTGCTCTGAAATTGCTTGTGTACTTACCAGTAGCGAATGACAGTGTTATATTTGTGCCATTTGGTAGGTTCAGGAATGCTCCTGCCCCTCCGTTCTGTGTAGTGTTTGTTACAGAACCGTCGGTGTATGCATGGGTCCAGTCCATGCTTGGGTAGCTTTTCGTTATGAAGCTTAGGGTAGTGTCTCTCCTTTCTTTCTCACTCTGGCAGTTTTTGTTTGCAATACCTGGTATATTTTCTACCACCTCTGGAAATATATCCTGCCTCCAAGTAGGTTTTCGTACAGTAGTGATGGGTTTTGGTGTTGTTAGTGCGTTTATGGGATCTTCGTGCATCTTTGCTTTGGCTATTTCTGCAAAGTTTCTCCGCTTCAGTTTCCCATTTCCCAGATTGTTTAGTCTCTGGTACATTGGATGGTCCGTCAGTCTTCGGAGTTTCTCTGACTGCAGCTGGGCTCTGCAGTCTCTTCTATCGGTCATGGATTGCAGTCTTGTAATCTTTTCAAGTTCTACAATTGGCGTTGACTTCATGCCACCTGTTATAATTCTCATGGCTTGGTTTTGAAGTTTGTTAACTTTATCGAAGTTCGCCTTCGCTGCTGTTGTCCATGCCGCAATGCCATACTCGAGAACTGGTCTCACTCTTCCAGTGTACAGTTTCTTTAGTATGCTTTCGTCTGCTCCCCAGCTTGTGCCAGCAAGTTTCCTCATGATCGCCATTCTTTCTCTGGCTTTCATTCGGTTTCTCTCAATCTGACTTTTCCATGTCATGCGCCGATCAAATGTGACTCCCAGATAGGTTGGGTTGTCGTTTGGCTGCAGGATTTTGCCGTTTAGGCTTAATTTGGTACTTTGGGGTTTTAATGAGAGCGAGAATATTGTGCACGTGGTTTTCTCCTCGTTTATTTTTACCAGCCATGAGTTCGCCCACTCTTCCAGCGATGTTAGGGCCGTTTGCATCCGATTTCTTGCTATGGTGAGATTCTTTTCAGAGGTCCACATAGCCAGATCGTCTGCAAACATTGAGCTATGGACTCTTCTTGGTATATTCTCTGTAATATCGTTTATATATACCAGAAAGAGTGTGGGTGACAGTACTCCCCCTTGGGGTACTCCCTGCTCGAGTGTCACCTTTTTGCTCATCTGCCCTTGTACTTGGACTCTGGCCGTTCTTTGTTTGAGGTAGTGGTTGATCCACTTGTACATCTTCCCACAGACATCACTTCTTCTCAGCTTGACTCTAAGTCCGTCCTTCCAGACTTTGTCAAATGCCTTTTCCAGATCCACCCAAACAGCTACTGTGTGCTTCTGTGCCTGGTAGGCATCTTCTATCTCCTGGGCTATGAGGATGACCTGGTCCTCAGTGGATCTGTGCTGTCTAAAGCCGGCTTGCTGTGGAATTAGAGTTCGTTTTTCTTCCAGATGCCACATCAGTCTGGTGTTTATCATCCGTTCCATCAGCTTGCCGACACAGCTCAGTAGGCTTATGGGCCTGTATCCATTCGGATCTGTTTTATTCTTTCCTGTTTTTGGTACTGGTACCAGTATTGCATCCTTCCATGCCTGGGGTACAATACCCCTTTTCCAGCTTTGGTTCAGGACTGATAGTAGTTTTTTCTTCGCTGTTTGGCCCAGCCCCATCAGCATTTCGTTTGTTATCCCGTCTTTTCCGGGAGATTTCCTTTTCTTTAGTGTTCTCATAGCCTCTTCCATTTCGCGCATGGTTAGTTTGGCCATCATGTGCTCTTCAGGAGCCGTATTTATGTTTTCGTGTCGCTTTAGCTCTTCGCTAATGTCTGTATGCTCATCTGCAGGGACCTCGATGTGGTTTGCTCTGGCATAGTGATCGACAAAGGCGTTTGCGGCTTTCTTACCTGTGATCAAGTTCTCGCCCTGCTTGATAGTAATTTGTTTATTTGACGGGGTTTCGTCGTTCATGGCTCTGACTAGCTTCCATAGCTTGTTCCCTTCTTTGTCCAGGTTTAAACTTTCCGTTTTGTTTTTCCAACTTTCTCTTGCTGTTTGCTTGAGAGTGTGTTTGTACTTCGCCGTGGCGGCTTTGAGGGCGATGTTTGCCTCCATGGATTTTTCACGTTCTGCCACGTTCCTAGCATTTGTTACTGCATCTTCCACTTTCTGTAACTCATCATTCCAGTAGGGCTTATAGTTTTTCCTAGCTCCTCTTGGGATGGTTTCAGTGGCGGCTTGCATTATTGCCTTGCTTAGGCTCTCTACCATGGGCTTCATTTTGGTGTTTCGTGTGTTGATGGTTTCACACAGCCCATCTGTCAGGATTGCAAATCTGTCCCAGTCGGCTCGTTTGTAATTCCAACGTGGGAGCGGTTTTGTTTCCTGTGGGCCTACTTCCATGTCAATGGTTAGCCTGATCGGCCTGTGGTCGCTACCTGCCAGTTGGTTTAGCACCTGGCGGTCTATTTTATAGTGTATGTCCTGTGTGGAGAAGGCCAAATCTGGAGTCGAGGTGGTATGCCATGTTCTTGAATAGAAGCTAGGGCTATCCTCCGGCCTATTGATTAGGGAGAGATTTGCATCTATCTCCCAATCTTCCACTTCGTCACCTCTGCTGTCTGTGTCAGACTATAGTTTCTAAAGCGATAGTTTTCAGCAAAGATAGTAGGGTGTTCCTGTCTGCAGAGGGGTCAAAGAGTACAGTTCTTACTGTGGGGGTAGTCGCCTGCAAGCAAGGTGGTTCATCATTGATGACCACCATAAGCTTCTTCATTCAGGCAGGTGGTGTTTATCGATATTGTCTTGCGCCTTTTTTAGGAAAGATGTTTTTTTTATTCTATGCTTTTGGTGCCAATGTTCTACCATTTTTTTATTCTCCTCCGTAGTATCCATTCTTAAGTATCTTTCACGCATTTCCACGACAGAGCATTCTCGTCTTAGGTTTAGAGGTTCGATGTTAGAGTTAATTTCATGTGCATCTGTCGGTGTTGTTTTCATAGCACCACTTATAAACCGCAGAGCGTGATTTTGTACTCTGCTCTGTTCAGTTTGTATAAGAGGCTTTTGCTTGCAATGGTTTGGAGAGGGAGTGAATATCCAATGTGTAACTGGTGTAGTGAATCTTGATCTGGGCGCCGCCCAGATTTACAATTTTGGTCATTTTTATTTAAATATTAGTGAAAGAACATAACATTCATATATGTCAAGTATCTCTTTACCTTCCATATAAGTATTTACGATCGTATTTATCTTTCCATCGTATGTTTTTACTTTCTTGTCACATAATGGTGACAGATAGTTTTTTTTTGTTTAACAAAGTTTTTCATAAACCGTTTACCAAATTGTTTATGTCCCCAGAAATATCTTTATGAATCTCGACATCAACATGCGCTGAACCGAACTAGAGGAACTGGGGGTATATTTGTTGCATCTAATGAAACCAAAAGTATACACGAACAGCGCCTGCAGCCAGCAAAACAAGAATATGAACTTAATGGCCACTTTTGACGTGTTAACGCTTGTTCATTATTGTAACTGTTTTGAAGATACTTAAACATTATTAGGATGAATTTACTAGCAGAGGTGAAACTCAATCTGAACTTTGTAGTTGCTTGTTTGTCAGAGCAACTGTTTTTGGGTTGCACTTGTTAGAGTTGTGTGTGTGTTGTGATCATCAGATAGGCATGTTGCTGAAGTGCATTAGACATAGTTAGAATGTGTACTTTGTGAAGACAATATCCAGTATTACTCTTTGTTTCAGACTTCCTCATGTGGAAAGTTTTACTGCATGTGAAGAAATAAGCTACTGTGTGTTTTTATAGTCTTTTTGGTTTTATTACCTTTCTGCAGAAAAGCACCACATAGTTTAAACAGAATTTATGTTTGTATCTTTTGTCATTAATTGACATCTTATCAGTCTCGGAAGACAATGGACTTCACGCTAGAGAGGGAGATCTTAGTCATTTGTTGCCCTTGCTTTCACCGTACATGTTTAAACATACATCTTGACTTTCTCTGCTTGCAGGCCAGCACACGTAGCCAGCCGCCAGTTAGGTCTGTCCATGATACTTTATGCTGGGGCTTAATTTGTAAGAAGGTGTTTGTGATGAACAGGTCATGATAAGCGCACAGCTCCAATAGCCGATGTCAATTTTACGGCCAGGCGCGTTTCTTGGAGTGTGACAATGTCGGCCTGAAGGCTTTTTGAAGCCTTAATGATTGAGGTCTTGCGAACATCGTTTATCGCCTGGAGGATTTCTGTTATACCTGTGGTCATTGAGCGTACGTCCCAGCGTATATATCTTAACTAGGCTTCTTTGCTATGGGCTGATTTCTGACGTGATATTTCTAGTTCCTGCCTAGGCATATTGATGTGAGGGCCGCTGTTGCCCAGTCAACAAATCCCACCCTCTCCACACGCAGTCAGTGTATCCAAGGGAATGACAAGTGGATACTACTTGGCACCGGAGGCACCGCAGGAGTGTTCAGGTTGGCATTGAGTACAGTGCCTGACTTCCTAAGGTACTCTGGCTCCTGATTTGTTCTCTGGGTTAACTCTCAAAGCCTTTTCCCCAAGAGTCTGTACAATAGCGCAGGAAGAAGACACCTCCAGCTAATCCATACTTCTATCGCTGACACCAAGCAAAATCAACAAGTGCACCTTTGTTCATGAATATTGGTCACATTTGATTTGCAGAGCAGCTAAAATGCTTGCTTGTCACTGCATTACCTAGTCACATGACACTCCATCAAGCTGTATATTGGTACTTGATTTTTAGAGCTAGGAAGGCAAGACAAGAATGAACTGGTTGCCCCACCTCACAAAAACTCTTCATCCATAACTGCAATGGGACCACCTTTACCTTTTTATGGTTAGTGTTGACCTCATCAATGACATTTCAAGAATGTAGTAACATTCTAAGCATAACATGAAGTAAGTAACACGTTCTTTGCAGAATGTTACTCTTACATCTGCCAACCTATTTGGCTGTTATAAGTTTCTTGGCAGGTGTATAGTACCATAGGTTTGCCGTTACTTTATGTACATAGAGAAATGATTGTACCAAGAAAAAAAACCTGTGTCTGCCAAACTGGACCTCATCAGTGTAAGCAAATTATACTTCTTATTTCAAGAATAACCCATTGTTGCTCACAACAATCATCCAACGGACACACATAAAAAACAGGATATCACATTATCCTCTATGTTAATCCAGCAGATATGTCATATGCGAAGATCAAACAGAATTTTATATGCATCTAGCTCCTTTGCTGTACTATATCAGTGTGGCCCTAGATCTTTTGTCAAACCATCCCAACACTGCATAGGTGGGCAGCCATGTGGACGTGTATAATAATAAACATTATTATAATAATTCAAAACGTTATTCTCCAATTCCTTCTGTTGCCAGGCATGCATACCACTTGACCAGCCCATATGTATTGGTGTGATAATGTGATTTCTACGACATCCCAAAATAGAGTTTGGTGGCAAATTTCCTATTTCAGATCTTATCCCTTTTCGATATATTTAGTATACGCTGTTGAGCATACTGGTTTATCAATTCCATTTTGGCTAGAAAATGCAAATACTTTGGTCACATCAAGAGACACAACAGTCTTGAGAGAACAGTGATGAAAGGTATGGTGCCAGGCAAAAGAGGAAGGGGTAGACCAAGAAGACGGCACCAAAATGTCCAGAAATGCCTGAGTATGACTGGCGGATGCTGGTGTTTTGGCAAGGGAATAAGTTTCTTTCAGACAGACTGTGATGGGAGTGATGTTCTTCAAAGGACATGCTACATGATGATGTTCCTATATCTTTGAGTAGCTTGGAGCATCTCAGTATCTACTTTGTGCAATTGTCACACTTCACATCTGTAAATCATGGCTGGAATTACTGCAGAATTAATATGTATGCTCTTGCTGTGGTGTCTCTTATGTGTTGGTGTATAGGCTTTATGCAATTGAATCTATACCAAGTCGCTGTTCTTCGCCTAGAGATTTTGCGATCTGTACTGTGGCAATTATTTCTTAACCGAAGTAGATGTACGAGCTGACATCCTGGATAATTTCATCCCCCAGCTTGATTTCCTGCTGTATGGGTTTCTCAAGCATTGTGTTTTATTTTCATTAATCCTAAGACCCGCAGCTCTGCTGATCTCATTTAGGTCGTTCAAGGATCATTGGACCTCATCAATGGTATGATTGATGAGTACAGTGTCATTTGTAAATGTGTGAGCCTCTCGCCATCTATATTTACCTCTATATCGATCCAATTTAGTTCTCTTTAAGAACTGCTGTAAATAACTTTGGAGAGATGGTGTCGCCCTGTTGAACTCCTCTTGCTGTCGTTGTTACAGATCCAGCAGCATCCGGGCTCATTACCTTCGACCAAATGGTATCTGCACATGTTTATCAGCTGTTGTCTAGTGCCATACAAAGTGTTCCATGTATCTGGCCACGGAGGAAGAAGCATTTTCCTAAAATCATTGAACGCTGAGCACTCAAAGAGATGATGACCAACGATTTCCTATGGATGTGTACACAGCTGGCACTCAGGAGTATGTTGCGGTTGGATTCTGTTCAGGTGTTTGTTTAGTGGGATGTGTTGGGTTCTCAGTAGGAAAATGGTGCTCTGATCCTTCCTTGTGAGTTGATTTACACTGTCATTTGGACTGGGGCTTGCTATATGTCTGTAGACCTTCCTTCCCGTGTTTCCCATGGCCCATCTGTTCATCCATATTTCTTTGTTCGCTGAGCTGTTTGTAAAGTTGTTGCTGTGTGTGGCTGTTCTTGTCTTGATCCTTCCTCTGCTAGTACGTCTGCCTTGTCATTGCCAGGTGTGCTTGAGTATCCAGGGATCCACTGCAGAACTATTTTGACAGCACTGGAAGTGATAATGTGGTAAATGTCTAGAGATATTTGGATGTGGTCAGGTCTACAATGACTAGCAACTCCTAATGCTTGAAGAGCTGCTATTGATTCTGTGAAAATAACAGTGTTTTGGGCGTTTGAATGAAAGACATAAAAAATGGTCCTCAGGTCCAAAGCGGCTTCAAGTGCATTGATCTCAGCTTCATAGTTGGAGCAAACCTCCCCGCAAGTATTAGACAGTTCATCATTGGATCCGTATGGGTATTTTATATAAATGCCATAACTTGCTTTTATGGTGGCTTTAAACGCAGATCCATCAGTATATACATGTATCCATTCATCGGGATAGGCATCAATAGTTCTTTGAGCTGCTCAAATGAGAGTGCTTGGATCTGAACTTTTGGTTGTATCATCTATTAATTTTTCATGTATTTCTGGTGTTTTAAGGAAAGCTTGTGGAGGTATGTCTTTTACTACTCTTTGTAACTCGTGTCTTCTTTCTGGTAGATGGTATCTGTCTTTGATTTCACTAACATGGTGAAGTACAGACTTTTGTTTAATTCTGCTTTTTGGCTGCCGGTTTTTCACAAGGAGTCTGTTGGGATGATCCAGTTTCATTCTGCTACTTTGCTCATAAACTTCCATAACTGCTTTATCCCTCCACATCTCTAGGGGGTTCCACTAATGAAGCGTAGAGCACTATTTTGCACCCTGTCCAGGGATTCCAAGTTAGATTTTGAACAAGTTGTAAGGAGCTCACTATTATATTCTATTGCTGAGCGCACATAACCAAGATATAAGCCTCTCAAAGTATCCTTGTCTGATTCCCATGATGTACTAGCAAGCATCTTTAAGAGCTGTAGACGTCTCACAGCTTTATTCTTCACATTCTGGATGTGATGCTTGAGGTTGAGTTGTTGGTCAAGCGTGACTCCAAGATATGTGGGATGTTCTTGTCTAATCAATTGATGTTCCTGTAATCTCAAAATTACATTTTGTTTGGTGACTTTGTGGCTCTTGGTGAAGATGGTATACACTGTCTTTTCACAATTTATTTTTAGTTTCCATGTTTGGCAGTAGTCATGCAGTCTCCTCAGGTCTCCATTTAGCCTCCGTGCCCCACTATCAATGTCTTCATGGCTCAGCCAGGTCATCAGCATACAAAGCTTTTTCAGCTTTGATCTGGTCAGCCAAGTCATTGATATAGATCAGGAAAAGAGTACAGCTTAGGCATGAGCCTTGTGGTAATCCTTCTTCTAAAACATCTTTAGAAGAGATTGCATCCTTCACCTTTGTCTCGATCGTTCGCTCAGTCACTTTATCCAATTGAAGAGCTTGCCATAAATTCCCATGTTAAACATCTTTATCAGAAGACCTTTCCTCCAAACATGGTCGTAAGCCTGTTGTAGGTAAAAAAAAAGATGGCCACTGTATGCTTGTTGTTCTGGAATCCATTATTTATTTTTTGTGTTAGCCTAAAGAGCTGATCTTCTGTGCAGCTACCAATTCTGAACCCTGCTTGTTTCTTTCATAAGTTGTTGGATTTCTCCAGGAACCAATAGAGATGTGTGTTTATCATTCTCTCTGCTAATTTGCCCAGGCACGATGCTAGGGAGATGGGCCAATAGCTGTTTGGTTCATTCTGAGGTTTTTTTTGTTTTTCAATATTGGCACTATATGTGCATTCCTCCATGTTTTGGGGAGCTTGCCATTTCTCCATCTCATGTTGCTCAATCTGAGGACAGTTTATTTGCCTCGAGTCCCCAGATGAAGAAGCATTTCATTGTGGATCTTGTCTGATCCTGAAGCCTTTCTAGGTTTGAGTTTCTTCAGGGCCTGTTGGAGCTCTTGCATGTTGAAATCTTCTTCAAATATGGAGTCATTGGCTTATCCATTCTCTTGGCACTTCTGGTAGCACAAATGCTTCCTATCCTGTTCTGTAAGTTTTCCTGCTCTATTCACCGATGCGAAGCAGCGATTAAAGTGCTCTGCTTTTTTTTTTATTTTGGTCTTCAGTGATTGTTCTCTCTATCACTGACTTCGGGAACCCCCCCCCCCCCCCCCCCCCCGATGTTTCTTTAAATAACTGCCAGTTCGCTTTTTAAAGTTCCAGCTCATATTCTGTTTAAAATGTGCTCTTGTGGGCGTTCTTATGATTGTAAGGAGTGGTTTGTGATCACTCTTGCTGTCAGAATATATATCAGTTGATGGTGTAGCATAATTGCCGTAATGCAGTGTTGATACTGTTAAAGGCTTTTTCGTAATCAATAAATGCAACCCATAAGGGTATGCACAGTTCGTGCGTTCTCTCCATCAGTTGATGGATCATGTGAAGAAGGTCAGTGGTGAACACTTTTCTTAATCTGGTTTGTTCACAAGACTGATGCATGTCGAATTGTCTATCCATTCTATTGCCAATAACTTTAGTGAATATCTTGTATATTATCGATAGTAGCGATAGAGAGATAGTTTTCCAAGAAGTTCAATATCTCCCTTTTTGTGGATCGAAATAGTCTTTGAGAATTCCCACTAATTGCTCTGTTTTGAAGCAATGATAAAATAGTTTAGTTGAAGTGCTAGAATTTCACTTCCAGCTTTAAGGACATCTATGGTTACTCCATCTGTTCCTGGGGCTGTGGCTGGTTTTCACTGCATGATGGCATGGATGATCTCATCAGGTTCTTCTTCTTCTGCATTCGTTCTTAATCTCCCGCTACCAAACCCTGAAAGGGCTTAAGTAGCAGAATGTAGTCCAGAGAACGGAATGCATTGTGTCGTAGTTTACAGCTTGACTGCGATATTTGCACCTTTCGGTCCAACGCATCCGACTTCAGCAAGCATTTTTTTAGTACCGGGTTAGCATTCCCTCTTCGATCCCTTCTCCATAGCCAGTCTGCCCTGCTGCAGCCTGTTATCCAGGATCACCGCGTGGAGGTGTAGAAGGGTCTTGGCAGATCTGGTTTGCAGGCCCTGACGCTAGCAGTCAGCTATGGGTCGCTGACCACTGCAGCTCAGCTCATGCACTGCTTAGCGCCTTGATCCCCATCAGGTTCAATTACTGCAGCCAGTTCTGTCTTTGTTGTTGCCAGCCTTTTGTGAATTTCAAACTTTTGTGAACAGAGGCCAGTGTAATGTTGTTTTCATTCTGCTTCAATACTCCATCATCACCCCTTTTAAGTACTTTAAGATCTCTCTTCTGTTGCATAGTTTTACGGCTTCTTCTTCTGCGTTCGTTCTCAATCTCCTGTTACCAAGCGCTGAACATGGCTTTGCAAGTAGCATGATGTAGTCTGGAGAGCGAAATGCGTTGTGTCGTAGTTTACAGCTTGACTGTGATATTTGCGCCTTTCAGTCCGATATCCGTCGTTTGGATTTAGAAACTTTTGCAGCATTAACACATTTAACAAGTTTCTTGGTAAGTTGGCCGAATGCTCTGTTGGGGATCTGTTGTCGCTCATGACAACAATCAAGGAACACATATAATAAGTAAGCGCATCAGATTTCTTATTTCAAGAATCATAATACTCTAATTGAAAAATGCATCCTTAAAAATAAGAAAGATAAATATTTTTGTACAGATCAATGGCACCATAAAGGTTGATTATCTTTTTGTAAAACTACAAATTGTACAGTAACAATAGCTGATTTTCTGTTATACCTACATTGTGCATGTGCTACTACATATTTGGGGAAAAACAGTGTTGAATTGTTATTTCCATGTGTTTGTGCAGGCATCTATGTGCATTGTCACCATTCGCACCACACACTGTACTGTAACCCTTATTCTATTGACATGCTCAACTGTCAAATAAATCTGAGAAATATTTTAGTTGTTTATATTATTTGGAACTGTTCCCTTCTTAGTTATCCCCTGTGTATTATGTAACGTACGAGAGGCATTCAACTCACATAGTTATAGTGTGCTGGAACTACTATCATTAGTTAGGGGCATTTGGTTCCTATTACTGTTAGGTGGCCCACTTACCATGGGCCGGTCACGTGACAGATAAATAAAATGGCAGACAACACTGTATTGTTAGTGCTTGTATGGAACAGTAGGGTGTGATGAAGTTTCTTGTGAAAGAAGGCGTGAAACCTGCAGAGATTTACAGAAGACTGCAGTCACAATACGGTGAGGAGACACTCAGCTGCAGTAAGACATTTGAATGGTGTAAACGGTTTAGAGAAGACCGAACATCCGTGGGTGATGATCCCGGCCATGGTGGCTCTCAACCCACCAGTCGTTCCTGTGAATATTCAGATTGTGGAACGTCTTAGCCTGGAAAATCGACGCATAACCTGTTGCAAAATTGCACAAGCAGCAAGTCTTTCATTGGGTACGTTGAACCCGATAATTAACGAACATTTGCATTTTCGGATTGTTAGTGGACATTGGGTGCCAAGACAGCTTTCCGTTTTTGGCCAGCAGAGAAGAGTTCAAGCCTGCTTGACCTCATACGGCTCGTAGCACTATGTGCTATCTGCAGCAATTCGGATAGGAGGTATTGCCACATTCAACTTAAAAGCCCAGACCTCGCTTCAAGCGATTTCCATCTGTTTGGGACCCGTAAAATAATTTCTGGGAGGTCAGCATTTCAGCACTGATGACGAAGTGAAACCGGCTGTCCTGAAACTTTTCAAGCATTACTTAATCGCTGGAATAAGTGCACAAACATTGCAGGAGATTATATTGAAACATAAATGGCATTATGAGCACTTGATTAAAAAAAAAAGTCCCAGTTTGACATGCACATAGATTACAAGATGTAAAAGGTTTATGAATAGAATATAGCTACCATCTTGATTACAATCACAGCACATTTTATTAACTTAACTTCATTATACTGGTTTAAAAGGCTCAATAGAGTCTTTATACACCCAGGTTATTCCATTCTACCAATGCTAAAAATAACTTTGAGCATACAATCTATTTTCTTATGAATTAACTGACCCTACCTCCACCACATCCTGTGGCAATGCATTCCAAGCATTCACCACTCTCTGACTTTAAACATATTTCCTAATATCTATTCTGGACTCTTCTTTAAACAATTTGAAACTGTGCCCTGCTTATCTTGTAGCCAGTTGTACTTTGAAAAACTTGCTATAGTTTATCCTTTCTATTTACTAATTTATAAACATGTATATTAAGTCACCTCAAATTCTTCTCTGTTCTAGACACTGTAGATCAGTTTTTCTGAGTATTTCCTTATAACTATAATTCTGAAATTAATGCTGTTTAGTATTTGACAGAGAGCATGTCGTAACAGGTTAACTGTGACATGGCATAACACTGGCCATGGTTAGGTGGTTTGTTTAGAGCAGCATAGATGGCGCCTAACAGGCTGCGAGTTTACTTTGCTCTAGTGTTTCAGTCTATTAAGATGAACTCGCACATTGGTTAACCACCCAATGCAGCGGAGTATTAAGCTGCTCAAGCCTAGCCCGCTAAGCAGGAAATCCTTCTCCCAGCTATATCCCAGTTCATACCAGAGCTGGGCCCTGCACAGGGGCATCTGCCCCTGTAGAAGTACAGGTCAACTAAGGACTTGACATACAATATTGACACACAAAGATTGTTAACCTATAACTGGACAAAGTAAGGACAGAATGGCACAGTTTTACAATGCATCAACACAGGGAGTTTCAATAATAACTGTTTGTTTCTCACACAACAGGCAGACACACAGATTGTAAACAAAGTAAATATATAAGAGCAATAATGCACCACTTCAGTTAGCATCATTGCAGGAAGCCTTTGTCAAATCATTTTATCTGGCCCTCATTGCAGGAATTATGTGCCAAAACATGTATGTGCTGTTGCAATGAGGATTTCATACCACATTGTTTTACACAATGAGGTGACCAACCTTAAGCCCATCCCTCCTTAGTAATTTTTTATGGTATACATAGTAGTGTGCACTGGTCCTCTCCAAAAAGGAGCTCAAATGCTCCATATGAAGGAATGAAAATTATTCAAGTACTAATGGCACAAGTGACAGGCAGAAAAATTGTCATGCAACTGTATTCCCATCGCTGGGGTAGTTTAGGGGTTTTACAGGCTGCTACGTCACTGCTGTCATCACATCATGTGCTAGCTATGTTTGTATATTTCACCCCCAACAGAAAAACAACATATGCCTTACCACCTTACCAAAGATTTGATCTGCTGCCCTCTTGTCAGTAGGCAAGCATTGTTCCTCTCCTGGAGGTAAACAATCAGATATGTGTGTATGTATATAATTGATACAAAATTGTTAACAAAGTGTGGTAAGAACAAGTAATAGAACTTGTTATCCAAGTCTTTTGTCTCCACAAAAGCAGCGGAGAGACAGCATAGTTTTCTCCAATCTGTATGGCCACAGTTGAACTTTTATGAAGGAAATTATTGTAGTTTTTGACAATAAAGAAAAAGATCAAAGAATGGCACAAATCTAAATCAGGAAACTATTATGATTCTAAAATAGTATCATCTAAAGATGCAACCTGATTGACTAACTAAAAATTCACTAATGATGATCATATGCCATAAACATTTCCCAATCCTAGTACTGACACAAAAAATGCAAATGTGGAACAAATAACACTAGACGTGTGTTAGAAACAATCACAATTTGTTTATATCGTGAATAACACCAAATTCTACCAGAAGGACACAGTGAACATGTTGACAACATTTGTCAGTGGTGTACTAATATGTCAATGAGCCATTCATTCACCTTTTCATTTCAATATGAGACATAGGCCACCAATGCAGCTGGCCCCTTTTAAAGGAAGCCTGTTTCCAAGCATTTGCAATCATTCACATTTTTATTCCAGGTTTGAACTGCATCTGGTCCCCTTTAAAGCAAGCATGTGTATCTTCATCAAGAGCGCATGCTGAATAGCAAATTAAAATATATCAGTGGACCATACCATATTATGTACTTTTAAAATGTGAAGATGCTGGTATTTATTTGACAAGTGATCTTTAGTTTTTTGTAATTAGTATAAAAAATGTACAAGTAAATTAACAGTAAACCATAGATGCCATGATAGCTTTATCCAGCTATTTATTGTTTATTTTAATTAATATCAGGGGGACGGCGTGGGCTAGTGGTGAAGTGGCACAGCTCAAAATCCGAAGGTGCTGGGTTCACTCCCCAATCACAGCACCAGCCGCTACCCCGGGGAATCGAATTCTTAGAAAATGCATGAGAAAGTAGACCTTTACATAACATGCATGTCGAAGTCGGATGCATTCAATGGGACGTTTTGAACTTTGTCTCTCACAAGATGGTAATTGTTTCAGAAAATAACTGAAGTTGGAACATGCAAAGTATTTTCTAGATAGGTTGTTGTTGTTTCGAATGAGTAGGTCTACTCTTTTGTGCGCCCTGAGAAAGACGTTAAGTGACAGGTTGCAGTAACTTTCCTCACATCCCGAGCGTGCTGATAAAGATGGACAGGGGTCCTCCGGGCAGTTGTGCAATGCTTCGTTCCATCTGCGTGTTGCTCACTACTACGAGGATCACGTCGATCCCTCACCTTGTTAGCCAGGCTGCCATGAAAACAGCTCATTTTCAGGGAGGGCTACTCTGAAGACAAGGTAGGGGTCATGACCAGTATATCATTCCTGACCCTGACTAACATGTCCGATCAGTATATTTTGCCTGACCAAAAACGTTAGGCTTCCTCCCCTTCTAGATGGGAATAAGTTATTCTCGTCCTCAGTTTAGATTTGGTTGGTTATTGATCCTGTCTTGCTCTAGTATACTTGAGAGTATGATGGTTTTCTAGTAGTTAATTTTTTGCACATTGTCTGCTACGAACCTTGATAACCTCGGTGTCGTTCGAGCTCGTATTGGATTCTGTGTCATTGTGCTCACATGCTGTTGCTTGTATGTCTATGGATTTTCTACCCACCCAGGTATGAAGTCAGAAAGGGACTGTCACATCAGTGTGGAACATGAGTTGGCAACTATGCTCTGCTCTGAGATACTTTAGGTAAGATAGGGTTCACTGTGGTCATTCTCCGCTACCAATTGCCTGCTGGTTATGTTGAACTCCTCTGATTCTCTAGGCATATAACTAAAAGTTCAAGGCAAAAGGATTGTCACGTCCTGAGCCACTGTGCCTTTGCTATGGGTTTCAGACACAAACAAGAATGCAGTGTAATTTGCCATCTCAGTTCTGTGCAGTACCATTCTGGTTACTTTCCAATCACGTGTATGCATCATGTCCAATAGGCGACACATTTGTGCGGATGCATAATGGATATGACCCTCATCTGTAGACCAATTACCATACCGATACAACATGGTATCCGACAAGGTGATACAATCTCACCAAAGCTCTTCACAGTGGCCTTTGAGGAGATCTATAAAAAGCTGGACTGGGGAGATAGAGGAATGTTCGTAGACAGATAATTGTTTACTTATTTGAGGTTCGCTGATGATATAGTCGTCTTCATCAGCCACAGCGTCAAAGAAGTGGAGAAAAGCTTGAATGAACTTGGCAGAGCAATTGTTGCGTTTGGCGTACATATCAATAGAAAGAAAAACCAGTTCATGCTCAACACCTTCTGCCCAAAAGGAGATATGCACCTTGTAGATTGTCCCGTTGAAAACGTAAATTTATATATCTATTTGGGCCAAGATGTCACGAACTCCCATTCAATAAATCGGGAGATCTTGCGAGGAATGGCAGTAGGCTGGCTCAGCTTTAACCCATACTGCAACAGGTGCAAAACTACAATGCTAGACACCTTCAACAATGTGGTTACTCCAGCCATCATATATGACTACGAGCTGTGGAACCTACAGAAAGCTAATGCAGTTAGACTCCACATTGACGAGCGAGCGATGGAGCGAAAAACATTGAAGATTTCCTTTTGATACCAAATCTGCAATGCAGTGCACATGCCGGATAACAGATGGGCACGTAGAGTGGTGGCCCTTCAACTGAGGTTGAGGTGGAGAGATGGTCTGAAGGAGGTCCTGGGTCTAACATGGCACACCAAGCCAAAAGGGCTACTTGGCATCAAATACACATGCCTAATTGAATAACGGGATTTAGAGAGAGGAAATGTATTCCCCCTAGCAGTGTCTTTCATTGGTTGAGAAGCAAGCAATTCTTCCTTACATTCAAATTTAGCATTGACTTCATGTACAAATATATGTGAGATAAGGTACTTAAATTATGGACCGGTCAGTTTAACAAGCATAGTCTGTAAAATCAAAGAAAACATTGTATTATACATCTAAACAAATTTATTCTTATCAGAAATAGCCAGCGTGGGTTTACTAGAGGGAGATCGTGCTTAACAAATCTATTAGAATTCAGTGAGGGAGCCAGTGGATATTTATTATTTATCTAGATTTTGTAAAGACCTTTGATAAAGTACCGCATCAAAGGTTGTTTAGGAAGTTAAAATCACATGGATTAGGTGACGAAGATGCGGAAAGGATAAATTAGATTATAAATAGTTTTTTTCAAAATTCAGCCGCCTACAAGAACAAGAGGGCACAGCTACAAATTAATTTTAAAAAGGTCCAGATTAGATACCAGGAAATATGTTTTTAGTCAGAGAGTGGTGAATGTTTGGAATGCATTGCTACAAGAAATAGTGGGTGCAAGGTCAATTAATGCATTCAAGAATAGATTGGAAACGCATAGGCATTTTAAATCAAGTGAATGTAAAATAAACTGGTTGTATACAGACTCTGCAGAGTCTTCTAAACCAGTATAAAGACGTTAAGTTAAATCATAGTGAGATAGCGACTAGAATCGTTACAGAAAGTAACGACAAACTACTGTACATCAACTGCACAGAAATCATGACAGCCAAAAATTAAGATACTCAAAGATGGGATGGTGAGGCCTTCAGGCCAGCCATCAAATTAGGATGTTAGGGCAAGTACAAGCATCATAAACCTGACTGTGGTCCAGTGGGAAACCCTGGTACCTAATGACAGAAAATGCCAAGCATCATAAAATGGAACATAAGGAGGATATACCAAGGAAAACATCTCATGGTTGAGAATGAAATTAAAGAAAACACAAATTAATGGAATTCTGCATACAAAACAACTTCTCTATCGCAAACATACTTTTAAAACAACACTCTAGACGACTCTATACATGGACCTCAGTGAATGGGAAATAATTGACCGAAATAGACTACAAGAGATGAAGATCAAGCGTATCAACTGTGAAGACGGTTTTGGGACCAATTTTGTTCTTGATATATATAAATGATTTGGACATTGTAATGGAATCCATGATTGCAAAATTTGCTGATGACAAACTATGCAGCAGTGTCTCATCTAAAGCAGAAGTGGATATATTGAGGTCGGATTTAGATAAAATTCGAGAATGGTCTGTAATCTGGCAAATGGAGTTTAATGTAGATAAATTTACAGTCATCCAGATGGGTAGATCCAATATGGAACATAATTACAGAATGGGAGAGAACAATATTAGAAAGATAGATAAAAAAATGGACCTAGAGGTTATAATAGATCATACAGGTAAGGTGAGGGAGCAAGTTCAGATAGCAGTAAAAAAGGCAAATGCAATGTTAGGTATGATAAAAAGAAATATTAAACATAGGAGCAAGGAAGTGATAGTCAAACTGTATAAAGCATTAGTTAGACCTAGATTGGAGTACTGTGTACAGGTGTGGAGTCCTTATCAGAGAGGGGATATAAACATGCTGGAAAGAATACAAAAAAGAGCAACAAAGCTGATAGTGGGATTACAGTTATGAGGAAAGACTAAATCAAACCGGCCTACAGTGTCTAGAAGAGAGAAGAATTCATGGTGACTTAATACAGGTTTATAAGATGATCAGAGGAATGGATAAATTAGACTATAACAAGTTGTTTTTTTTAAATACAGCCACTCACAAGAACAAGAGGGCACAGCTACAAGTTGACTAAGGAGAGGTCCAGATTAGATATTAGGAAGTATTTTTTTAGTCAGAGAGTTGTGAATGCTTGGAATGTATTGCCAAGGAAGGTGGTGGAGGCAGGGACAGTTAATGCATTTAAGAATAAATTGGATGCGTTTAGCTTGTAGAGCAAAGTGATGTAAATGTAACTGGTTGTATACAGACTCTGCAGAGTCTTCTAAACCAGTATAAAGACGTTAAGTTAAGACATTGTCTGGTGATGACTGTGACTCAGATCACCAACTAATTGTCGCTTACATTAAGGTAAGACTGAACATAAAAAGCTCTTGAAAAGCACAAGACTAAAATGGTATCATGTCAACGCTATATCACAAGAATACATTCAATGGGCTTATGGCAGGAAGATATTACTCCTGTTCAATTGACCACACATGCAAGAGATGTTCTCATCTCATCGAGAAATAACAAGAAACTGAGTAAATCAGAGAAAGCACAGGGGAAAAACACATTGAGACATCCATAAAAGAAAGGGAAAAGCTGAGACAGAAGGTAGTAGCAACAAAGGCAGAAATAGCACCGTAGAAATCAGAAGGGAAATTCTGAAAGACTAGAAACTTCACTTACTAGACACATGTAGTAAAAATAAGTGTTATGAAGAAAATGAAAGGAAGTGCTTTAAAAGAAATTTGAAAACTAACGAGCAATTAACTACCACAATTACACGTAATTAACGAAGAAAATAAATGGTATGATGATGTTTGTCCATCACATGTGATGGAGACCACTCTCTTTGTTCAGCCGTGTGAACAGTCTTTTCTCTTGCTGTGCCTGCTGAAATGGGTGACTTGCGAGATGATTTGGATTCAAGTGAGGAAGAAACTGCGACTTTTGTCAACCTCACTCTGTTGTTAGAGCTACCAGTAACAAGACATTATCGAGATGACTGGATATAGCACAGAATGCAGATTTTTCCTCAGGGTTTTGTTCCTGAAGCCTTTCCTGTAAACAGGTATCCCACAAGGCAGCGGAGACGGGATGCCATCTATTGTGTGTCTTGTCTTTCCCATAACCGCAAGAGGTCGTAGGGATATCACTCAGCATGTGAGTGATGTGTTAGACATCTCTCCCAGGCTACGTGTTCTAGTTCATTATAGTTGTTGTTGTTGTTATCCCACAGCTGCTGAGCAAGCCTGGCTCTTTGGCAGCCCAATACCATTCTAATATACATACATGTCTTTGTCAGTTGTGTCACTGCTCCGTACAGTGAGTTGGTAATTGTCGGCAGTGCTTGCAAGAATCGTTTCCTCATGTCCGTAAGCACCTTGCACTCAATGAGTAGATGTCGAACTGTTTCATTAGGATGAGAGCAAGGGCGGATGCTGGGGATCGATGAGATTCATTATAGTCACGTGTCTACATTTCACAGTCACACCAAAATTGACGCTGCCTGCAGCTAGGGCGAAGGGCGCCAATCTCGTAAAGTTCAGCCGTGTGCACAAGACCGTGAAAATGCGACACATGTTTAGCCATAGTACTAATTCATATATGATTATATCCGATGTCCAAGCCTCGATAATCGGAGGAAAGAAAACACAAAAAATGAAGGAATTAACTAAATGGAAAACAACGACACGTTTCTGTAAACACAAGTGTAAGTCGTCGACTAGTGTGAATTCCAGGCAAATCCGTGGCCTAGCGGCGTCCATAATGAACTAAAACACAAGAGCAATGTTATACCAGTAGCTGGCACGGCGCCATCTTTGCTGATGTATACGAAAATAGAAACGCAATGACAAATACTCAAGGACATACTAGAAAATTGGAACGAATACTAAAAAACTGCAGACAAATGTAAGAAAACACAGGAAGATTTAGATGTATGACTATTATTGGATTTTGCTGTTAGGACTTTACCTCTGCAATGTTGGTTGCATCACTACTATTGGTCAATGATCAGACGATGCAGCCTCGTACAGAAAGGATTGGCAAAACTACGGTACTGCAAAAACTGCCATTGTTGAACACATTACAAACAGATACACACACTGGCTAATATATCCCGATATCGCCCAACAGACAACGGTATTCGTGGATTATGAAAATGCATTTGACAGTTAAGCCAGAGAATCACCCTAGAAGTTCTTCAGGCACTATAGAGTGCACATTAAATTAATTAAGATGTTTAAAAAAAAATGTAACGTTTATGATCTGAAGTCCATCTTTCTTAGAAAGTACCAAATACTTTACTTACTTCCGTTTTTTTTGCTTGATATCGCCATTGTGTAACTTGTGACAACTGATTATCAACTTTCAACGCTTTCCCTATTAAAATGCACCTACCATCCACCTCTACAACCCCTTACTCATACCAATACCAAAGACAAAACAACCAATTTGAAATGTATTTCACAAAACGATTAATAAAATTAATGTAAAATCTTAGTGGCACAAGTGGCTAGAAAAGGGAAGGAATAGCATACGTATTATTGGGAAAGAATTCGAGCTTATAGAAGTGGCGAAGAAAGCAACATTGGATATCTTGGAACTTACATAAACAAAGTAGAAAGAACTAAAAAAAAAAAAAGGTCGTGTGTTATAATAAAAGCAATCTTTTTTTCTCTGATAGAAACGACGTCATTGCGATCAGTCCCTTTCATTGCTGAAAGTGCCGACGACAGAGCACAAACTCTGTAGCTCGGAAATGTCCCCTGGCTTAATCAGGTACCAATTTACAGCTGGGTAGACTGGAAAAAAAGGGTTACATCATGAAAATACTACGACATGCTGGTCTGTCAAACTGAGCACGGCGTTTTCTGAACACAGAATGTAAGGATCGTAAAGGTCTCAACACCTTGGCCGCGTATGTCTAGCGGAGCTGAAAGCGCTATGGGAGTGTAAGCTGTGTTATAGGCAGGAACCAAACTATTTGCATATGATGATAGAAATCCATTTCAGAACGAATGATTGAATTATTGTGTTTAATTCATTTATAATATAGTCAAATCGTAATTCTGTATGTATCACGTGATGATATGAGAATACGCTTACAAATGCAACTTAACTGCATTATACATGTTTAGAAGACTCTATAGAGTATCAGTCTGTATCAGTTCAGTTCATCCCGTAACCCATCAGGTCGTTGGGGCACACATGAAGACACTCCCAAAATCCCACGCCATCCCTCTCTGTCGTATCTCACCGGGACGAAGGCCTGACCACTCAGTTATGTTGTCCACCCATCTCTTCCTTGGACGTCCTTGCCCTCTCTGTCCCGGTACGGAACCAAAGAGTATCGAGTTGGTAATTCCGTTGGACCTCGCGACGTGCCTGCACCAGGCCATCTTTCGTCTTTTGATAGCTGTGAACAGATCTTCAAAAGGACCAATAGCGTCTTCAACTCTCTGACGTATTTCTACGTTCGTGACACGATCTTTAAATGTAACATTTGGGAGTTTTCCATAGCACCTCATTTTCATTGCATGTATTCTGCCCTGGATATCTGCTGTAATGGTCCAGATCTCGCAGACATGCAGAAATATTGATAGCACCAGAGAGCGCATTAGTCTAACTTTTATGCCGAGGGCGAGCCGCTTGTCTTGCCACATGGGTTTCAGCCGAGTCAGCGCCACTGTTGTTTGTATACAACCAGTTTATTCCACTTTAAAAATGACTGTGATCATCCAATCTATTCTTGAATGCATTAACTGAGCCTGCCTCCATCACATCCTGTGGCAATGCATTCCAGGCATTCACCACTCTCTGACTAAAAATAAACGTTTTCTAATTACTAATTCCAATCTGGATCTGCCTTAAATAATTTGAAGCTATGTCCTATAGTTCTTGTAGTCGGTCGAACTTTGAAAAACGTGTTATAGTCTAATGTGTCCTTTCCATTTTATTAATTTATAAACATGTATTAAGTCACCTCGAATTCTTCTCTTTTCTAGACACTGCAGACCAGTTTTTCGAAGTCTTTCCTCATAAATATAATTGTGGAATCCCATGATAATTTATTTAGCTCTTCTTTGTATCCTTTCTATCATGTCTATATCCATTCAGTGATAAGCTCCACACCTGAATACAGTACTCCAATTTAGGTCTCACCAATGATTTATATAGTTTAACTATCACTTCCTTGCTTCGGTGTGTAATGTTTTCTGTAATCATACCCAGCATTACATTAGCCTTTTTTCACAGCCACCTGGACTTGCTCTCCCACTTTACATGCCAAATCTATTATAACACCTAGGTTCCTTTCCTTGTCTATCTGTCTAATATTGTTCACTCCCATCATTTAATTATGTTTCACATTTGATCTTCCCATGTGAATGACTGTACATGTGTCTACATTAAACTCCATCTGCCAGCTCTCAGACTATTTATGAATAGTAGCCAAATCTGATCTCAATAGATCCACCTCTGTCGGAGAAGAGATCCTGATGCATAATTTTGTGTCATCTGCAAATTTTGCAATCATGGATGCGATATCATTATCCAAATCATTTATATATACCAAGAACAAAATTGATCCAAATACCGATCCCTGAGGTACTCCATTTATAACATCACACCAGTCAGAGTACTCCTTATTTATGCTTACTCTCTGCCTTCTGCCTGTTAACCAATTTGCTATCCAATTGGCAACTCCTCCACCTATAATCTGTGATTTCAATTTCCGAAACAATCTCTGATAATGTACTCTATCAATGGCCTTTGCAAAATCCAGATAAATAACATCTACTGGCTATCCAACATCCAACATTTTGGTAACCTCTTCCATGAATTCTAACAGATTTGTTAAGCACTATCTCCTCTTATTAAACCATGCTGACTCTTCTTAGTGAGATTAAACTTGTCCAAATGCATAGTTGCGTTGTCTTTAATAATAGACTCTAAAATTGCAGAGTATGCGTGTCAAACTGACTGGTCTGTAATTGCCTGATCTGATTTCTTGCCCTTTTTTAACAAAGAGGATCACACCTGCATCTTTCCAATCCCTTGGAATAATCCCTTTCTTAAAAGTTTGAGAACAAAATCTGGACAATGGTTTTACCAGCAAGTATCTGAGATCAAATAGCAATTTTAGATGAATATCATAACCAGGACTTTTATCTACTTTCAAACATTTCAATTTTTGAAAACCATTTCCTCAATAATGTAGATTGAGTGTAATACATTTGTGCATATGTCCCTTTGGAAGATATCTAAGGGCGCTGGGTTCTTGGAGCAGTCTTCTTTAGTGAAGATTGGGCTGAAGTAAGGATAAAATAGATTTGCGGCTTCACAATGTTATCTTATTATATTTTCCGTACTGTCTTGGAGTGGACATACGGTGTCTTTGGTTCTCTGTTTATGTCTAACATAGGGAATAAAAACTCTTGCTATCAGTTTTGATATTTTCAGCAAGTTTTTTTTCAAAGTCAGTCTTTGCAGACCTATTTACGTTATAAAATATTATTTTTTTTGTATTTTCAAATATTTAAAATATATTTCATTAGACTTTCTGTGCAGAGGAAGAACAAGAAACAGGAAAGATAAACCTCATCACAAAGGATGAAACCGCGAATGCTCTCTGGCACTTTTAAACACCTGAGTAAAATAATCTTTCATTTGTATTATGATCGAACATTGCATTCCCAAAACTCCTTAATTGTTAACTAAATTTAGTCAAAATTTCATGTGCACAAAACAAAACAAAATAACAACATATTTAATAAAATTGTCCGCTTATAAATTAGTTGTGACAAAAGCTGTATGTGTCAGATATATAAATTCAGACAAACCCCAATTTTTTTTTATTGAATGTCTCCGATTAAGAAGAAAAAAAGAAATCCGAACATGACGAAACGGCGGGAACCAGGACGACATCCTGCCATAGGCAAGAAGAGCAAGAGAGTCAACTATGCTCTACTCTATGTCAACATTACTTGAACATTTCTATACACAACACGTTTTAATGGGGATATCATGCAGAATAGCCTATTCCGGATTACTCATCAGTGCACTTACCCAAGTACACGGTAATGTACAGATACATAGTTGGTAATGGAGGCAGAGGGAGCGGTGCAGCTGCCGGACAAAAGTAGTGAAACCAACGACCCTGCTCAAGCCTGGCCTGCTGATCAGGAAAAAAAGGGTCTTTGTTAACCCCAGAACCAACAACCCAGACCTCTCTAAGCATGATCGCGTCGGGGCAATTGCGGGTTGCATGAACATTCCAATCGTATGTTGGTCACTGCCTGATGAAACTACACGACGAATGAGAAACTGGTTGTCTACAGACTCTGCAGAGTCTTCTAACCCAGTACACAGATGTTGTTAAGTTAAGTCCTGGACTTTCCTTGAATAGAGGCCGAAAGATCTAGTATATTTACGACGGCCGATAGAACAGGTGCGAATAATGCCTGGTATCGGACCAACAATGGTAAGCGAGCAGAACCGTTCGGAAAACAACTGCAAACTACGGATCATGTATGCCAAAAAACTCAGGACAGTCACAAATATTGAATTTCAAATATCCGATGACGAGGTTTCCAGACCAGGTTGATCGATTGTACAAACTAGGGAAGAGCACAAAGATGGAGTAAGTATAAGAAATAATGAGGACCAAAAGCATGACGTCATTATAAAGGAGGGATCAAGATGCTGAGCTGCAGTGGTCAGCGACCCATAGCTGACTGCTAGCGGCAGGGCCTGCGAACCAGAGCTGCCAAGACCCTTTTACACCTCCACGCGGTGATCCTGGATAACAGTCTGCAGCAGGGCAGACTGGCTAAGGAGAAGGGATCGAAGAGGGAATGCTAACCCGGTACTAAAAAAATGCTTGCTGAAGTCGGATGTGTTGGACCGAAAGGTGCAAATATCGCAGTCAAGCTCCAAACTACGACACAACGCATTCCGTTTGGACTACAATCTGCTACTTAAGCCCTTTCAGGGTTTGGTAGCGGGAGATTGAGAACGAACGAAGAAGAAGATTATAAAGGAAAGCCCTGCATTTTTGGCTAAAGGAAAAAATAAGATTATGTGCATGGAATGTCAGGAGTATATCCAGGGAAAATTCTTCATGATCACTGAAGCGATAGAAAGAATATCGATAGACATACTGGGAATCTCAAAACATAGTTTGAAATGTCAAGGCCAACTCGCAACGGATCGCGGGGACATATTCCGGAAAGGAAAATGGTAGACAGGGAGGAGTTGACTTCCTTTTAAAACCGGTAACTTCTAGAACACTGCTTGGATATAACCAGGTCAGCGATATACTTCTCGTGATCAGACTAAAAGGAACAGCACAGTTATACAAGCATATGCATCGACAACTGCGCAGATGATGAAGAAATAGAAGACTTCTATAAGTGCCTACAGGAAACCTTCAGACCATATGAAGAAGAGAGATGTTGTAGTAATAACCGGTTACAAAACTGCAAAGGTAGGACCAGAAAGAACAGATGGAGAACAGGAAGTGTTAAGGTCGTTTGGCATAGGACACAAACATGAGAAAGACTAATCGATTTTTGCATATAAAATAATTTATCAACTGCAAACACTATACCCAAGAAGGATATGCACATGTATCTTACCAGGCAGGAGAAGCAAGAATAACATTGACTACATACTAATGCAGCAGAAATGGAAGTCGCTCATAACGCCCGGAAAGACAATCCCGGTATCAGACTGCGACACAGTTGCTCGTAGCAGAATACAAAACAAGACTGGCAAGAATTATCAAAGAGGTTAGACCAATCCATTTTAATGTCGATGCATTACCTCACGAATTACAAAACAAATTTGAAGTGTTAATGGCAGTGCAAGAGGGCATGTCAACTGGTGAGCTGGCACTATACGTAAGAGATGGGGACAGCGTGAGCTAGTGGTTAAGTGACACGGCTCACAATCTGAAGGAGCTGGGTTTGCTCTCCATCACAGCACTGGCCGTTACCCCGTGGAAAGAAAACTCTTAGAAAAATGCAGGAGGAAGCAGACCATTACATAAAATGAATGCCGAAGTTGGATGCACTGGACCGAAAGGCGCAAAATAAAAACCGTAGTGCAACGCACACCGCCTTGTGGAATAGAGAAATAAGGCGAACGTCAACTAAAAAAGTAAATTAAAATAAAATAAAAAGCACAATCTTTGATTTCTAAGAAAGTGTACAAGAAATAAAACTACATCACTGAAGACACATTGAAACTTATAGTATAACAAAGAAAGCGGTGGCAAACATGCCCAAAACGAAACAACGACAAATACAGAAGCTGCACAAGAGAAATCAGGAGAGGGATCAGAAAAAAACAAGTAACAGTATACAAGCTTTATCCTGACCATGAAGGAGTAGGAAGAGAAAGTTGAAATTTGGCACAGTGCTTATTCCTTCTCAATGTAGCCACCACCTGAATTTATACATTTTTGCCATCTCTGCTTGACCTTGAAAAGACCTTCAGATTAAAGTAACCTTTTTTGAACTAAACAAGTTATCACAAGCCAGTATGCCATCTTCGTCACTGTTCAAATGATTTCCTTTCAGCTGTTTCTTAAGTTTTGGGAAAAGAAAAAAGTCGGATGTGCCAAATTTCAACTTTCTCTTTCTACTCCTTTATAGTCACGGTAAAGACTTATGACACGCCCCTTGTATAACAAACACATGCAACAAAATAGATGATCTCCGACGGCAAGGAAAAGAAGATGACAGATTTAAGAAAATCAGAGCATTGATGGGTGAATTTAAAAGATCTCTACTGGCAATACACGATAGAAGTGGTGACACAATGGCAGAAAGCAAGGAAATAAAAGTCTTATAGAAGGAGTACTGCAGCGAGATGTATGAAGACAATACAATGAACAAAGACATGGTAACAGATGTGACTTAATTTAAGTTAATTAATCAATGTAAAAGATAAATTAGACCAAACCAATTTTTTCAAAGTTCAACCGGCTACAAGAACAAGGGCACAGTTTCAAACTAATTTAAAGATTAGATATTAGGAAATAGTTTTTAGTCAGAGGGTGGTAAATGCTTGTAATGCATTACCGCGGGATGTGTTGTGATCAGTTAATACATTAACAAATAGATTGGATGATCAGTCATTTTTAGTATCGGTGGGAGGGAACGGCGTGGGTAGTGGTTAAGTGACACGGCTCACAACACAACGGTACACTGGGCCGACAGACGCAAAATAAAAACCATAGTGCAACACATACCGCCTTGGGGAACAGAGAAATAAGGCGAACGCAAAAATATTGTTTTTAATGTATAGATGGAGTGGAATAAACTGGTTGTGCACATACTATGCAGAGCCTTTTAAACCAGTATAATGAAGTTACGTTTAGTTAAGAGCAATGAGAAAGAACCAGAACCTACACTGGAAGACGTTCGGACAGCGCTATAACATAAACAAAAGTGAAGATCCCAGAATGTGATGACATACCCGCTGAACTGATACAAGCAGGAGGAGAAGCAAGCATCCGCACATATCACACAATCTGTATGAAGATCTGGTGAAGCACAAACTGGTCCAAATATTGAAAAAGTACCGTATATATCCCCCATACCAAAGAAAGGGAACCTACATCTGTAGACAAACTATTGGACTATCATCATGATAAACATGACAGTATGATCTTATTGCATATTATCATAAAAATAAAGTTGACATAAGAAAAAAACGATATGCAAGATTGGTTGAGGCAAGGCAGGGGCATTAAGACCACATCAACAATACGAGATATATATCTCTTCGGGAGAAGCAGAGCATTCAACATGCGGACATGTATGCCTACTTTATAGGCTACACCAATTGTTTTGACTGTGTACAACACCAGAAACTATAGAATATCATAAAATACGGAGAGGCAGACTAAAATATACGACTAAAATATACTGATCAGACATGTTAGTCATGGTGATCCTCATCTCGGCTTCTTAGTACTCCTGCCTGGAAACGGGCTGTTTTCATGGCAGCCTGGTTAACTAGGTGCCGGATCGATTGCCCCCATCACTATTGCGACCGAGAAAGGAGTACGACAAGGAGACCCCCATTTCGCCTAACCTATTCTCTGCATGCATAGAGTCGACGATGGGGCACTGCGACTGGGACAACTACGGTATAAAAATCGATGGAAGACGTCTTAACCACCTCAGATTCGCAGACAACATTGTCCTCGTCACAGAGACGCCACTGGAAGCGACTGAGATGCTGCCGTCACTAGACACGGAAGGCAGGAAAGTAGGATTAGCTATGAACCTAGGGAAAACCAGAGCAATACGCAACAGTTTTGCATAGCCCAACCCAATACTCCCACGGGAGTGGAACTTCCATACAGGACGCTGACGAATATGTCTATCTTGGAAGGCTCCTCAACATATAGAACAACATAAAACCTGAGATCGCCAGATGGGCAGCCTTCAACTCCATCATGACAGCAACAGACGCCACAAAGGTCACCAGACTACGTGCGGACATCTTCGACTCGGTAGTCCTGCCAGAACTCTGCTATGGTAGCGAAACCTGGTCTTTAACAACAGCAGCAGAGAACCAACTGAGAACAGCACACGCATCTCGTGGGCACAACTCTCAGACATCAGCGGCAAAGCGAACTACACTATAGGGGCATCCCGAGAATGTCACACATCAACGATGTCCTACAATACGTCAACTAATCGAAACACCCCTGGGCTGGTCATATATCCAGAAGACAAGATGCAAGATGGAGTACCATAACCACCGGAGACCTTGGAGACGGCCCTAAACTCGCTGGCGAGATTCACTAGAAAAGTACAACATTCACGACCCCACAGACAGACTACTATCGCACGGGACGGTACGTGCGACACGCTCAAGGGTGACTATGCATTGACGAAGAAGGGGTCGAACTAAGAATATTAACAGTTGTAACATAAAATATAGCCGTGCACTGCAAAGCTGATGTTAATATGACATCTGTTTATTAAGATAGTGTTAATTCAATAGTTTACAGAACTGATGTTAATTTATTTTCAAGATACTCTTTTTCTTCAAGAGTTTACAAAATGTATGTTAAAATGCTGGATAAGTTATTTGTACCTTTCCCCAGGTCGTTTGTTAAGAGCAGCTATAGATGGCGTTTAATTGGCTGCGGGTCTAGTTAGCTCTGGTGTTTAAGTCTATTAAGATGGCTTTGCATATCGGTTAAACCACTCTCCAGAAAGAAAAAAAACTGGTTGTATACAGACTCTCTAGAGTCATCTAAACCAGTATAAAGACGTTAAGTTATAACTATTTCTTGAATCATTATCATCTTCATATAGCATGTCCTTTATATAACGTCGCTCCCATCACAGTATGTCCGAAAGAAACTCGTTTCCTTGCCAAAACTCCAGCTTCCGTCACAGTCATACCCAGGCATTCTTGGATATATTGGTGCCATCGTCCTCTTGGTCTACCCCTTCCTCTTTTGTCTGGCACCATACCTTCCATCGCCGTTCTCTCGAGACCGTTGTGTCTCTTGATGTGACCAAAGTATTTGCATTTTCTAGCCAAAATGGAATTATTATTCTTCTTCTTCTTCTTCTTCTTCTTCTTCTTCTTCTTCTTCTTCTTCTTCGTACGCTGTCAAACGTCAACCTGTATTTTTTCGAAGAAAGCAGCTGTCATCCTGAGGCTGTCGACACTGCCATAGAGCTTGTCTAGTATTGACACTGGTGATGGCCACATGTGCTTTCTCTGGTCCTCGTATGTCGGGCAGTTTTGCAGCAAATGTTCAGCGGTCATTTTCCCGGTACCACAAGTGCATTCGTCAGTGCCACATATCTTCAGTTTATTGAATAGGTGGTATCTCAGTCTGTTGTGGCCTGTGCGGAATCTGAAGACCACGACCTGCTCTCTTCTGTTCAACTGGTAATAGGCATCGTTTTTTGTGTAGTCAGCATGTTCTGTTTCCCATTTGGTCATGTATCTGGCCATAAATAAGCCTTTTGGACTATTCGTAGGTCACACTTGAATCTGGTTGTGGTAGTCTTGCACCTTCTTTTGCCAGTCTGTCTGCCTCCTCGTTGAATTGGATGTTACAGTGGGATGGAACCCACTGTACCATTACTCTTTTTGGTGCGGACTGCTGGCATAGTTGACAAAGTACTGCTCTTAAATCATTAAGTTCAGTATTTTTCTGGCTTTTTAGTTCTGTGATTACGGCCAGGGCATCTGTAAACAGGACTATTTGGCTTTCATTGCTTTCGTCTGTCAGCATTGCTTCTACCGCAGCCCTCAGTGCCTCCGCTCTGAAATTGCTTGAGAATTTTCCAGTTGCCACTGCCAGTGTTATTTTTTATCACCATTTGGTAGGCTCAGGAATACCCCTGCCCCTCCGTTCTGTGTTGTGTTTGTTACAGAACCGTCGGTGTATGCATGGGTCCAGTCTATGCTTGGGTAGTTTTTCGTTATGTACCTCAGGGTTATGTCTCTTCTTTCTTTTTCAGTCTGGCTGTTCTTTTTTCTAATACCTGGTATATTTTCTACCACCTCCGGAATGATATGCTGCTTCCAGGTAGGTTTGCGTACAATAGGGATGGGCTTTGGTATTGTTCATAGTCTTCGCTCATCTTTGCTTTGGCTATTTCTGCAAAGTTTCTCCGCTTTAGTTTCCCATTTCCAAATTTGTTTAGTCTCAGATGCATTGGATGGTCAGTCAGTCTTCTGAATTTCTCTGCAGTCTCTTCTGTCGGTCATTAATTGCAGTTTTGTAATCTTTTCAAGTTCTACAATTGGCGTTGACTTCATGCCTCCTGTTATAACTCTCATGGCTTGGTTTTTGAGTTTGCTAATTTTATCAAAGTTCGCCTTTGCTGCTGTTGTCGCCGCAATGCCATACTCGAGAACTGGTCTCACTCTTCCAGTGTACAGTTTCTTTAGTATTCTTTCGTCTGCTCCCCAGCTTGTGCCAGCAAGTTTCCTCATGATTGCCATTCTTTGTCTGGCTCTCATTCGGTTTCTATCGAACTGACTTTTCCATGTCATACGCCGATCAAATGTTTGGGTTGTCGTACATGTTGTTTTTTCCTCGTTTATTTTGACCAGCCATGAGTTCGCCCACTCCTCCAACGATGTTAGGGACTGCTGCATCCGATTGCTTGCTACGGTGAGATTTTTTTCAGAGGTCCAGATAGTCAGAAAACATGGAGCTGTGGACTCTTCTTGGTATATTCTCTGTGATGTTTTTTAAATACACCAGGAAAAGTGTGGGCGACAGTACCCCCCCCCCCTTTGGGGTACTCCCTGCTCCAGTGTCACCTTTTTGCTCATCTGCCCTAGTACTTGAACTCTGGCTGTTCTGTTTTCGATATAGTGGCTGATCCATCTGTACATTTTCCCAGATATTTCACTTCTTCGTAACTTGACTTTAAGTCCCTCTTTCCACACCTTGTCAAATGCCTTCTCTAGATCCACACAAACCGCTACTGTATGCTTTTTCTCTTGGTAAGCATCCTCTATTTCCTGTGATATGAGGGTGATCTGATCCTCAGTGGATCTGTGTTGTCTAAATCCTGCTTGCTGTGGAATTAGTATGTGTTTTTCTTCCAGGTGCCACATCAGTCTGGTGTTTATCATACGCTCCATCGGTTTGCCTACACAGCTCAGTAGACTGTTGGGCCTATATCCATTTGGATCTATTCTATCTTTTTCTTTCTTTGCAAAATGGAATTGATAAACTCTTGCCGAATGTCTGCAATTGTCTTTTTCTCTGTCCAGGGTATTCTGGAGATCTTTCTGTAACATTTTGACTCGAAGAATTCGATTCTTTGTCTGGAAGTTTTGGTAATTGTCCATAAGCTGCCACAGGAAAAACACACGCTCTCAAGACTTTTACCATTTTGTTGGTACTCTGCATAATTTCTTAAGGCTGTTCAGTCTCTGCATTGCCATGGCTAGTCTTCTGATTTCTTTCGAGCAGTCGCCATGTTTGTCAATTCTGGAGCCCAGATATTCAAAATGTGTGACCTGATCTATTTCCTCACCACCCACTGTAAATCGATGCTGACATTGTGTTTTGTCGGTGGTCATTATCTTTGTTTTATTTATGTTTATAAACAGGTTTTGATCTTTACTATGCCCATTTACGGCTGAGATTAGCTGCTCTAGCCGTTCTGCACTTCTTGATAGTATCACTGTGTCATCTGCGTATCGTAACTCTGGAAACTCGTACCCTCCAATCGTAAATGGTTCGAAACTTGCAATGTTCTCTTCTTCTCGAACATTTCTCATTATGCATTCCGCATATATGTGGTATAGATAAGGTGAGAGGATACATCCCATTAATCATTATATCAGGTTCTATATGCTCTGAGTTGCGTGGTAGAAACAATGAGACATAACATAAAAGGGGAGTATGACCAATAATATGACGAACAGAGAGAGCTGTTGTAGCTTCCATGGGTAAAGCCACAATAGTATACGAAAGCCTGCCAAAACTGGAATTTCGTCCGTTAAGCATGTAATCTTCATTAAAACTGGCGCACCTATTTCCTTTTTTGATTAGCGTCTACCAATCTGGCATATGCATTTCAAAGGCAGTGTTTCCGCTGCGCCCTCTATGCCGGTTCAAGCATAATGCCAGCACGGCGTTTGTATTTAATATCGTCAACCATATATTGCTCCACCTTATTAGGTGTTTAATTTTAAAGCAGCAGAGATTTATATAATATAAAAATATCATGCTTTAATATTACATTATAGTACTATTATTTTTCTTAATAAATAATTATATCATATGAAATTTTTTTAAGCAGCATAAAATTAGCTTTCATTTTTGACTTGTACCTGTGACACTTCGGCCTCATTGTCAGGCACCATTTTGATTTCAGTGCATTTGACGTTTTTGGCGGTAGTTGCATCTGACTGTTTTTAAACATAGTATTTCTTCCCGTTGAAAGTATCACAATGGAAAAGGGGTAAGTTAAATGATGCTTCACGTTTTAACAAGGTATATGTATATAATATTCTAAGCAGTTATTGGTATAGACTGCAGATATTAGTTAACCTGGTTTCAGGCACTCGCACTGACGCCATGACGAACCATGCTGGTAATTTTTTGTTGTAGGAACTAAAGACCAAACACGATCAATTTCAAAGTGTATCTCTATAGGATACACTACAGTTGTACATTTAACTTTGCCAATTACCTATTGCTCATTGCGATTATTTAGAAGTGTTTTGTGTTATAAACCAATCATACAGAATTGAAAATACTAACAAAACTGCAACCCAAGCTAGTTCGAACTGAATTTCCCCGTTTTATCTTCTTGAGTTACAACCAGTCTATTGTTACTCCAATTAGATCTGACATGCAGAGTAAAAAATATCGCTATTATCACTTATTTGATATTTTTATAAAAATATTGCTTTCACACTTATTAATAAATTCCATGACATTTTGTAAATGATTTTATTCTATAGATTAATTCTAGAATAGTAAAAACTAAAAGTGACATTAGTGTCATTAGAATAGATATTATAGACCTATGCTAGACTAGTCCTTTTTCTAGTGTAAAATTCAAATATTTATATAAATATGTTTTTTCCACTTTAACAATATTGAATAGTCTATACAATTTTGTTGCAAAAAAACATTTGCTGTAGTAATAAATAGTATGTATACAATTATATTTGGAGAATCATTTTGTCCATTAGGTTACTGAATTCTCACGAAAGTGAGAATTATGTAGAGGCATCCACTTTTAATGTTAATTACTTGAGACTTGATGAATTTAGGCCACATGGTGGGTTCTGAATGGTTTAAAAAAAAAAATGGTTTATCATGCTACATGCGCATGAATCAAATTTTTGGATTATAATACAATAAACATGGTCTTACTTTAACATTCCATATGGAATGTCTCACAGGTACATTTTATGTACATCTAGAAAAATGAGTGACGATTAGGGTCTAATGAAACTGCAGGTTTATAACTTCCAGGGCGGCTAACTATTTAATCTAAAGTAATGCTTCTTTTTTATTTTAGTGGCCTAATTACAAATCGTTGTGAGAATTGTTACAGCATTGCTTTGCTGTTTTGGGTTTGCTATGCAGCTATCTCTGGAATTATCAATTTGGCTTGGCGTTGTTCGTTCTCAATCTCCCGCTACCAAACCCTGAAAGGGCTTAATTAGCAGAATGGATAGCGTTGTGTCGTAGTTTACAGCTTGGCTACGATATTTGCACCTTTCAGTCCAGCACATCCAACATCAGCAAGTACAGTGTTAGCATTCTTTCTTCGATCCATTGCACTTAGCCAGTCTGCCCTGCTGCAGCCTGTTATCCAGGATCAACGCGTTGGTTAAAAGGGTCTGCGCAGCTCTGGTTCACTGGCCCTGATGCTAGCAGTCAGCTATGGGTCGCTGACCACTGCAGCTCATGCATTGCTCAGCATCTTGATCCCGAATTGTCAATGTGATGGTATTTTACTTATACAAAGTCAATGGTACCAGTATTTGAAACCAGCATTCACTATTACTAATTCTATGGAAACTGGTAATATTTGCAGAAAGCTTTTATAATGAATTGACATGAAAACCATGGTGGTTGGCTGCCATTTTCCAAAGCATAAAATCCTTTTTTTGTGTGTGTTTGCAACTTGCGGCAATTTGTTTTAACTTTATGCACTTGTCTTCTCTGCTTTGCAATGACTTTCCTCAGCTATTTCATGATACACACTTTTCCTTTGATGTGCCTTGGATTAGAACCATGTTTGATATTGGTATGCCACTGTTTGTAAGTAGCGTGGCATTTAGATACTTTCTCACTTTTTGAAACGTTCAATTTTTCTATATTCTGTAGAAATATTTACATGCTATGTCATTCATTGGCCGGATTGTTATTCCAAGTAGTCTAAATGCAATGTGTACATTTAAAAAATTACATTTAGTCTAAAGGAAATATGTAAACAGTTCAAAGATAACCCCATGAAAAAAAGATCTAAGATAGGCTGACATCGTCTACTTTACTATTCTTTCATGGTATGGGCATACCACCTAATTAAATCTAATAGCGCTGTTCATATATGTCTATATAAGTGTATAAAATAATTTTCTCTATTTTATTTTCACAGGAAAATCTTTGTTGGAGGATTGAGTTGGGATACAGACAATGGTAATCTTTGTCTGAACTCCTTTTGTTTTGCCTACACAGTGATAAATTACTTTAATGCAATTTTGCATATGGCATGGGGTTAGTTCAGGAATCTATATGCTGTATACTTGAGACATCTTACAACCACAACCGTAGCTGAGACGTCTTACAACCACAACCATAGCAAGTCCATGAAATATCAAATGACATTGTCCCTTCCATTGGACAGATCAATAAGCATCCAAAATTCCTATTCGAACACTGAAAGCAGGCTCTTCTGCTGCTGGAGAATGAATCAGTCTGGTTCTCTGAAACAGGTTTCAGTCATCAAGAAACATTTGGGAGTCTCCAATATTTGATGCCATTCTAGGCTCTTGTAAAAGATTCTCCAGTAATGACAAGTGAAAAAAAGATTGCTAGAAGTCAAATGTGTAATAACATGTAAAATCAGCATCTGTTCCGAGTTTGCCAATTGGTTTCACAGATGTAGCCTTTATGATCGAGCATTTTTACTGACGTATACAAAAGTAAATGCTGTGATATTTATCAAGGTAATCAGCTACATTATAGCTTATGCCCCGCTGATTACATTTCCAGTGTAGAATAGTAAGCACGAAGCCAGCCTTGGATTTCACAAGGCAGACGTGGGTTGAATTGGCAGCCATGAAATGATTGAAAAGAAGCATGCAATTGAAAATGGTCTAGTAATGGTAACTTATATCTCTGTAGACTTGTTAACAGAAGAGCAAGTAGGTACTAGACTACAGACAGGACCGATAGCTTTCTGCGAAATGTGCAATATTTATTTCTGTCATTCCAGACTCCATTAGCAACCGTCTCCTTTGATAGCAATATTTATTTCTGTCATTCCAGACTCCATTAGCAACCGTCTCCTTTGATATCTATTTCAGACTCATCATTACGTCAACATTTTCCATAACATCTGTCCTATTCAGAATCACTGTCTTCACTGTTACTGGGATTTCTCCCATTATTAAGTACATTTCTCATTCGATGAAAAGACAGATTGAAAACAGACTTTGAAAACTGGCAAATGTCAAACAATAGTGACGCCATTTTGGTCTTAAATGAAAAGTCGACGAGGTTATTAAAAACACGCTTCGATTCGTGCAAAGTTTGATCACAGATTGATTTGAAAACAGCGGTTCAGAGGGTGTCGGGCTATATAAAATCGTCGGGTCTAAAGAGAGGTGAATACCTTTACCAATTTGAGCAGCTCAATTGATACATCAGGAGAACCTCCCGAAAGGTTAAGACAACGGCTGTGCCATGTCTGTTGATGTATGTAGTTTTTCATTAACAGATGTGTACGTAGGAGCTGGAAGGCACCAACATAGCCAAACATGCTATTACGTGGAATCCTCTGGGAAAGATATTGAATGCTTACACCTGGAGTGAGGCAGAAAGAGCAGCTCAGGACCAGTGATGTGGCATTGATGTGTATGTATATTATACACACAATACAGATATGAGAAAAGATTCATATAGAAATGTCACTTTGCTAACATTATTTTATTTTAAATCCAGATGCTCTCCGGGCATACTTCTTGCAGTATGGAGAAGTTACAGATTGTGTAGTAATGAGTAACCCTCAGACTGGGAAGTCTAGAGGATTTGGATTTGTCACATTTAGGGACCTTGCAGCAGTAGACGTCATATTGGCTACACCAAAACACACAATTGATGGCAGAACGGTACGTTTGCATTTATTTAGTGTGCATTTATAATGGTGAAATTTTCAGTTATATTTGATCCTTATCAGATTTTCAATGTTAATCTTGTGTATGTTATATTATTAAGTTTATTTAGAATAATTGTGATAAACTAATTCTGCATTTAAGGTTGATGCCAAAGCTTGCAGTGCCCGAGGATCAGGAGGCGGTGGTGGTGGTGCTGGCGGGGGTGGCGGAGCAGCAGGAGCAGGAGGAAGGGTAATACCATTTTTTTTCGCCATTCTTAATCTCATCAGATTTTAAATGAGAATGTCTTTGGTGACAGCAGTCACTGCATCTTGTCATATTATGTCTTATCTCTTTTCTTGAACCACGCATGCTTGATACGAGTGGTACATTTTTAGCATTGTCATGCGCTATATTGGCTTTTACTTTAACCTTACGCAAGCTACATAATTTATGAAAAAAATTTGACCTAATTAATTTTCTTAATTAGTCGCCGTGGTAGTCGTCTTTCAAAATTTGTAACTTTTATGTTTGTTTGTCAATAAATATGATTTTCTGGCGTGTAGATACACAATAGCATAACGAACATGTGGGTGTTATTGTTTTTGTTGTATGTTTGTTAGTTTTTGAGATTTAAAAAGATGAAGTTGAAAATCTCGGGAAAAATTTGGACTCGACCACTAGGCCTAGTCGCTTCGATAGAAAACTATGGAAACCACAACAACGTATCGATACTGTGTTTACAATATCGCCACAACTGTTAGTTTCCAATTCAAACGTAGTTCTTTCATTTAAACAAACAAAATAAACAGATCTACGCGATAAAAATCTTTCTCCGCACACCGTTTTTGCAGGCCGAGCTGGTTAGAAGAGATCGGACATTGGAGTGCTACAGGTTAACATATAATAGTAAAAGTCTTGACTTATGGCTGTGAATCAGGGACGATTACCAAAACATCTAGACAAAGAATCGAATCCGAGTCAAAATATTACAGAAAGATCATCAGAATACCCTGTACATAGAAAAAAACAAATGCAGACATTTGGCAAGAGTTGAGCATAGAAGAGAACTGGTTTATCAATTCCATTTTGGCTAGGAAATGCAAGTACTTTGGTCACACCAAGAGACATAATGCGTGATGGAAGGTATGGTGCCAGGCAAAATAGGAAGTGGTAGACCAAGAAGATGATGGCACCAATATATCCAGGATTTTTATGTATCGACTTATTACAATATTTTTTATTTTATTTTGTCTATCGATTTATATTGCATTCACATCTAATAAAAGCTTGTGCAAACAATTAAATGTTAACATTATCAACAGGGAGGCGCACGTGGTGGTGGTGGTGGTGGTGCTGGCGGCTACACTGGAAGAACTACAAAAATCTTTATCGGTGGTTTGCCAAACGATGTAAATGATGACAATCTGAAGGGCTGTTTCTCAAGGTTTGGACAAGTAAGTGCTGAATCTAGCTTTTTCACCTTGAGCAACAGTTACGCTATGATGTAAAAGATATGGTATGTGGTGCTTTAGAGCAAAGTCAACAAACACAGCAGATAATATAGTGATAATAGGAGAAAATATATATATACACACACACACACTATGGATGTATTTGTACCCTCGGTATATTGTGATATACAAGTGATTATGCAATAACGCAGCACATTTTTCTAACCTGACAGGTTGTGGAAGTTGTTATTATGTATGACCAAGAGAAGAACAGGCCTAGAGGTGAGAGTTAATATATATCATGGTATATGTTCATCTAATTCATTAGCTTCATCATGTTTATTCTGATGATCTTCCCCATTGAAAAATCTGTTCATATGTTTATATCAGAATATTTCTTTCTGGTTATATATATATGGGCCTCATTTTTTTTCACAGCTTCTTGAAAATGCTTGTACCAAATTTGATAATTTGGTGTCAATTGAGGATTATCTATTAGTTTTTATTGCTAAAAAATTAGTTATTCATCAGAGGTGTCGCTAGTGATACAGTTAAACCCTCTGACATCTATGCCTGACCGATGGCTACACGTGTTTTTAAAATGTCCATATGAAACTTCTTGTGACATTGTGAGTCATTATCTAGCAGTGATTATTGTAATTACCATCTAGTAATTTTAACATTTTCAGAAATATTTAGATCATTTTTTTAACAAGTACATTTGTTTCATGAGCTCTCATGAGAGATAATTTTATTGGAGATATAATGTGAATTAATTTTATGTAAGTTTTGAATACATTCCTGATTTAGAATAAAAGTGAAACCGCAGACATTGAAATTCGTAGTGAAAGTAAGATTGAAACATTTATCTTCAGAACTTTACACATTTTTTTCAATTGATTGTATTGAAGATTACGAAAATGTAAAGACAACGAAGCTGTAACAAAATAATGAAACTTCTCATGCTTTAAAAGCCACCCATTTCTGGGAATCTCCATTGCGCCTTAAATATTGGCCAGTGTACAATTTATTTACCACATACAAAAATGAGTTACTGCAAAAATTGCCTAAATTATATCTTTGCACAAATTTGCCACTGAATTTATGTGGTTTGGATTTGTGCGATTTTTATATTTCAGATGGTGTTGAGTAGTAAGTTTACAAGCTTGTAGTGACGTGTAAATTATTTTTTTTCTCTCGTCTAAACATGCTCTCTCTGATTACTCCCTGGAAACACCAAACATACATTTTTTTTAAAGAATATAGATGGGGGTTGTTGTCAAGTAAGACATTTCAACTTGAATGTCAAATCAGGGACACAGAAGCCAGTGACGCTATGGCTTGCTGCATGCATCAGGGTCAGTGACCAAGGCTGTATTGTCTATAAATGGCAACCCTGCAAACAGACTGCAGCCTTTGCTAAGAAACTCAGGATCGAAAATGGAAGGAAAACCAAAATGCCCTGGCTGAAATCACGCGTTTAGAGCTGAAACAGCTATTGCAACCTCTCTGTATACCACCATGCAAACGTCCTTACCAGGATGAACCTAGTTTGTGTGGCCAGGATATGTGAAGCTGTATTACTAGTTGCTGCCAAGAAACTGCCAAGTGAGTGGGCCATTATGAAAAGAAACATTCAGCAAAGGATGTTTGCTTACATTACCACTGGAAATAAAAATTTTAGTGAATGCCCTTTAAACAATTTAAAGATATTGGAATTTGGTAAACCCAGTACACCCTAATGTCCAGTAAATTTTATTTGGAAACTATAACCACTACTCTTTCCAATGCTACCTTTCACTTTTATTCTATGTTAGAATATCATTTAAATCTCGCTAGTAAACAAATAAGAAATATCTTCCTGCTCTTGTTTGTAATTCAAGGCTTAGGGTGTAAGGGTTAATAAATATATTGAAACTCCCAAAGAAAACAATAAAATTAACTCAATGCAAAGAACTGGTGGCAGACATTGCAAGGAAGAACTAGATTGTCTAAAAACCTATAATCCACAGTGTGCTTATGGGAAAATACAAATATATTCAATTGTGCTTTGACTAATATCGGACACATTTTGGCATCGCAAAGTTTAGTTTATTTTGTTGTTGCAATTGGTATTGTCAATAACTTTGGTTCTTTGTCACAGACGGCAGGATCTGTCATTGAATAAGGAGGATTCAGTTTAGATAGTTACGTCTTCTTACTTTAACTTAATTCTATATGGATATCTTTGAAACATATGGAAGCTCTCTACCTATTCCTTTTTTGAGCCATCTTGAGTTCAGCCCATGAGACTTCAGTTGCCTTGGCCTCCTCCACTATTATTTGGCCTCCCAGATTCTATTCTCCCAAGGGTTTAAATCCAACATGTTATATTGTCATGCTAGGGTGTGGTCCTATCCATCCCCATATTCTTTCTCCAACATACAAACGTATTGGTTTTCTTTATCATCTGTTTAATTTTAAAAAATGCAACAGTCTAGGTGAAAGTTACAACTGCAGGTGAAATGAATATTATTTAAAAAAATTGTACATGCAGTTATTTGACATGCCTGATTGCACATATTATCCATACGGGATATGTGAATGACATTGGGCACTGTATTTATATTCAAACAAGTATGTGCGAAGGTTTCATTCTGGATGCCGACAATGCAACATATTCTTTGTGCCCATTTGTGACCTCATTTTTGTGCAATTTACTCGTCTTATATATTGGTTTTGTCTCCCCATTAGCGCAGTAGATGACCTCGCAAATGTTATTTCTCTTCTGGTTATGTTACCCGTAGGCTTTGGATTTTTGACCTTCGACAGTGAAGATGCAGTAGAGGCAGCTGTTAAAGAGCACTATGTGGACTTCAATGGAAAAAAGGTTAAAAAGTCTCTTTGTATAGCATTCATGACTTGGTTTTTTCCTGAGTCATGAATCTGCTGGGTTTGGTTAAGAAGATGGCTTTAAAAATGATTTAATTTTTGGAACTCGGACATGCTCGAGACAGCGCCGCCGGTGGACTACAGATTAATTAAGTTAATTTGCTAAGTTAGTTTTATTAGTTAGATTGGTTTAAAAGTATTTTGTGTCAAAATTACACATAATGGCTGCAAATACCCAAAAGCTGTTTGTTAATTTTTATTAGTGTTTTTTGGAGGGGACGATACTTAATAAATATAAAGTTTTTAGAAAGATATTGGTATACATCTTAAATGTCATATTTTTTCATAGTAATTAAATGATTAATTTGCTGCTGTTATTGTTGTGCTGGTTGTGATAAGGATGCTATGTCATGTAAGTGTTAAAAGGAAAATAAGTTTTACTCTTCATATGTTTCTGCAGCTATCGTTTAAAACATTTTTTTGTAGACTATATTTGGAAATTATTTAAATAATTACTTAAAGATTGGTACTTTATTATAGCTTGGTTTTTATTGTTAAACAAATTTACCCAAGATTCATACTTTAGTATTTGCCATCACGTACTGTCACTTCTTAATCAAGATACCAACATGTTTAAAACGTTCAAACTATTGTCTCACAAATACCTGTTTTGTTGTGTATAGTACTTCAGGGCCCTTGGTAATATCAGCAGTTGTCATATTTATGAAGACTGTTAGAATACTAGGGCCCTAGTTGTGTTTATATGTTATGCATTGCAATTAACTTTCTCGTCGAATCTTGAAGAGCGAATGCAGTATTTATTAATTCTGAATATATTAAAATGCAGGGAGTGTATGATGGCTGAATGATCAGGGTTTATTTGAGCAGAGCTGAACACCTTTCCTTGTCTTCTGTGATTGCGAGGGGCATACTTTAGTTTAAACCGCAACCCATTCTTTTACATTTCTGTTTATCATTCAGATCGAATGCAAGAGGGCTGAACCACGACAAGGTGGTGGTGGTAGAGGTGGAAAAGCCATGCAAGCTGGTGGTGGTAGTGGTGGATACAATGGTTTTAATGGAGGAGACCAAAACTGGGGAGGTATGGGTGATGGTGCCAATTGGAGTCAGTATGGTTATGGACAACAGCAGAACTACGGAGGAGCAGGAGGAGGATATGCCCAGCCCGGTTATGATCAGAACTGGGGACAACAAGGAGGTTACGGTCAGAACTATGCTGCCCAGGTTAGTTTTGAAGCTTCATAAAGTAACTCCTGTATTGTCCTGCACTAGCTCACAATGTGCAATTCATGTTTAACAATTATTTCCAGTAGGACGATTACAAATCGTAATGGGATTTATTGTAATTATAGTTACGTTTCAGGGCCATAACAAATTATGTTGAATGATCCTGCATCTGAATGGCTTGTGTGGATAAAGAAAAAACTCACTAAATAGATCAGGACTGGTCCAAAATAATCTTAGAGGTTCCAAGGGCAATGAATGAGCTCAAGAGTAAGCACATAGCAAATGCCAGAATATAATCCTGCAGATTAAAGAAGACTGGATATTCAAAACACTAACATCAGCTGATCAAAGACGACTGGATATTCAAAACATGGTCGATTGACTTTACCTGGACGGGTAAAACTAGATAAGAAGGCGCACATGAACACCAGAGAGCAGTAAGAAACCTTTAGGGCCCTGAGTTATCAAAGTATGGGAGTTCCACCCGCAGCCACGTCGCGTTTTTCTAGGTTGTTCACTTAAAATCTTTTTGTTTGTTGAATAACTATGATTTTTGTGTATGTAGAGACATAAATGAATAAAGAACTACTTGGTGTTATTGTTTTTGATGTGTGTGTGTTAGTGTATCAGATACAAGAAGATGAACGTGAAAATGAAGAAAAAAAACCGCAATATTTTGATTTTGCCCATTTCGCGGGGAATCGGGACCGTCAGAATGTGAAAATCGTCACAGAACGCCGATAGTTTTTCTTACAAGATTGTCAAAACTGCAATTTTCCCTTACAAATGTAGTTAACTTTTAGCACTCCCAATATATTTTTGAAAAAATTTGTGACCTAATTAATTTTCCTGTAGTCGCTATGGTAGTCATCTTTCAAAATTTGTCAATAAACATGATAGCATAACGGACATGTGGATGTTTTTGTTGTGTGTTTGTTAGTTTTTGAGATTAAAAAAGATGAAGATCTCGGGAAAAATTTGGGCTCGACCACTAGGCCTAGTCGCTTCGATAGAAAACCGTGGAAACAACGTATCGATACTGTGTTTACAATATCGCCACAACTGTTAGTTTCAATTCAAACGTAGTTCTTTCATTTAAACTAACAAAATAAAAATAAACAGATCTACGCGATAAAAATCTTTCCCAACATCCTATTTCCCCTTTCGCAAAAAGTCGGCTTGCTCCTAACGGCGTATACAAAACTGTTTAAAAGCCATTTGTAATCGAACATACGATACCGGCAAAATATCGTGTATATATGGAGGATGTATTCAGTAGTAAAAAAATGGCTGTCGGGAGTGACTCCGTTGCTTACAACTGCAATGGCGGCATCCCTATACATAGATTCAAAATGGCCGTAATCAACCGGCAATGCTCTAGAATAACTTTTTGATGACGAATGGCAAATTTTCTTATCGCATGTCCGTTTAGGGGGACTTGGGAGCATTTTTACATTAGTGCCTGAAAGGTTGATGAAGTTGGCAAAAACAAGATGGGAAGCAGGTAGTCATATTCTCAAAAATGTATACATTGGGACACATGCACAACAAATAAAATGCGGGCACCCGTCTAATCACAGGATGATTTAAAAGTACTCAATAGGAGTGCTTGTGTACAGTGAGATATATATACATCGTAACAAATGGAAATGGCTGACGGCTATGAGGACACAAACCACTACAACACAGAAGTGCCTGAATAGAAAAGAGGACCATGGCTCTAGAGATGACTGCAGCCCAAAAGTATGGACACATGTTAATGTAGATTAGAAGGGACAGAAAAAGACTTTATAGGACAGTTTAATGGAAAGCTAACCCATAAGTCCTTTCCAATAGGGAAAACCTTCAGGACAGAATGACAGATTTCTTCAATCAGTGAAAATTGTCACCAAATTGGAAGGACATGCATGTGATAATGTAGTGATCTACAGATTGCAAACCACTACTTGAAGTGGTTAAAAAAAACCATTAAATGACATAACACAATCAGAACAGTGCCATACAAGGAGACTAAGACTATCATTCACAACCAGTAGTACAAAATAGTCCAGACCCAAGCTACAAAGGTACCAGCAAACTGCTATTTTATCCTTGAGAACGGGCCACTGCAAATTACTGGGCACCTATAGCGGATCAAAAAGGTCCACCAAGAATTAAGATGGTCAATTAAGAGGGAGCAGAGCGGGGGCAATAGCTATGGGGCCACCACTTAGACCTGGAAAGGACTGACACCCCGGCGATAGGGTTGAAAATTTTGCATTATGAGAAAACCCGAACGCAGAATGCACGTGTTATTCATAAGGGGCATGTGAAAGACAGTTGGTGCTATTTATGTTTACACAAGTATAAGCTTAATTCTGGATTGAGACATACAACAGGTCTTTCTGACGCTGTCAACATAACTGTGAAACAACTTTGCGTGCATAAAAAACCCAGTACCGCAAAAAAAATTATGTCAACTTAATTTCAGAAGTTTGCATTGTTGTTACACGCTGGAAGGGGTTGGAAACCTGAAATTTTTCTGGTACTCATTTGAGACAATTGCTAATTTGATAAACAGAAACATCCTATATTTTAATCTCAACATTTTTGTGAGTTAAATATAATGCATTTACTTTCTACACAGGGACAACAGGGTTGGGGTCAACAAGGAGGAGGCTATGGACAAGGTGGATTTGGGCAACAGCCACCACAGCAGAACTGGGGTGGCCCACAACCAAGTAGTGGTAAGTAGTATATTGATTATTCAGTTCTGTATATCAATATGCACATACTAATTTAATGATAGGTTTCTCTAAAGATATAGATATATATTGTGTGTGGCAGCCTGAATGTCAGTAGGCTAGGAAAGACTGGATGAATAAGGAAATCTGAGTTCTTTCTTCCTGCAGGTCAGGGACCAGGCTATGGGGGTTACAGTGGTCCAGGATTTAACAATAATAGTGGCAACCAAGGTATGGCAGCGGTAGCCTGTTGGTCATTGTTTAATGTGAACTTCATGGGTGTACTGTGCAGATGAGTGATTGTCAGAATGACAAACATTTGTGTGCAGGTTATCTTGTGCTCTGTGTGCATTATATATTACTAACTAGAAAATCATGTCCTACATTTTTAAAGTAGCCATGTTTTGATTAATAATTTATTAGCAGGGTAGCAAACCTTCTTACAGGCATTATGAAAGTGTTTGTTTCCTTGACCAGGTCAGGGACAAGGCTATGGTGGGTACAGTGGTCCGGGATTTAGTGGTGGCCAAGGTATGGCATATAGTAGTTCTGTCTCCCACATCCTTCAACAATAAATTTCAATTGTGCATTTAAACATTTACACCCTAACACGCATTTACTATTGTGAACCAGACAAAGTGTAGTGATGCGTCGGGCCGAAAGGTGCAAATATCGCAGTCAAACTGTAAACTAGCGACACAACGCATGCCGTTCTCCGGACTATTCCTGCTACTCTGTTCAGGGTTTTGTAGCTGGAGATTGAGAACAAACGCAGAAGTTTTAAAAAAAACTGGTGCAGGATATTAAATTATGAAACGTTGCAGACCATGTGCTGTGTAACTAAAATACTTTTCCACCTGTGGATCCATGCACTGAAATTAGATGCCAGCCTATTCTGTAGACAGTAAAGAAAACTGATGGTTAACAAACTGAACCAGAAAAGGTGACCAGCAGATCTTAAAAGACTGAGCTCGTGTGAATTGCGGACTACAAATAGCTGCTTGAAAAGTTATCTTTGGAGATAAGGCCAAGTGGGGAAATGGCTATTCTAGATGGTGTGTAATTGGGGGAACATATTCTAAATGACATAACTCCAGAAACTCTGCAGTCCAAGGTGTAACGCTAGATACCCTGCATCTTTCAAGTGTTAAATTTGGGTATCATGTAAAAAAAAAAACTGAATATTTTGGTGCGTGTCAAACACATTACACATTTTTATTTGTTCTTGTCAGAAAGTATTTACAGTGTTTTAATTTGCTGAGGACAATTTATTAAATTATCTGGCAGCAGCAGTTATTTATATCTACTTGCTATCATGTGACATTCAGATAGGATTGGGTTCATTAAGTAATAATTGTTCTTTATGTGCAGGCTACAGTGGTGCTGGAAACTATGGTGGCTCTCAAGATGAGTATGGCAATCCTCAGGCACCGTCTCAAGGTGGTAAATCTAACAACAGTGGAGGGGCCAGCTCTGGGGGATATCATCCATACAAGCGTTAACATTTTAATGTTTTCTATACCATCTTTTTTAAAAGAGCATGTCTTTGGTCATAGTGGAGGAACATATAAAAGCAAACATTAAGCATGTGAAGATCACCTGTAATGTATATTGTGTGGTTAGCTGTTCACAGTTTATGCTTGTTGGGTATTGTTTAATAAATGCTGGCTTCATGTCTATTTTTCTGGCTATTTTTTAAACTTGTCTACTTTGTCATGAGCAGCGTTAGTGAATGGATATTCTTAACCCTTTCCAGTCCTGGATAATTTTGCCGTTTGTGTCTTTCCATCAGGGGCTATTCTTTTATTTGAATAAATATATATAAATCTAGCTAGAATTATTATGTTGTAAAACACATGCAATAAAAGTATTGATAGTGGATTATATATTAGTATGAAGTATTAATTGGGCCGGAATATGAGATCTATCGTCTGAATTTGGCTTATTTTGAATATCCATGTCTTAACCGAAACTTTTAAAACTTTTTTGGAAATAACGCAAAAAAATAAAATCAATATTTCAAATGTATGGTGCATACATTTAATTAATTCAACATTGACTATTTGAATATGTTGAGTCATTAAATGCATGACTATTTGAATATGTTGAGTCATTAAATGCAAACTTCATTTCTCTAACGAGAAGTTCGTGATGCCCAGGATTTATGTTCCGATTTGGACCACTTTATGTATGTGTATTTTAAGTCTTGTATATAAATAAATGAGTTGTCATTACATTTGTACTTGTTTCACTTGAATTTTTTTTTGATGGATGTCACCAATTTAAAATAACACACTACTAGCAGACCAAATTAACCATGCCATGTTGATCGCATATCAGTGCAGCAATATATATGGAGGCAACAATTAACTCGTTTTTACAGATATATGCAGTACTCTGGGCCAGATTCTGGAATTCCCACATTTTCATTCAAAATAAAAGTAAACAAGTCATACCATATCCATGAGCAGACTTTTCTTGTGTCCTGACATTCAGGACTAGATTGTGTTTGATGTTGATTAGGATGTCTCTAGCAACCTATGAGGCAATTAATTTAAACCACAGTTCAGAACCCCAAGCGAAACTAGAGAAACTTCTGGGTGTCTTGCTTCTGAGTTGTAATTGTATGAGACATCATAATGGAGGAGTTGATAGTTGCCGTATGGTTTAAATTCTGGCTGCCTCCTACAGCCTCCATGCCTGTTGACTCGTTTCTGTTTATTTCAATCTCCCATTACCAAACCTTGAACAGGGCTTTGCAAGTAGCAGGATGTAGTCTGGAGAACGGAATGCGGTGTGTCGCTAGTTTACAGCTTCACTGCGATATTTGTACCTTTTTGTCTGACACATCCGTCTTCTGCAGTACAAACTATACCTTAACTATACTCGTACCAACCACATCCAATTTAGATAAGCTTAAATATCAAAGAAATATAGGAAGTAAATTTGCAGCTCTTGGAAAAAACACATGAAAGATGGGCTACTGGACACCTGATGTTATCCATCCACTTAACCCATTTCGCTGCCACGGATGACTAAAGTCGTCCAAACTATCCCGTACAGTGACTATAGTCGTTGAGCGGTATGAGGTTTTTTTTTTTAAGCGTTCGCCTTATTGATCTATTCCCCAAGACGTGTGTGCGTTACACTGTGGTTTTTATTTTGCGCCTGTCGGCCCATTGCATCCGACTTCAGCATGCATTTTATGTAAGGTCTGTTTCCTCCTGCATTTTCTAAGGGTTTGCTTCCCCGGGGTAACGGCCGGTGCTGTGATGGGGATCGAACCCAGCACCTTCTGATTGTGAGCCGTGCCACTAGGCCACGCCGTCCCCTGGTATGAGGTTTGATTATGGTGATTTGCGCTACACAACACCGGTTTTATTTTACCCGAATATTACCTCCATATGTTAGAGGACTACTAAATGGCTATGCACGTTTTGAATAATTTAACACAAGACAGTCTGAAATATAACGTTTTTATCGCATTTTTTCAAAACATAACAAAAATTTCAGAATTTGATATAGAACTGAACTTTGATTCAAGTAATGATGATGTTAGGTCGGCAGGAGATACTTCTTGCGGTGCAAGGACTGGAGATGGACCCCCACCTCAAAAAAGGAGGTGTGGTTCTGCCAGTACTAGATCTAAACATAGTGAAGCAAAGTGGACATGGAAAGTTCCAGAGACTAGAGGATGTTTGCACAGAATTGGGCACCACACTATGTTCTTGAACAGGGCAGTCAGGTAAACACCACAAACTTTACAGTTAGAGACTATTTTAGACTCTACTTCCCAGACCCATCACCCTTATTGTCCAAGAGACAAATCGCTATGCAGAACATGCCAACAGTAATAGTTATTCGGGTAAATCCCGTAAACAGAATTGGCAGCCCACATCTTTTGAGGAGGTTGAAGCTTTTCTTGGTCTTCAAATTGCAATGGGATTGTGCAAAAAGCCTTCACTAAGTGATTATTGGGAAATGGCTCACTGGCTAACTCAAACGCCGTTCACAAGAGTCATGAGTAGGAACCGCTACCAAATTCTTTGTTCATTTCTACATTTTTGTGACAATGTTCAAAGAATATATAGGGGACAGCCTGGATGCAATCCTTTATTCAAGATTCAAGGCTTACTGGACATTTGGGCAATTCTACACTCCTGGCCAGCATCTTGCAATTGATGAATCAATGGTAAGATTCAAGGGACGTATACACATGAAGCAGTATCTCCCTGCCAAACCCACAAAATGGGGGTTCAAGGTGTTTGTTCTGGCCGATTCTTTAACCCACCACTGCCTCAAGCTGAAAATTAATACAGGCAAAAAGGAAAATCGAGATCCAGGTGAATCAATTAGCGCAAGAGTCGTACATGAGCTTCTTGCAGACTACAAGGGGAAAGGTCATATTGTGTTTACCGACTCTTACTATACATCACCAGAACTGTTTATGCAACTCAGAGGTGCAAACACTGGAGCTTGTGGGACTGTTTCAGGAAACAATTTCCATCCAACTAAAAAAAAAAACATCCCAAGCTGAAGAAAGGTGAACCTCCTCGATTTGCGGTAAGAAATTATGGGTCCATGTTGGCTGTCACATGGATGGATAACAAGCGTGTAAGCCTTATCTCCACTGTTGATGGAAATATCATACAAAAAAGGTTGCGCACTAAAGGCCATCCCAATGGAAGAATTGTACACAAGCCAGCATTGATTGAGAACTACAATCTTCACATGGGGGGTGTCGACCACTTTGACCAAATTTCTGGCACTTACCCCTACCTCCACAAATCTTCAAAGTGGTATCTCCCGCTGTTTCATTTTCTGATAGAAACATGTACAGTAAATGCCTATATTCTCTATATAGATACTACCACAGGCAGCAAAATATCATCTAAGAAGTTTCGCCAAATTCTGAGTACAACCCTTGTTGAGGCAGCAACTGTTGCTCGCAGCGCCTCTGCTTCTAGTGCCAGTGCACCTTTGTATCGTCTATCTGCCAGAGACTTTGTCAACAAATATGACAATGCCGAGCACAAACCAAGATGTGTTGTTTGCAATGCTGCTGGGAAGCGAGCCCAAACTTCATATTTCTGTAAAGGATGCAATGTTGCTTTGTGTGTTGTCCCATGCTTCGAATTGTATCATACTGTGGACAAGTATGGGGAGTGATGCCAACGGCAGTAGCATTTGGATTATGAACCATGGACTATATGTACATACAGACAGGTTAGTTGCAATGTAGATATGAAAACATGACTTATAAATGTGAAAAAATATAGACTATATGATATAATTTTGACCTGAAAAATACAGAATTTTGCAAGACCCAAATAACACTAAAAGAAACATGTTAGAAATGATTTAAACATCAAATAATGTTTCATAGCATGTCATCAGCGTGTTTTAGCATTGAAATCAATTATCTTATTTTTTATAAAATTTCTTTGAATGTACCCTTGTTTTATACAATAAAATGTGTAAATCCAAGATGGCCGCCAAGGTCACGTGACCCAATGTTACACGATGATGTCAAAATTATTAAGCTTAACCATGTCCGAACACAATCTGAAAGTCTCAAGGTCCCAAGTTTATTTTTTATGATTTTCTAAAATTATCACCTTTAAAAGTGATCATGTCCAAAAAATGCAGTGGCACTGGGCCAGGCTTGGCTGAAAAAAGTGTGGCAGATGATGTATCATGCCATTCTCCTGCCCTTGGGCACTGGTAGGACTGCTGGGGGATCTTGGCTGCTGCACCTTGATGACAGGTATTGTCAGTAGTGGCTTGGTTTTGCTGGGGATTTCATTTACCCAGGCAACAGACAAAGATGCTGGTCCAGTCGGACATCATTCGAGGGGTTGGTGTGGCTGCCACCTCGGGATGTCCTGCATCAAGAAACGAGCCAGCGGGGACTTTCATTCAAAAGGCAGGATACAAATTTACATAACCTGTGTTATCGTCATCCTGTACAGTTTCCGAAGGTGGTCTATTTTGCAGAGTGATCAGAAGCGCATTGAAACATTCCACAGCCAGAGGCACATTCTTGCAATCCACTGGTATGGCTGGGTCTCGAGCGACAAAGTTGCTTGATGTACTGGCCTCAAGAGCATATTTTCCATGTAGGGCCATCGCCAGGTCATGAATGTCAGTGTCGGGAAGTGGGCTATTGCCCTGCTTCTGCAGCCATCCACACATTACCTGGGACATCAGCCACTCATCGCGTTTGTGTACAGTAAGCACGGCTGACCCTCATTGCATAAGTGTGTACCTACCTACCGGGGTAATACATTCTTCCACCAATCTCCAAGAAGATTATACATGTAGAAAAACTTTTTATAAAGATTTAGTAAGATACCAGAATGACTTTTAATATGATAATGGTCAGATCCGAAAATGATGTAGCGATGGAAACACATTATCCAGGAGCAGACATAAATTCAGACCACAATCCTGTAGTGATTAAGGTAGCCATTAAACTGTTGACTACAACTGTTAAACATCTGATAGGGTACTGTTTAACTGCTTTCTGGACTACAAAGGTTAAACTGCTGGCTGGACTACAAATGTTAAACTTCTGATTGGACTGAAAAATATAAAAAGGATCCTCAAATAGATCTATCCGCATTAAAGCAGTCATACACATAAATATCTTCTAGGAATCAACAATAAATATGATAGCTTATCTAATTTCAGAAAACAACAGACTAAGCCCGAATGAAAAAGTAAGCACTAAGTGGACTTTCCTAAAAATTTATAAGATCAATAAATAAAATTCTGCCAATAAGAGTTTAGAAAAATCAAGTATTGATGACAGACTACAGCTTGTGACATAATGAAATAGGCAAAAGCAAAAAAAAACAAACATTCCAGAATATATAGCACTGGACGAAAAGATGCATGTTATGTGTCAATATGTAAAGAACAGTGGATAGAATCACAATGCAAGATAAAAGAGAACATTTAAGTGAAATCAAATAGATGTAAAACAAAGTGTGAGACAAGGACGCATACAGATAAAAGAAATACCAGAACTCATCAGTGATTTATAAATAATGTCAGATATGCGGATGGCAGTTGTGCTCACTGAAAGTGAATAAGAATTTTAACTAATCCTGGTGTTCATTCAGGCACATGTGCCCTATTCCAGGTAGCCAAATGTCATCTAAACTCAACTGTCTTTTGCCTTTAAGTACCATGCCGGGTCAAGGTTTTGCTTGCAGACCATCTCTTCGTCTCATTGGTGGGCTGGTGGTTAAGTGACACGGCTCACAATCAGAAGGTGCTGGGTTCGCTCCCCATCACAGCACTGGCCAGTTACCCTGGTGAAGCAAACCCTAAGAAAATGCATGCCAAAGTCGGATGCACTGAGTCAACGGGTGCAAAATAAAAACATGGTGCAATGCAAACTGCCTTGGGGAATAGAGAAATAAGGCAAACGCAAAATTACAATTGGTGGATGTCTGAGGCGATGATTACGGTGTAGGGCAATCATTACTAAACATTACGTGTTCATCTATTGTCAGGCATGTGCACCATATGGCCTGCCCATCTGTGCTTTCTTAGCAACACACTATCTACCGCATTGAAGCAGGTTTGACTCTTGATGGTGTTTTTACAGATGTGGTCTTGTAGAATTTAACTTACAAATTAAGAATGAAAGTGATAAGGTATGTATACAAAATAAATACCGGTAATGAAATTAGAGAATTGAGGGGTACAAAGAGAATCTAACAAAATCAGAGTCGATTTGTTCTATTTCAGTCACATAAAAAAACTTTACCGGTACACCTTTGCTGAAAACCATACTGGAAGGAAAAGTCAAGGGCAAACATGCCAGAGGTGAACAACGCTATAAGTGGAAGGAAAACTTTAAAAGAGACATATATGACAAAGAGATATATAAGATACATTGCAGCTGACTTTTATATGAGGATGGCACTTGAAATGAACTTAGCAATCTGATTGAATATCAGATCATATACCAGAAAAGCGACAGACAAAACTCAGATGCCGGGTCACTCAGATATCATTTGAGGGGTTGGTCTGGCTGCCGCCTCTGAAGATGTCCTGCGTCATCTGGAGCTTTCAGTGAAAGTCAGGATACAAATTTACATAACTTGTGTGATCCTTGTCCTCATATACAGCTCCAATAGTTCCTGTCATGTGGCCAGATTAAATGGGCTTATCTACATTATACTAAAGGAATGAACAAGAAAAAAAGGCAATAAAGATGTGCTGAAGAGATATTGAAATGAAAGAAGAGACGAACATTTTGCGATGGACAGACAAATATTAGAAAAATGATCCATGAGGATGGAATCAAGAGACCAGTACAAAGAATACAAACCAGAAAATGACAAACTTGGCAGAGATGGAAAGACAAAGATCTTCACTCAGAACAGGACATTGCAGACTCAGGGCTCACCGCTACAGAATTGGTCTTAGAGACCACCACATGCGATTACGGATCATCCAAACAATCTCTCCAAATGTAGGCCTACCTTGACGGAGTTGGAGAGCTTGCGTGTCCCAGTGATCCAGAGGGCTATGCCGGCGGGAGTTATACTCCTGTTAGGGTCACCCAAGCCGGACAGGTCCTTAGAGAGGGGCCAGACTAAGAGGCAGAGGAGCAGGTGGAGCTGCAGAACCCACCGCATGTGGTACACGCTCTGGGATAAACCAATCCACCCCCACTTCATGGGTTAGATGCATTCTTGCCTCGTTCTTTACTTTTGTCTTCTATCAGTCATCCCAATGGACGTAGAAGAGATGCAGGCCAGCAGACATTGCACCTCTCTCCCTTTGTGACAACCTCCCAGGTGGTGGGGAATGCTAGGCGTACCATCACTGCAGAGGAGCAAAGAATACTAAAGGGGAGTAAGGAGATATCCCATTCACATGTATATGCTACGTTTCTGGTAGGACGTGACGATCCTGGGACACACACACTGGACTGCCTCTCTTCTGGGATACTTGGAAAATGGGTTCATATCATCATCATCACATCCTTTTGAGCAAGACCACAGTCTGTCCAAGCAACGTTGTGGTGCTGAAGACGGAGGCAACCAGCATGCCATGCAAATATGAAAGTATGCTTATATCTGAAAAACGTTATAGCGCTCGGCCTGTGGTGGACAACCAGGCAGGTACAGTGCCGGGTCCCCCGTCTCGAAAGGGCCCAAACTTTATTACTAGAGGTCCTTCTCAGATGCCTCGTGGAGTCAGGAGGCACGAGAATAGAGCTACTGGCCAAAGAAAACCAAAATCAAAGGAAAGAACACTTAAAATAATGCACTGGAATGCTGAAGGCGTCAACAGTAAAAGAGATGGTTATAGTAAAAAATTAGAGCTTGACAATATTCTATATGAAGAGCAAGTAAATGTATGTTGCTTGCAAGAAACGCATCTCAATAAAGATATAGCCTTCAAAATTAGAGGATACCAGTGCTATAGGTCTGACCGACAAGACAGGCAGAAGGGTGGAATACTGACACATGAGAAATAGCATCAATGCTTAACAGCAGGAAGTATATATAGAGGGGGCAGAGTACCAGATGATGCATATCAAGACAGAAAGTATATAATTTCACCTGCTAAATTATTACTGTCCGAGTGATCTTCCACTGGCACTGAATACGATTGCAACAAAGGAAAGACTGATTGTGTGTGGAGACTTCAATAGCCACTCGCAGAGCTGGGGCTATGATCAAATGGATAGGAGGGGTGAGGAGCTAGAAAACTGGCAGCATGACAATGGACTTATCTTGATTAAACAGACCCACTGATCTTCTACTCGAGATCATGGCACACCACTTCTACACCAGATTTGGCATTCCACTCACCATGGATGGAATGAAACATTACACGCATTGTCGGGAAACAACTTGGAGGTAGTGACCACAGACCAGTATTTCTAACTATTGAAAATGAATATGTCAAGGAAAGTAGTACCCTGCCTCGATGGAATTACAGGAAGGCAGATTGGTCAATGTACTAGCATCGGTCTAGTGTGCTGACTAGAAATCTAACAACAGATGAAGACATAAATAAGGTAGTCGATAATTTCAGCAGATGCATGCTACAGGCTGCCCATGAAACAATACCTAGAGGGGCCCGCAAACAATATAGGCCATACTGGAATAGGGAATTAGAACAACTGCAAAACGAGGTAGAAACATCTAGAAAGCAAGCAGAGATTAGTCCATGTCAAGAACACTACCAAAAATATCAAACATGCTAAGGCCAAATTTCAAAGGGAAAAGTTGCAGGCTAGAAGAAGAAGTTGGAGGGAGAAAACAGAGTCTCTGAACTTTGAAAAGGATACCAGGAAACTGTGGAAGTTGGTAAAACAACTTAATGATGAGGGTGCACAGAGAAACACAGATTACATTAGACAAAGATGGAAACATCCTCACAGGCAATCAAGCCGCTGATTAATTTGCTGACTCTTTTGTAAAAGATAGCAACATTGAAGTAGACAGAGAGAAACAACGAAGTGTTCGTGAGGAATGACAAAATACAGAGCGAGATGGTGCCATACCCGAAGTTATGGAGACATCAATTACATACAAAGAACTGGAGTTTGCAATATCCAAATTGAAAATGAGAAAGTCGCCAGGAACAGATCCAATGAGATGATCAAGAACTTGGGAACAGCAGCAAAAACAAAGCTGCTTCAGATCTTCAACATTTGTTGGACATCAGGTACAGTCCCACAGACCTGGAGAGAAGCAATCATGATACCACTCTCAAAACCAGGGAAAGACAGTTCCATGGCATCCAGCTATAGACCAATCAGCCTCACAAGCTGCATATGTAAAACAATGGAACATATTATCAACCTAAGGCTGCAGTGGTATCTTGAGAGCCAAAGCCTTCTTGTGCCACAGCAGGCAGGATTTAGGAAATGAAACTCCACTGAAGACCAGGCAACATACCTCTCACAAGAGATCGAGGATGCATTCCAGGACAAGAAATTGGTATTAGCAGCATGATAAAGTTTGGAAAGAAGGACTTTTAAAGAAACTGAGAAATAATGAAGTGAGGGGTAGGATGTACAAATGGATAAAAGCATACTTACATAACAGAAGAGCCAGAGTCCAACTAGATGGCTTCAAGAGTAAGAAGATTCTACTGCGTCATGGTGTGACTCAGGGAGGGGTTCTTTCCCCTACACTTTTCACAGTCTTCATCAATGACTTGATTGCTGAGCTACCACAAGGAACAAAAGTTGCAATGTATGCAGATGACTTGGTAATATGGTGTACAAATGAGCAAGCAACAGTGGCCACCAGAATGCTGCAAGGAGCTATTGATGCCTTGACCTCATGGACAAACAGATGGTGTGTAAACATTAACACAGAAAAATGTAGCACTACGCTTTTCACCCTCTCCCCAAAACAAAAAGCTGGAGTTATCAAGATAAATGGACAACACATCAAAGAAGATAAATAACCCACCTATCTTGGAGTTACATTTGATGATAGGTTGACATGGAGGGAACACATCAACAAGGCAGCCAAAAAAGCCAGGAGGAAGTTAGCCATCCTGAGAAAATTAAGTGGAACCACATGGGGAGCTAGTGGAAAAATACTTTAAAAAGTTTACCAACAAGGTATACGGCCAGATCTGGAATATGGGTCAGCAGCGTGGAGCCCCGCAGCAAATACTGCCCTAAAAGAGGTGGATAAGGTACAAAATCAGGCACTTAGGGTCATTACAGAAGCAATGAAATCAACACCTATTGTGGAGATGGAGAAAATGGGAAGGATACAAGCACTTTGAGAACGCAAAGACACAAAGGTATTAACACAGGCAGAAAAGTTCCCCTGCATCCAATAAAAGACAGATTTCAAAATTTAGCAATGGGAAGAATGAAAAGAAGTAGTTTTATGCTTATATTCAGGCAAATTATGGATCTACCTGAAGTTGACATCACCCTAAAGTCTGTGCCAGAACAAACCCCTTGGAGAGAGGAGCAAGGACTATCAGTATGCATTCAAACAAAAGTGAAAGGAATATTAGACAAGGATGAACAGAACAGTGTGCAACGTAGGATAGTGATCAATTTCCTGGATGAAGAATACCTACAAGACCTCTGGATCAGAGTATACACAGATGGGTCAGCACAGAATGCAGTAAAGAATGGTGGAGCGGGAGTGTACATAGAATACCCAAACAACATTAGGGATACAGTCAGAGTACCAACTGGGAAATTCTATCATATATATGATGCAGAAATACAGGCAATCAAGGTGGCAACTGAGAAACTGTTGAACACCAAAGTCAGTTCACAACCTGTAGTATTTCTTACAGATACACAATCAGCACTCCAAGCACTTAAATTTGAGAAACTGCCAGATCTACAGGCTCTACTGTCTGAACTGAGCAACCAGCGCAAGATTGTCATGCAGTAGATACCTTCTCATTGTGGAGTACCAGGAAACGAGAAAGCAGATCGACTGGCAAAGGAGGGTGCTGCAGACGAGCAACCAGATGTGCCAGTTACATACCAACAGATGATACGGATGATCAAATCAATCAGAAAGCCACCAACACCAGACGATTACCATAACATGAACAGACAAGAGCAAACTGTTGTGTTGCGCCTTAGAACAGGACACAACAGACTCCGCAGCCACATGTACACAAAAATGAAGATTGGCAACTCAGCCATGTGTACATGCAGGCAGGCGCCCCAGACAGCAGAGCACATACTACAAAACTGCCCCGAATATGATATACAGAGAAAATCTCACTGGCCCACAGAAACAACACTGGAAGAGAAACTTTATGGACCTGAATGTGAACTACAAAAGACAGTGAAGTTTATACAAGAGACAACATTGGAGATTTAGACAATATTTTAAAGCGAACGAAAGAAAGAAAAAAAAATCCAAACAATTCAGACCAAAGAGAGGCAGTCTAGTCCAGGGGAGCGACCATGCTTAAAAAGTTGGGGGGGGGGGGGGGGGGGGGGAGAAGAGACAGCGAAGACCTGAAACGCAGTCTCGTCTGTGAACCTCTAGAAGCATAGCATCAATTGATCGAAGAATAAGAAAATCTCTTTAATAACATATTAATTTTAACAAATCATCTACATCTTCAAGTGCCTGTTATCACAACTTTATTCTTCCAAAAACATAAGTCAAATGCAAACATTTATTGTTGATGCCTGTAACAATCTTTCTTCTTCCTCTGCACGTTTCCCTTTTTACTTCCTTGGCTCAAATTACATTTATAAAAAATTAATGTAAAATTGTTTTCCCTCACAGCTCGCTGATTTCAAATGATAGTTTTCATTCTTTGTCTCTCAATCTTAAATATCTATTTCCCTGATAAACTTGATGTTCTGTCTCAGACTTCTCTTGTCACTGCACAGTTTATCTCTCAACTGGCTTGTAGAGGGATGTGAACCTGTTCTTTTGTATTCTACATTAGGAATATGATTTGTTATTTCTGGAATAGATGACCGAGTGTGCACTCGATAAGGGAATTGAGATGCTAATCCTGTCAGACACAAACACAACATAATGACCAGGATGTCATGTCAGCATCAGGCACTGACCAAGACCACACCTCTCTTCCAAGTAACGCATCCTGGAAATGGGCTGTTTTCAAGGCAGTCTGGCTATCGAAATGTGGTTCGACATGATCCCCGCAGTAGTGAGTGTCACACAGATGAAGCCAATCATAGTACAACAATCTGTTGGACCCAGTTCAGATTGGAATGTGAGAAAAGCTGCTGCATCCCGCCACTTAACACCCTTTTCAGGGCGCAAAAAAGTGGAAATATACTCATTGTGTGCATTCAACAATAAAAACAATAGTTGCCTATCACAAGCAAAGATGGCGACATCATCATACTATTGCTGCAAAATGTGTTCTCTGGTGGCTGTAAAGACCCATCCTTGAATGACATACCCTGCCACATTAAGGGCGCATATGGAGAGCCGGCCGTGGAAACGTCGTGCATGCTGCTTTTGCGGGTAGCACGCTTTCACTGAGCCTCTGTGATGGCTATACTCTCTGTGATCTGAGTACCATGTGTGATACTAGCGCACCAGGTAGTACGGTTTTGTGCAAGCATCTCCCAGAAGGTGACATCAATGTTGAAGCTTTTCAGAGAAATGTTCAAGGAGTCTCTATAGCGTTCCTTCTGTTCCCCTGGGAAGCGTCTGCCTGCTGTGTGCTCAACGTGTAACAGCTGCCAAGGATTTCAGAGTTAGACACTTTGTCCTGCCACCTGATCCAGAGCAGCCTACGTAGACAGCTCAAGTTAAAAACGATTGAGCTGTCTGCTATACACCATCCATGACATGCAGCAAAGTGGACAACGCCACAGCAAGATACACCTTTACCTTGGTGGCGACACCAACACCTTGTCGGTTCCAAGCGTTTGCTTGGAGCCTTCCAAACGCAGAACTCGCCTTAGAAATCCTGTTATTGACCTCACAGTCAATATTGGCCTCTCTAGTGAGAGTATACTGTCTAGATAGGTGAAGTTAGCGAACGCCTGTACAGTAATGTTAGGTTTGATGTACGATGGCATTCAACAACAAACAACATCACTTGATCTATTCATGGCAAGGAATGCTTCTGTTATATCTGACTAGAGGTTCTCTTGCCATTTGTTTCTGAAGTTCTTCCTGACTTTCTGCACTTGAAAATGTGTCGTGCCATCAAGTCAATGCTATCTTGAAAAAAGAACCCAGGGGAAGTTGACCTCACTGTGAAGGACTGCCGGACTTACTGTCTATTGTCTTACCTTGCCATAGACCAACGTTTTACATGCTATCTTCATTCAGAAGATAAAACTACCACTCGGCTCAACTCGAGGACGATGCTCTTATACAAGAAGAGAGACAGAGATAACCACAGAAATTACCACCCAATCACTTTTCTGCCACTTACAACTGTTTATGAAATGCATCCTTGCCAGAGTCCGCACCATATTCAAAGACTAGAAACCAGTCGAACAAGCTGGTGTTTGGTGTTCGTATAGGATATTAAAACAAATTTCAAACTGCTGCCGCCTTATTGAGGCAGCCTGAGAGTTCCGGCCACCCTTGATATTTACCTTAATCGATTACAAAATAGCTTTTGATTCGGTAGAACCACAATCTGTCTGGCATTCAATGTTGCTCATCCTGGCTACATCAGAACTCTTGCTAATAGTTAAACAAACTGCACTATCACATTCTGTCCTTTCCAACGTCAAATTATGGTACCAGTACAGAAGTGGGTCCGCCAGGGGGATCCTATCTCATCGAACCTCTTCCTCGCCTGTTTGGAATCTGTTATCATCTGATGTAACTAGGACACTTTTGGCATCCATATTGATGACAGACTCCTCAATCACTTTTGATTTGCTGATGACATTGTGCTCATCACAGACAGCAGTAGAAGCCAACTGAATGATGTAGCAGAAACCAACTGAATGATGTAGCAGAAACCAACCGAATGATAAAGTTAATCGATGACAAGGGCATCAAAGCGGAACTTCTTCTGCGTCCGTTCTTAATCTCCCGCTACCAAGCCCTTTGTAAGTAGCAGGATGTAGTCCAGAGAATGGAATGCGTTGTGTCGCTAGTTTACAGCTTGACTGCGATATTTGCACCTTTTGGTCCGACACTCCCTCCTGATGCATGAAAGCAGAACTAAAAATGAATGTCCCGAAAACCAAAGTAATGCGCAGCTGTTTGCTAATTATGATCGGGTCTTCCCTGGCAGGGTAAGCTTAGAGGATGTTGACGAGCACATCTATCTTGGGCACCTACGCAATATACAAAACAATTTTGAACTTGAACTAACAAGACGTCACACAGGCTAGGCTGCCTTTTTGTCCATTAACGCAGTCCTGGACAGTTGCCAAGACCAGAATCTACGATAATCCCTCAAACTTCACTGTACTCTCCACAATGTGCTTTGGTGGACACTCACAAAATCACGGAGGACAAAATGAAAGTGACTCAGGCCTCTCTTGAGAGATGCTGGTCAGAATTACTCTATGCAACCAACGAAGGTAAAATCTCCACAATTCTGACATACGATTGTCCTTGGTGAATGATGCGGTAATCTATGCAGACAAGACAAAACATAGGGCAGGTCATATATTACGATGGAACACAGTGATAGCAATCTGGTACTCCTGAGGCACAAAAAAAAAGACAGCGAGAATGACCTACAGTGTGTTGTCAGACTCCCTTGGTGTTTACAACAGCATTTAAGACGTAGCTTGTGGAAAGGTTACCATCCTCTGGTCTTCCGTGGCCTTAGACAGGATCCGTTGGAGACCCACAGCAACACTGAGGAATGGATCATCAAGATCAAGAAGAAGCTATTGTGGTTGAATGGTGGTACATTATTGTAAATCTGGCAAAGATGGCGCCGTAACTGGCTGCGAGTCTACATTTCTCTACTGTTTTGGATCATTATGGATGCCGCCAGACCACGGATTTGCCTGGAATTCACTCTAGTCGACGACTTACACTTGTGTTCACGGATACGTGGAGTTGTTTTCCGTCTGGACTTGTTATTTCGTTCTTTTTTTGTGATTTCTTCCATCCGTTTATCCTGGTCTGGACGCCGGCTGAATGGCGCTACGCTTAAACTAGTTATACCTGTGTTGTATATCACGGGTTAGTTCTGCCGGTTCACCTTCACGAATTTGGCGTGTGGGAATTTTAGATGCTACTATGATGAACTGAATACAGCTGCGGAGAGATGCCAGACTCACTCACACGCTAAGTGTTGTCCATACGATCTCTTGTGGTTATCGAAAAGGCACGACAAACTGCGTTAGATGCCTTCCCACCTTTCTACCCTGCGGGTTACATGTTTCCGGAAAGGCTTCGGTGGTAACCCTGAGGCAAAATCTGCATCCTATGCTTTCTCCAGTCGTCTCGATGAATGTCTTGCCACTGGCAAAAGGTAGCTTAGGCTCTGTGAGTGAGGTTGACAAAAGGCGCAGTTTCTTCCTCACTTTAATCCAAATCTCCGCGCAAGTCACCCATTTCAGCAGACACAGCAAGAAATACGACTGTCCACACGGCTGAACAAAGAGAGTGGTCTTCATCACTTGTGATGGACAAAACTATCATTGTAAAATTATACTTAGCTGAAAAACTGCACTTTTTAGCCCTGAATATGTTGGAAATATGCTAACAAATATGTTAACATTTACAAAAAAATACATTTGAATAAATATGAACAAATACCTGTTTAAATTGTGTACAAAAATAAAATCAAACAATCACAATACACTGATGGCTGTTGTAAGAAACATTGCAAAATTAATTTTATGTGCAAGTTTATCTTATAATAATGAGCAACTATTCATAATGAAAGCTCTACATTCGGCTCTTGCTGTGTGATCCCCTGTACTTGTACTGGATTCCCTTTTTGGCGGTGACTGTGATGATATCACCATTGCAGTTTCCTGACTCTACAAGCTGTAAGAATGCTTGTACCACAGTTTCCACCCTAGGATAGAAAAAATGGACACAAGTGATCAGAAACATTGAACTGTATAAGATCATCTTACCTTGTGCTGAACAGTTTATTTTAAATCTAACTAAAGTTACCAATGATCCAGTATCCTTCTACCAAGCACCATGCACCAGTCATGGCAATGTAGACTGGTATTTATGAATTTCCTACCTAACCAGAGTAGAAGTTTGAAAGATACTACTGTTGCTAGGAGGATGAGGGATTGTCTATGAACCATGCTCAGGAGCATCTGCTTGCAAGTTCTCCTGGGCTCAAAGCAATTTAGAGCAAAAGGATTGTTATGTCTTGAGGCCCCTGCCCCCTTATTAGTCATAAAAAATAGCACACATCAGGTATATTATTAAGGTTTCCCCCTTCTAGATTGTTGTGTTCAGCCTGAATTTTGCATCATATCTAAGGAGCTGTGGCTCTTCATTTTACATTATGGTCAGAGTGTTTAAGAAATTCTGTTAGACCAAGGGGATGAAAGTGCAGTGGTTGTTACCTTCAATATTAAAAGAAAATAACCTATGGTCAAGCAAGAAAGTTTTAGGGGTTCGGTTGGTTGGTTATTGATTCAGCGGCCTATGGGCTCCTGCCCTTTGGCCCAGTGTCATATAGGGGTATCTACAAGTGTTTGTAAGCTGTTGTTTAGTTCCAGGCAAAGTGTTCTTCGTCTTCTTCTTCGTTCGTTCTCAATCTCCCACTACCAAACCCTGAAACGGCTTAAGTAGCAGAATGTAGTCCAGAGAACGGAATGCGTTGTGTCGTAGTTTACAGCTTGGCTGCGATATTCGCACCTTTCGGTCCAACACATCCGACTTCAGCAAGCATTTTTTGAGTACCAGGTTAGCATTCCCTCTTCGATCCCTTCTCCTTAGCCGGTCTGCCCTGCTGCAGCCTGTTATCCAGGATCACTGCGTGGAGGTGTAGAAGGGTCTTGGCAGCTTTAGTTCGCTGGCTCTGACGCTAGCAGTCAGCTATGAGTCGCTAACAACTGCAGCTCATGTACTGCTCAGCATCTTGATCCCCAAAGTGTTCTATTTGTCTGTTTGGCAAATCTTCCCTACTTAGCTAGTCTGTCTGCCTTGTCATTCTCAAGCATCAAATACGGTTTTCAAGTGGTACAGAGCTACTTCCAATGCTGTTATTTCTGCCTCATAGTTTGAACATATCTCCCCACAGGCATCAAACAGCTCATCAGATGTTCTGTCTGGATACTCTATGTAGACTCCATATCCCACTTTAATGGTGGCATTTAAAGCAGATCCATTAGTATAGACATGTATCCATTCTTCTTGGTAGGTGTCAATTGTTCTCTGTGATGCTCTCATAAGACTGACTGAATCAGCACTTCTTGTTAGTTTTGTTTGAATTTCTGGCATGTGGTGATAAATTTCTTCTCTTTTGTTTGGGATGTGCTATCTGTCTTTAATCTCACTGACATGGTGGAGGACTGACTTTTGTTTTATTCTCTGATTTTGTTGTCTTTTTTTCTACAAGCCTTCTATTGGAGTGGTCTTTGCTCATTCTTTTACTCCTCTCATAAACTTCCATTTAGAGTTTCATGGTGAGGTGTTCACATATGGTTGAGAAAGCTGGAAAATGACAAAGCTGCTTGAAAATAGGTTGAATGCATTTGAAAATAAATGCATCAGATGCCTATTGGGCAAGTACAACTACAGTCCAACCAAAATTATATTATATTACTCCCATTACAGGCGATTATGAGGAAGTCTGGCAGCAAAAGGAAGCAGGGTAGACCCAGAGAGACCCTATGCAGAACAATGAACAGGGAGAGTGCAACCATAGAGGTTGTAAACATGCAAGAACTACAGAGAGTGGCTGCAGACTGTTCAAACTGGAGAATTGTTAGTTCTATCTGCCGAAGACGAATGTGTCGGACCGAAAGGTGCAAATATCGCAGTCAAACTGCTACATTGTTAGCACGGAGATTGAGAATGAACGCAGAAGAAGAAAAAGATGAGTTCTACCTCATGCGCCGTCTTTGGTGATGAAAGAGCATAAATCGTGAAACGTATCATGGGATTCTAAAATCATATGAGGAAAGACTCAGAAATGCTGGTCTACAGTGTCTAGAACAGAATAATTCAAGGTGACTTAATACAAGTTTCTAAATTAATCAATTGGAATCATAAATTATACTATACCAAGTATAACCGACTACAAGAACAAAAGTCACAGCTTCATATTGTTTAAAGACATGTCCAGATTAGATTTTAGAAAATGCTTTCTAAATTGGATGTTCACAGATATTTTTAGTATTGGTATAGTGAAATAAAGTGGTTGTATACAGACGCTGTAGAGTTTTCTAAACCAGTATAATGAAGTTACGATACCAGATCTTCAGACTCAAGTGGAAAGGACACAATGGAGGTGATTGATACTTATATGAAAATCAATAGTAATCAGCAAAGTAGCAGTAACTCCAATAACTAGGCAGAAATAATAGGAGTTGATATAACTGTAAACCCTGCAAGACCGATGTGTCAGACAGAAAGGTGCAAATATCTGTAAACTAGCGACACAACGCATTTCCTTCTCTAGACTACATCCTGCTGCTTGCAAAGCCCTGTTCAGTGCTAGGCAGTGGGAGATTGAGAACGAATACAGAAGAAGAAGAAGAAAAACTGTAAATAAAAACCAACATCCACATTTAAAACCTATTTGGTCCACCAGCAAAAGATCTTTCACTTTCTAGCATGGAAAGCTCCAGCTGCAAGGAGACTTCAAAAGGCCCTTAGAAAGGTGGATATTCTGACATAGATAGTAGAGGAGATGAAGTAGAGAAATTGATATAAATCTCCACCTAATATATTGGCAGGATGATGAACCCAGTTTCTACTCCAGAAGGTGTTACATGACCTCCACTCCAGATCTAGCCTCCTCTACAGGGAATATCCACTATAAAATCGAGATGTTCTCTGTCAAATGGCAGGCTGTGACCACAGGTCTATAAGGTTGGTAATAAAAATGGACTATGTTCCCCACACAAAAACCTCTGAGCTACAAAAGAGCTGACTGGGACAGATTTGAAATGCTTACAGACATTGCGAGACCATCAATACATGAAACAACATCATGAAAACTTTAATAAAGCTATCCTGCAAGCTGCTGTTGAGACCATTCCATGAGCGGCAAGGAAGAACTACAAACCTTTTACTGGAGTGAAAAACTACAAAAAGTTTGAGGATAAATTATCATGTACCAAAAACTTGGCAGAAATGGAAAAGTCAACCGAAGGAAACATCGCTCTAAAAGAAATCACTACAAAATATAAAAGTATCAGACAACAAGAGAAAAGAAAGAACAGAATTTTTCAACCTAGAACCAAACTTTGGAAACTAGCTAAAGCACTGAACAACAAAGCATACTACTCCAAGAAAATTACAATCAAGCAGTGTAACATTTTGCTAACAGGAAAATAAACTGCACTGTACTTATGGAACCCTATGCTAGTAAAAATCACGAAGTTACAATAGATCACAACAAAACCATCATTGATAAACATAAGACCAATAACACAAATATTGTGGCAGAAGAGCACATGATGGTAAATGTAACAATGGATGACAATGAGATCAGTAAAGAAAAATAAATCACCAGGAAAAGATAACAAACAAAATGTTTACGAAGTCTGGGATAGTGTGCTACCAAGGTATGTGAATCTATTCACATCTTTGTTTTTCACCATTTACAGTGATAATTAGTTCAGTATAACTATTGCCAGCAGCTGGTTGATGCATAATTTCTGTTTTCGCTGTGTTGATGTCAAGACAAAATTTGAACATGCTTCAAAGAATCTATCCGCGAAATTTTGCAGTCGCCAGTAAACAAGATCTCTAATGGAATTACTCTTTTCCTGATCTACATCACTGAGTTGTCTGACAGGATCAAATCTCAGAAGGCTCTGTATGCTGGCAATATGGCAAAACCATACTGATGTTGAAAGTAGAGCACAAAGGCTAAACAGAGATGTAAGAAGACTATTTGACAATTTGCCAAATATGGATACTGAAGATCAACTGTGAGAAAACATAACTAAGAGCCACAAAGTTTCCAAGCAGAATATAATCTTCAATAATTTCAAGATATAAAAATGCACAGTCCATGAACCAGAATTTGTGATTCATTGCAAGTGTTATTACATCTTAAACACCGCATGGGATGACCACATAAACATAGTTTTTTGTTGTTGAAATAGCAAACCTCAAACTCACTTGTTGGTTCCAACAAGCTTGATCAGGCCCAAAGCTTCTTCTAAATATGGCAGTTTTTCCCCATCAAATTCCATTATGGCTGTTTCTGTAAATGCAGGACAAAGGCATCCAAACTGAATTCCCATTTCATGAAGATGTGGATTGATCTGATGAAAGAATTATATAACACTTACAAAAGTCAGGCTAGTAACATGTTCCAAGCATTAATCTCAAATAATATTTACATGACTTGACGTATTTGTTCTGGTGCCTCTTGTTAAATATCTACTCTCAAACAATCTCACAAATCAACATTCACATAACACATTTGGTGACACATTTACATGGACAAAAATATAGGTCAATCATTGATACTTTAGTTCATTTGTCATCTCCACATTGAAGGTTGACTGTATAATTAATGGGTCTCCAAACACTTCTGTTTCTTGCCTTGATGGAGCAATCTTGACATGATTTTCAGGAAAATAGTACCACACAACCTTTGTGGTAATCAAATCAAAGATGATTTATCATGTGGTAACAAAAATGAAAGTGTATGAAGAGAAATGGAAAGTGGGGGTGAAAAAACAGTGATTGGAGTATGCTATAGATGTCCATTAAGTCAAAAAGATGAACATAAGGAGCTGATTAGTAGCATAGTGAAGGGAAATTTTTATTAATGGTGGATTTCAACTTTCCAGAAATAAAATGGGATATGGCAGAAGCACTTGTAGAGTCAAAACCTTTTGTTAAGTGCATAACTTACAATTTTTTTTATTCAACATGTAGAAGCAGCCACCAGATGCAAAAACACACTCGACCTAGTTTTTACTACAGAGGAAAATATGATTGAAAACGTTAACGTTGGGGAACTGTTTTTCTCAAGTGACCATCAAATCATCTGTTTGGATCTTCTTGCAGGGAAAGAAGTAAACATAAACACGCGAACATATGACTACTCTAAGGCAGATGTTAAGAAGATGAAAGAGGCAGCGACCACATAATCTGGAAAGATATCGTCTGAGGAACAGATGTTGAACAGGAGTGGGAGAGTTTTAAAACAGTTCTCGAAATGCTAAAAGAGGAATGTGTAGGGAGGTAAACCCCAAGCGTAAAAAGTGGATAACTAGATCTGTAGTTAGAAGAAGATGAACTGAAAGCAGTCAGTGAAAGAGAATGCGCTCATATCCCAAGATGCTGAGCAGCGGATGAGCTGCAGTGGTCAGTGAAACATAGCTGACTGCTAGCGTTAGGGCCAGCAAACCATAGCTGCCAAGACCCGTCTACACCTCCACGCGGTGATCCTGGATAACAGACTGCAGCAGGGCAGACTGCCTAAGGAGAAGGGATCGAAGAGGGAATGCTAACCCGGTACTCAAAAAATGCTTGCTGAAGTCGGATGTGTTGGACTTATAGGTGCAAATATCGCAGCCAAGCTTTAAACTACAACACAACGCATTCCGTTCTCTGGACTACATTCTGCTACTTACCCTTTCAGGGTTTGGTAGTAGGAGATTGAGAACGAACGAAGAAGAAGAAAAAGATATCCCAAATATATATATTTATATCTGTGTTGCAGGAGCTTCTTTTCACCAAGTGTGAGGTGGTCCTTCAGGGTACATCTCTACTTGGATCGGTCTGCAGCTCTATCTTCCATGATGTCAGATTCTTGTCTAGAGCCTTCATATCACACTTACATACATATTTGAGCCTTAGCTGTGGTCGGCTGAATGTTCTCTTGCCATCCGCCAAATGTCCATAGAGGATATCTTTGGGAATGCAACCATCTTCTATACAATTAACATGACCAAGCCATTGTAGTCTTGGCTGTCTAAGGAAACTGTACATGCTTGAGAGATCGGTGCAAGAGTGCACTTCTGCATTTGTCACTCTGTCCCTCCAGTGAATCGCAGGTGCTGTAGATGGAAGGTATTAAGCTTGTGCTTTTGATCAGCATAAGTTGACCAAGAGTTTTCTCTGACCTATAATTTTAAAAATACTTACAGACCAACTTCTGTGAAATCCTACAAGACCAAACTTCACAGTACAGTACAGAGGAACGAAGTAAACACCTGTGAGTCCTGGGAAGAAACTAGTTCTCTGGTAAATGCTGTAAATTAATTCTCAAATAAAGGTAAATGATGGAATTACATTACACATGGTCTGATAGTATACAGTATATATGGGTTAGGTAAAGGGAGTCACACAGCAGACACTACTGCCTAACGTCTGGTCAGGCAAAACATACTGGCCAAGACCCTCACCTCGGCTTCCTAGTAGCCCTCCCTGGAAACAAGCTGGTTTTATGGCAGCTTGGCTAATGAGGTGAGAGATCGACGTGATCCCTATAGTAGTGAGTGACATGCAGATGAAGCCAAGCATAGCACAACTGCCTGGAGGACCTTGTCCACATTCATCAGCACGCTCAGGATGTGAGGAAAGCTACTGCAACCCGTCACTTAACGTCCTTTTCAGGGCGCACAAAAGAGTAAACTACTCATTGTGGGCATTCGAAACAACAACATATATGAAGCGCATTTTATATGGTTTATATTTCTACATTTATAATAAGTCTGCGAACATAACATATACAACCTTATGCTGCTTGTATGTGGGTGATAATGGATGAATTTTAAACAATGAAATATTGGTTTTACAGCTAACTCCCTTATGTATTTCAGACATTTTTGGTAGTTAGTTTGACTACAGTTATTTGTTGATATGATTGATTGATGGTTACACTTTAGTGCCACATTGATTTATTTTTGATAGTCTTTAATCATGGACGATTACCAAAACTTCTAGGCAAAGAATCAAATCCTTTGAGTCAAAATGTTACAGAAAGATCCCCAGAATACCATGGACAGAGAAAAAGACAAATATAGACATTCGACAAGAGTTGAACATAGAGGGAAACTGATTTATAATTCCATTTTGGCCAGAAAATGTAAATACTTTGGTCACATCAGGAGACACAACGGTCTTGAGAGAACAGTGATGGAAGGTATGGTGCCAGACAGAAGAGCCAGAGTAAGACAAAAAAGACGATGGCACCAAGATATCCAGAAATGCCTGGGTATGACTGTGGCGGAGGCTGGAGTTTTAGCAAGGGAAAGTGTTTCTTTCAGACAGACTGTAATGGGAGCGACATTCTATAAAGGACATGCTACATGATGATGACGTGTCTTTAGTTGTAAAATTTGAAAAACACATACAGGAAATTGTTGATATGGTAGAACTAATAGAACAAAATAAAGATCTCAGTGTAAATAGATAGGAGATTGAAGAAATTCTACAGAAATCAACAGCAAACAGCACACTATTGGATTTAAATACATTTTTACCATTTAGAAGATCTGATATCATTACATTATCCTTTCAATCCAATAAATACTCAGTCTGTTTCAGACTATCATGATGGGCATGTATGATGATGGTTCCTGTAGTTGTCTCCTGACAAAGAGATCAAGATGCTGAGCAGTGCATGAGCTGTAGCGGTCAGAGACCCAGATCTGCCAAGACATTTCTACCCTCCTCCACCTCCACGTGGTGATTTAGGATAACAGGCTACAACAGGGAAGACTGACTAAGGAGAAGGGATCAAAGAGGGAAGGCTAACCCAATACCTAAATTTGCCATGCTGAAGTCAGATGTGTTGGATCAAAAGGTGCTAATATCGCAGTCAAGCTGTAGACTACCCCCCAACAAATTCTGTTCTCTGAACTACATTCTGCTACTTGTAAAATTCTTATCGGGTCTTGGTAGCGGGAGTTTCAGAACAAATGATAAGAAGAAATTTCCTGACAGATCTTCACAGATGCCCCTGCCTATCTACTTATCTTACAACTGATTGCTAATATCTGTTGTCTCAGGATCACCGATTCATTGACTGTCCTACACATATGGGAAAATATTCTACTGCATTGGGCCAAAGGGCAGGAGCCCACAGGATACTCGATCAAGAACCAACTGCACATCAGCCCTTCTCCACACATGGGAACATGTTCTACTGCACATTAGTCCTCCTCCACAAATGGGAACATGTTCTACTGCACATTGGTCCCCCTCCACGCATGGGAACATGTTCTACTGCACATCGGTCGTCCTCCACACATGGGAACATGTTCTACTGCATGTCGGTCCTCCTCTGTCCGGTTCTGTAATTTGTTGAACAGATGGTTTAGTCTGCAGTGGACTGATTGCAGCCTGAATATTGTCATTTCATAAAATCTTGATAAATAGAGTAGTATGTCTTTGTGATATCACTCTGTGCCATTTACCACCTTTGCTTTTTTATTAATCAGTTTTTACTTCTCCATATGTGACAGTATTATGACTGTCCACAGGATTCAAAACCATTCTTAACATTGAAAATGCTACAAAAATGATTGAGTTGCCTGTGACACAATATGTGACATGAAAGTCTTCTACAGAAGATACTAGAGAGCAAGATCCAGGGGAAAATAAGGAGGTGACAAAGACTCCCCTTTTCTTACATCTCAGATATTAAAGTACCGGTACAAACCGATGCTGAAATGAAGCGAGCTGCAGAAGAAAGGGTAAAATTGAGACATGCTAAGACAAACTTACAGCCAGTCTTATGGCCAATCAACTTGATGATGATGTTGCAGTTTCTTAAGTTGAGATTTTGCTTCCCTCCGCCCTGTAGATAGTAGGTAGGTAGGCTGCTTAGATGACAAGGGCCTGTTGTGCCAACCATCCATGGATGTGATGAGTGGCTGAGTACCAGACTGCATGCAATGAGACTTAAGTCTTCCAGGTTTGACCTAACCAGGTGGTACATTTGTGGCTGTGAGGACAGGAGCATGACAGAGAGTGTCGTTTCTCATCCTTGATCTCTATGGCCTGCTTTTAAGAACGTGAGTGGGCACGTCCTGAGCAAGGTGAATCACATGTCCAAATAGCAACGGTTTAGCATGGCGAATGTGCTTTTGAGACCTGTCCGTTAAGTAATTTCATCCTTTGGGACTTGGCTAACCTAATATTCCCATTACTGCGTATCTTACAGTTAGCAGAGATCCACTGCCTTTTAACTATGATGAAATTATAGAATGTGTCTTTGTGTGCTTCAGTCTCATTCATTAACATGAGCTACAATACTAACATGATAACTGCCCTGATTAATGGCTTATCAACCACATTTGAGTGCTGCAACCTTCTTCAATGATCCTTGCTCAACAACTGGTGTATTTAATGATAGCTCCCTTCAATTTACCTTGTCAGAGGCCATACTTCCATAAGGTGCCCCAGGTTTTTGTTCATGACTTCCATTTCAGATACCACGATTCTTCTCCAAATTATTATTGACTGCCGTCTTTCTATGTTTAGTTCTGGTGTTAGTGTCAGGCTTTTTTCTTAGGATATGATCGATCCAATTTCAGTGCTGGCCATTATGATGTGTGCATATCTTATTGATTGCCATGAACCAGCAGTTCTTCAGCCAAAAAAAAACTCATGAAAATGACTTTTTCTCAGGCAGTTTGTGTGGAAAAATGATAATTTTGACTTTTCTTTTTCTGTTACTCTCCAAAACATTTTTACAAGTCTTTAGAAATCTGAATTGGGAAGATAAAGATTAAAGATGTGTACATACATACATACACACATGCATGCACACATACAAACTATATGAGCTTACCTGCAGTTGATGCGACATTAATGATTTTCCCACCTTGTCCTCCCTTATCTTTCCTCATATGTTCTATCGCTAGCAAAGATCCTGTCACAGAACCAATCTGGTTACAGATGAATAAAATAATTTATCACTACATCCTACTAAAACAATATTTCTTTTTAGCTCTAGCTCTGTTTAGGTTTCTTCGACTCCAATTACAGATCCCAGATGTTTAAATTGCGTAACTCTCTCAAGCTTTTGCCCATTAATAGTGGTTTTAATTGCTTTCTTGTTACTCGTCATTAGCTATATTTTACTGGTATTTATTGGGGAGAGGAGACGAACGTCCAGTATGACAATTCATACTGATCAGACTATGTTAGTCTCTGCTTGACTTGTTAAGAATTTCAGAGTTATATACTTTGTCCTGCCACCTGATCCTGAGCAGCATGCAAAGACAGGTTATGTGAAAATGATTAAGGTAATGGCTGAGTGGTTGCACCAGGACAAAAACAGGAATGGCACTGATGGGTCACTGAACCATTGCCTGGACATGTTTTTATCAACTTTTGACATTCAGTACCGCTGAATCTTCAATTTATTTATTTCTAAATGCAGCATAGCAGATTATGAGATTTACCAAAATGCCAAAAATAAGCATCTCCATGTTATCTGATAATTCTGCTTTATCTGGCAAGGCCAAAAGATGTCTGGTATATGTATGCATACTCTCATAGCTCTCTCAATGTTGGTTTAAAAAAAAAATGTATTTATTACAAATGGTCATAGACAAAGCTATGTTCTCTGTGATTTATGTTTGTTTATTTTTCTTTATAGCAATTTTTTATTTGAGGAATGTGAAAGTTAGTGTCAATAGAAAAAAAGCAGTTCTCTCAACTGAACAGAAACCGGAAACCTTAAATCCTTCACTACTTGATATTTTGAACCTCTGGATAGCAGTGGTGAATGAGTTGACAGCAGCCAGCAACTCATAGTTGGCTACTTGCATCAGCAAATTAGAGTTGACCAAGACCCTATTCCGCCTTCATGTGGTGACCCTGGAAACAGGCTACGCTAGTGCAGTCTGGCCAAGGGATAGGAATCTCAGTTGGAAGGCAAACCCGGCACTCAAAAAAGCAAGTCCAGATTAGGTATTAGGAAATATTTTTTTAGTCAGAGAGCGGTGAATGCTTAGAATGCATTGCCACAGGAGGTAGTGGAGGCAGGGACAATTAATGCATTTAAGAATAAATTGAATGTGCATAGCTTTTAGAGCTTTTTAATTCAAAGGACTCAATATTTGCTATTTTTCCAAGCTCTGTAATTGGAGTGCTTTTCAATGCCACAAGGGTAATTCTAAGCCCCATATTTTGAACTCGGTCTAGTAATTTGTCTTCAAACAATAAGGGTGCTAAAATAATATAATGTTAGTCACTACTACAATATGAAACATGATGCTATTGCTGAAGCATGAGAGAGGAAGCACTTCTGCAGCTGAAAAATATAATTTGTCAAACAGCAAAATGTTTTATCAAACTATGACAAATTAAAATACAATAAAATTGGTATATCAACAAGCTCTTAAGGAAAGAAGGGAAATAAGAATATGGGAATTAGTGTTTTGCTGCCCACATATCCTCATGCAGCCCTCAGACTGGCTTGAGTTTGAAGACCACTGCCTGAAAGGAGCTGACAAGACCAAGAAAAAAAATCAGATATGAAATCAGGGTGTGACAAGTTACAGTTGTTAACTGAAGAGAAACAAAAAACAGTAAGAAAAGTGGAGCTGTTATGAGGTTCAAAGTGAAAGACTGAAGAAATGTGAATATGGAATAGGTATTTCACCATACCATTTCTTCTCCTTATGATCACTGGGAAGATGAGTTATTCAGTTATCCATTCATGTATTGCACATAGGTATTGTTTCTAGAGCTTTCTTCAAACACAGATAACTACATCAAACTTAGAACAGGTTTGGTCTGAATTTCATTGCACTTAAACTTAACAACTTTATACTGGTTTAGAAGACTCTGCAGAGTCCAATTTATTCTTAAATGCATTAACTGTCCCTGCCTCCACTACCTCCCATGGCAATGCATTCCAAGCATTCACCACTCTCTGACTAAAAAAATACTTCCTAATATCTAATCTGGACATCTCCTTAGTCAACTTGTAGCTATGCCCTCTTGTTCTTGTGGGTGGCTGTATTTAAAAAAAAAATTGTTATAGTCTAATTTATCCATTTCTCTGATCATCTTATAAACATGTATTAAGTCACCACGAATTCTTTTCTCTTCTAGACACTGTAGCCCACTTTTTTTATAGTCTTTCCTCATAAATGTAATTCTGGAATCCCACTATCAGCTTTGTTGCTCTTTTTTGTATTCTTTCCAGCATGTTTATATCCCCTCTCTGATAAGGAATCCACACATGTACACAGTACTCCAATCTAGGTCTTACTAATGCTTTATACAGTGTGACTATTACTTCCTTGCTCCTTTGTTTAATATTTCTTTTTATCATACCTAACATTGCATTTGTCTTTTTTAGTGCTACCTGCACTTGCTCACTCACCTTTCCTGTATGATCTATTATAACCCCTAGGTCCCTTTCCTTATCTATCTTTCTAATATTGTTCTATCCCATTCTGTAATTATGTTCCATATTGGATCTATCCATGTGGATGACTGTACATTTATCTACATTAAACTCCATTTGCCAGCTTACAGACCAGTCTAGAATTTTATGTAAATCCGACCTCAATATATCCACTTCTGCTTTAGATGAGACACTATTGCATAGTTTTGTGTCATCAGTAAATTTTGCAATCATGGATCCCATATCAATGTCCAGATCATTTATATATATCAAGAACAAAATTGGTCCCAAAATGAGTCCTGTGGCACTCCACTTTTCACTTCACACCACTCAGAGTACTCCTTATTTATGCCCACCCTCTGCCTTCTTCCCGTTAACCAATTTTCAATCCATTTGACAACTTCCCCACCTATTCCATGTGATTTTAACTTTCGAAATAATCTTTGATGTGGTACTCTATCAAAGGCCTTTGCAAAATCTAGATAAATAACGTCCACTGGCTCCCCATTATCTATCATTTTGGTAACCTCCTCCATGAATTCTAATAGATTTGTTAAGCATGATCTCCCTCTAGTAAACCCATGCTAACTATTTCTAATTAGATTAAATTTGTCTAAATGCATAACAATGTTTTCTTTGATTAATGACTCTAATAATTTACAGACTATGCTCGTTAAACTCACCAGTCTATAATTAGCTGGATCTGATTTCTTTCCCTATTTGAATAAGAGGATCACTCCTGCATCTTTCCAATCCCCTGGAACAATCCATTTTGCAAGTGATTGAGAACATAATATAGCCAGTGGTTTTGCTAGTTGGTCTCTAATTTCAAACAGCAATTTTGGATGAATACCATCTTGACCTGGACATTTATCCACTTTCAACCCCTCCAATTTGTTTAAAAACAATTTCCTCTGTAATACAGATTGATCTTGATCCCGCTGTTTCCATGTCTCTTTGAATAATATCTATAGGCTCTGGGATCTTGGAGCAGTTCTTTTTTGTGTAGACTGTGACAAAGTACTGATTGAGTAGCTAGCTGCCTCCCTATTCTCACTTATTATTTTCCCTGTACTGTCTATGAGAGGGCCCACTTTGTCTTTTGTTCTTTGTTTATTTCTAACATAAGAGAAGAAGTTTTTACTATCAGTCTTGATCCTCTGAGGAACTTATTTTTTGAAGTCTATTTTTGCTGTTTTATTCACTTTCTGAGATATGTACTGCTTGTCCAAATATTTTAAATATGTTTCTTTTGATTTACCTGCCTCTATATATTTTTTCCATGCTTTATTTTTAGCTCTTCTACATTTAACTACAGATCTATTTATCCACTTTTTACGCTTGGGGTTTACCTCCCTACACATTCCTCTTTTAGCGTTTCGAGAACTGTTTTAAAACTCTCACTCCTGTTCAACATCTGTTCCTCCAACAATATCTTTCCAGATTATGTGGTTCGCTGCCTCTTTCATCCTCTTAATATCTGCCTTAGAGTAGTCGTATGTTCGCGTGTTTATGTTTACTTCTTTCCCTGCAAGAAGATCCCAACGGATGATTTGATGGTCACTTGAGAAAAACAGTTCCCCAACGTTTACAATCATATTTTCCTCTGTAGTAAAAACTAAGTTGAGTGTGTTTTTGCATCTGGTGGCTGCTTCTACATGTTGAATAAAAAAATTGTAAGTTATGCACTTAACAAAAGGTTTTGACTCTACAAGTGCTTCTGCCATATCCCATTTTATTTCTGGAAAGTTGAAATCCCCCATTAATAATAATTTCCCTTCACTTGCCTTTGCTATGCTACTAATCAGCTCCTTATCTACCTCTTTTTGACTTGATGGACATCTATAGCATACTCCAATCTCTGTTTTTTCACCCCCACTTTCTATTTCTCCCCATACACTTTCATTTTTGTTACCACATGATAAATCATCATTGATCGTTATATTAACAGAATTTATATGGTATAATAAAAAAAACCACCTCCCTTAGTCTTGTCTCCAACTACCCTATCTTTCCTTAACATTGTATATACCTCTATTTCAAGTTCACTATCTGCGATGTCCTCATATGTGCATGATTCTGTTAACCCTATTATATCTGGTTTTTCTTCCTCTATATACAGTTCCAATTCTTCTCTTTTATTTACTATGCTTCTCACATTTGCATAAAAACATTTTAGTTTGTAATTTTGTTGTTTTTCCACTTTTTGCTTTTGCTGTATCATTTTAATGTTTGCTTTTCCACTACTTATTTTACACTTCCCGGACCCCAGATTTCCCTTTTGACTACATCCTCTATAGCACCTTATTGTAGGCCTATCTTTAGTATCATACCTCATAGGCCTTACTAGTTTAAATTTCTAACACAATGATTAAACATATACTTTGCTACAACATGCTGTCCTATTTTATTTAGATGTAAACCTCTTCAGTCTAACATTTTACTTGTGTCTACTTTCACATCAATAAATTCCATTCCCATGTCCGCTGTTAGTTGCCATATAAGACATACTCTAGTTCTAGTCTTGTCTGCCAGACACAGAACCATTCAGGTACCCATACTAGACACCTCATTAGCTCTTTCCATCTTGTCAGACGATAGTAATTGTGCTTTGAAAAGGTATGCAACTACAGTCCATGATGGTAACGAATGTGACTCGTAAGACCAATTCGGGCAGAGAGGCATCTTCCACAGTGTGCGCAAGCAAAATTAGGAACGTTTGTGGCATATCTTCTCAAACTCTGAGTCTTTAGTCTATCAGCAATCAGTATCTCCTTTTACTTTATTCCATGCTTAATCATGCCCCTCCATGTAACATGATCCATGGCATCCTGTTCCCATGATTCCAAATCGATGTCTGCGTCATTCATATCCCGCTTGCATACATCCTTGTACCGAAGTAGTGGCCGGCCCCGAGACCTTTACCCCAACTGTAATTCCCCATTGAGAAGATATGTCAATTATTATTGACTGAGGATCCCAAGTACGTAAAGTGATCTACTACATCGAGAGCTTCATCATCAATTGAGATTACTGGTGGTTTGTTTGCACCCTGGACCATAACTTGTGTTTTCGTTTTGCTGATTGTTAACCTGAACTCACAGCAGGCATCCGAAAATGCAGATAGTAAGCTTTGCAGTTCCTCCTCTGAGTGAGTGGTAATTGTGGCATCATCCACAAAGAGCAGTTCTCTCATCAGCACCCTGTTTATTTTGGTCTTGGCTTTCAGCCTTTGGGAATTGAATAGGCCACCATCTGTGAGAGAGTGAATGAAGATACCACCTTACTGGTCACGAAATGCATGCCTCAAGAGAAGTGAGAAATATATTCCAAAGAGGGTTGGAGCAAGTACACAGTCTTGTTTAACTACGCACTTGATTGCGAACTCCTCTGAGGACGCACCGTCAAAATTGATGGTGCCTTTCATGTCAGTGTGGAACGGCTTGATAATGCTCAGAAGAATCGGTGGGCAACCAATCCTCCCGAGCGCTTTGAACAGACCCACATGACTGACCAAGTCAAATGTCTTCGTGAGATCTATGAAGGCAATATATAATGGTTGCTTTTGTTCTCTGCATTTCTCTTGCAACTGTCGTAACGAGAATCTCATATCTGTGGTAGATCTATTCCCACGAAACCCGCAATGTGACTCTGGGCAAACCTGGTCTCCTAGGAACTAGACACCTAATTAACTGACAATTATTTCTGCATGCTTCTCTACTCTATTATGTTGGTTTTACTGTATCACAAAAGGCATTCCTAAAGCATATGCAGCTATGCTATGTCTTCAGTTTATGAATTGAGATGACTGGTTCCAATTATTGAAGTCCTAGGATACAATGGTCATTGTAAGTCTGAACTTGCTTAAATATCTCCAGAATCGACCAAACTGCTCGAAAGAAATCAGAAGAAGACTAGCTATGGCAATGCAGAGACTGAAGAAATTATGGCAGGGCACCAACAAAACGATAAAAGTAAAAGTCTTGAGAGCCTGTGTTTTTCCTGTGGCAGCTTATGGCTGTGAAGCATGGACGATTACCAAAACTTCTAGACAAAGAATCGAATTCTTCGAGTCAAAATGTTACAGAAAGATCCTCAGAATACCCTGGACAGAGAAAAGAACAAATGTAGACATTCGGCAAGAGGAGCACTGGTTTATCAATTCCATTTTGGCTAGAAAATGCAAATACTTTGGTCACATCAAGAGACACAACGGTCTTGAGAGGACGGTGATGGAAGGTATGGTGCCAGGCAAAAGAGAAAGGGGTAGACCAAGAAGACGATGGCACCAAGATATCCAGGAGTGTCTGAGTATGACAGTGGCGGAAGCTGGTGTTTTGGCAAGGGAACGCGTTTCTTTCAGACAGACTGTGATGGGAGCGACGTTCTACAAAGGACATGCTACATGATGAGATACCAACCAGCTTATTACATTCAATGATGTTAGAATAATTATGCAATGGATCCCTAGCAACTCAAATACACCTGGCAATGACAAGGCAGACAGACTGGTAAAGAAAAGATGAAGTTAAGAACAACAGTACACACCAACAACCTTACAAACAGCCAAATAACTATTTAAACTGTAAACAAAGAGGCTTGGCTGAACAGACGGACAATAACAAATACTGTGAAAGAGATCTACAAACACATGACCCCTAATCCTTGTGTCCAGCTGAAGTAAGACAAATATGAAAACCAAGTTGAATCTGTTTTACTAAAAAACATTTCAGAGAAAGAATGTGTATGTGTGTGTGCAGTTTGTCTTATTTCTCTTTTCCTATAGGCAGTGTGCATTGCAATGTTTTTATTTTGTGCCTGTTGATCCAGTGCATCCGACTTCATCGTACATTTTATGTTAGGGTCTGCTTCCTTCTGCATTTTTTAAGGTTTTGATTTCCCTTGGTAACAGCCCGTGATTTGGGAGAGAACCTAGCACCTTCGGCTTGTGAGCCGTGTCACTTAACCACTAGCCGACTTGTCAGAAACATGCATACAGACAACCATTTTTACTGAATAAAACTTATCAGTCATTCTATTCAGAAAGTTTAAGGTTTGTTACTAACCAAATTAATATTGACCATGTCTTTAAATCTTGACTCATCTGCAATTCCAGCATTGTTCACCATCAGATCAATATGACCAAATTTGGACACAGCAGCTTGAAAGGAATCTATAATAATATAAGTTAAGGTCCAAAGTGATTGAGTGGCTTAAAGAAATAGGATACATTGTAATGTGATGAATAGGAATTTACATTGGAAATGTGCAGCAATAAGATGTAACCAACGATTACTCATATTTGTCTACCTATAAATAAAAATATGTCTTACATTTTAAAAAAAGTATATTGGTCATGCATGCATATATTTTGAGTCCCAAGCAAGAGATGGGTGGATTGATGAGAGAAGATATTGGTGGGGTGATGGGCAGGTTGAGAGGGGAAAGAGATGGGCAGGTTGAGAGGGGGAAGAGATGGGCAGGTTGAGAGGGGGAAGAGATGGGCAGGTTGAGAAGGGAAAGAGATAGGCAGGTTGAGAAGGGAAAGAGATGGGCAGGTTGAGAGGGAAAAGAGACGGGCTGGTTGAGAGGGGGAAGAGATGGGCAGGTTGAGAGGGGGAAGAGATGGGCAGGTTGAGAGGGGGAAGAGATGGGCAGGTTGAGAAGGGAAAGAGATGGGCAGGTTGAGAGGGGAAAGAGATGGGCAGGTTAAGAGGGGAAAGAGATGGGCAGGTTGAGAGGGGGAAGAGATGGGCAGGTTGAGAGGGGAAAGAGATGGGCAGGTTGAGAGGGGGAAGAGATGGGCAGGTTGAGAGGGGAAAGAGATGGGCTGGTTGAGAAGGGAAAGAGATGGGCGGGTTGAGAGGAGGGAGAGATGGGCAGGTTGAGAGGGGTAAGCGATAGGCAGGTTGAGAGGGGGAAGAGATGGGCAGGTTGAGAGGGGAAAGAGATGGGCTGGTTGAGAAGGGAAAGAGATGGGCGGGTTGAGAGGAGGGAGAGATGGGCAGGTTGAGAGGGGTAAGAGATAGGCAGGTTGAGAGAGGGAAGAGATGGGCAGGTTAAGAGAGGGAAGAGATGGGCAGGTTGAGAGAGGGAAGAGATGGGCAGGTTGAGAAAGGGAAGAGATGGGCAGGTTGAGAGGGGGAAAGAGATGGGCAGGTTGAGGGGGGAAGAGATGAGCAGGTTGAGAGGGGAAAGAGATGGGCAGGTTGAGAGAGGGAAGAGATGGGCAGGTTAAGAAGGGGAAGAGATGGGCAGGTTGAGAGGGGAAAGAGATGGGCAGGTTGAGAGGGGGAAGAGATGGGCAGGTTGAGAGAGGGAAGAGATGGGCAGGTTGAGAGAGGGAAGAGATGGGCAGGTTGAGAGAGGGAAGAGATGGGCAGGTTGAGAGAGGGAAGAGATGGGCAGGTTGAGAGGGGGAAAAGATAGGCAGGTTGAGAGAGGGAAGAGATAGGCAGAAGGATGGGTGATTTTGGAGGACTGGAACAGAGTACAATGAGGATGTGAGGGAGTGGAGGTATATGGGGAGTGATGTAAAAAAATAACTACTTTTACAATTATCTCAAGCGCTACTGTTTCTGTGAAACACAAATGTAAGAATTGGATGTGTGTCTATATTACAACTTTGATCTGCCAAAGAAACAGCAAAACATTCAGAAAAAGATGGACAAACTGGGTAGACAAAAGCATGGTACTGATCAGTATACACAAACCAAAACACAACATTTAACATACGGTGAAATGGCCAGAAAATAGAGCAAGGTTGACAAATTTGAGAAGTAACATTGACAAATGAGGAACAAACCAGGATGTTAAAGTCAAGGGCAATGGTTTCTAACATCTTTCTCCCAATAAAATCCAATGAAGATGCTTAATACAAATTCAGGGGAGGAATATACTGATCAGACATGTTAGTCAGGGTCAAGCAAAACATACTGGCCAAGACATGATGAAGCCAAGCATAGCACAACTACTTGGAGGATCCAGGTCCACCTTCATTGGCATGCTTGGGATGTGAGAGAAGCTACTGCAACCCGCCACTAAACTTCCTTTTCATGGTGCACAAAAGAGCAATCTACTCATTGTGAGTATTCGCAAACAAACAACAGCAAGAACACAAATGCAGCATCTGTTATACTATATTGCTCATAACCCCATGGCATATGAGCAAAAGTATCCCATCTGTTATACTCTGTTGCTCATTACCCCATGGCATATGAGCAAAAGTATCCCATCTGTTATACTATATTGCTCATAACCCCATGGCATATGAGCAAAAGTATCCCATCTGTTATACTCTGTTGCTCATAACCCCATGGCATATGAGCAAAAGTATCCCATCTGTTATACTCTGTTGCTCATAACCCCATGGCATATGAGCAAAAGTATCCCATCTGTTATACTCTATTGCTCATAACCCCATGGCATATGAGCAAAAGTATCCCATCTGTTATGCTCTGTTGCTCATAACCCCATGGCATATGAGCAAAAGTATCCCATCTGTTATACTCTGTTGCTCATAACCCCATGGCATATGAGCAAAAGTATCCCATCTGTTATACTCTGTTGCTCATAACCCCATGGCATATGAGCAAAAGTATCCCATCTGTTATACTCTGTTGCTCATAACCCCATGGCATATGAGCAAAAGTATCCCATCTGTTATACTCTGTTGCTCATAACCCCATGGCATATGAGCAAAAGTATCCCATCTGTTATACTCTATTGCTCATAACCCCATGGCATATGAGCAAAAGTATCCCATCTGTTATACTCTATTGCTCATTACCCCATGGCATATGAGCAAAAGTATCCCATCTGTTATACTGTATTGCTCATAACCACATGGCATATGAGCAAAAGTATCCCATCTGTTATACTCTGTTGCTCATAACCCCATGACATATGAGCAAAAGTATCCCATCTGTTATACTCTGTTGCTCATAACCCCATGGCATATGAGCAAAAGTATCCCATCTGTTATACTCTGTTGCTCATAACCCCATGGCATATGAGCAAAAGTATCCCATCTGTTATACTCTATTGCTCATAACCCCATGGCATATGAGCAAACGTATCCCATCTGTTATACTCTATTGCTCATAACCCCATGGCATATGAGCAAAAGTATCCCATCTGTTATACTCTATTGCTCATTACCCCATGGCATATGAGCAAAAGTATCCCATCTGTTATACTCTATTGCTCATAACCACATGGCATATGAGCAAAAGTATCCCATCTGTTATACTCTGTTGCTCATAACCCCATGGCATATGAGCAAAAGTATCCCATCTGTTATACTCTGTTGCTCATAACCCCATGAAATATGAGCAAAAGTATTCCATCTGTTATACTCTGTTGCTCATAACCCCATGGCATATGAGCAAAAGTATCCCATCTGTTATACTCTGTTGCTCATAACCCCATGGCATATGAGCAAAAGTATCCCATCTGTTATACTCTATTGCTCATAAACCCATGGCATATGAGCAAAAGTATCCCATCTGTTATACTCTGTTGCTCATAACCCCATGGCATATGAGCAAAAGTATCCCATCTGTTATACTCTGTTGCTCATAACCCCATGGCATATGAGCAAAAGTATCCCATCTGTTATACTCTGTTGCTCATAACCCCATGGCATATGAGCAAAAGTATCCCATCTGTTATACTCTGTTGCTCATAACCCCATGGCATATGAGCAAAAGTATCCCATCTGTTATACTCTGTTGCTCATAACCCCATGGCATATGAGCAAAAGTATCCCATCTGTTATACTCTATTGCTCATAACCCCATGGCATATGAGCAAAAGTATCCCATCTGTTATACTCTATTGCTCATTACCCCATGGCATATGAGCAAAAGTATCCCATCTGTTATACTGTATTGCTCATAACCACATGGCATATGAGCAAAAGTATTCCATCTGTTATACTCTGTTGCTCATAACCCCATGGCATATGAGCAAAAGTATCCCATCTGTTATACTCTGTTGCTCATAACCCCATGGCATATGAGCAAAAGTATCCCATCTGTTATACTCTGTTGCTCATAACCCCATGGCATATGAGCAAAAGTATCCCATCTGTTATACTCTATTGCTCATAACCCCATGGCATATGAGCAAAAGTATCCCATCTGTTATACTCTGTTGCTCATAACCCCATGGCATATGAGCAAAAGTATCCCATCTGTTATACTCTGTTGCTCATAACCCCATGGCATATGAGCAAAAGTATCCCATCTGTTATACTCTATTGCTCATAACCCCATGGCATATGAGCAAAAGTATCCCATCTGTTATACTCTGTTGCTCATAACCCCATGGTATATGAGCAAAAGTATCCCATCTGTTATACTCTGTTGCTCATAACCCCATGGCATATGAGCAAAAGTATCCCATCTGTTATACTCTATTGCTCATAACCCCATGGCATATGAGCAAAAGTATCCCATCTGTTATACTCTGTTGCTCATAACCCCATGGCATATGAGCAAAAGTATCCCATCTGTTATACTCTATTGCTCATAAACCCATGGCATATGAGCAAAAGTATCCCATCTGTTATACTCTGTTGCTTAGAAACATGGCATTTGACCAAAAGTATCACATCTGCAGAGCTTCACCAATAGATTCTGTTGCATACTTTGTACCAGGTGGACAGATTTGAAACACCCACAAAATTATGGTAGAGAACAATGATTGATTGATTGATTGGCATCCTGTCAGTGTCGAGAGACAACGGACAGTTAGTTGTTGACCTAGCTTTCCTGCCTCCAGCCAGGTCGGTCTTTTGCAAGTTCCTCCCAGTTGCATGTGTTCATATCCAATGCCTTCAGGTCACGCTTGCAAACATCTTTGTAGCGGAGGAAAAATCTACCTTTTTTACACTTGCCCATGGTCAGCTCTCCTTTTGGTACCTTTTGGTATTCGTCCATCCTCCATTCTGCACATGTGACCAAGCCACCGCAAGCGGCATTGGCAGAGGATCATAACTAAGCTGACAATATTTGCACAGTCCAACATTTCGTTTGAAAACATTACAATAACCAAAACAGTTGGGGGCCAAGGAGAGAAAATAGAGACGGTTACGGTATTACCTCAAAAAACAAAATAACAATGGAACTAAATATGTCCTTCATGGAATAACAAAGAACCACAGGAGGTGAAGTTAGAGAAATGGTACTGTGCATTACAGACAATGTTCAGTGTACCGACTTTAATCCATCTGATCAGTATTAATATACAACATGTGTTTTACAATACATTAACCTAAAAACGTATGTTCAGATAGTTAAAGGTGAACTAGAACTCATGATACTTATGACATATTGATGCAAATTTCATTTGATAAGGAACAATAAATTACCTGTTAGGCTTTTATCAGATGTTACATCACAGTGCACAAAAATAACATTATCTCTTCCATATTTACTTTGAAAGTCCCCCAGCACCTGACGCCCTTTGCTTTCCTGAACATCAGCCAAACAAACCTGCAAAACAGTTAGAAATAACAGTAATTTCAAGCTCATAGTATGAATTAAATTCCATTGTTTTGTATTTCAACACTGAAAAAAAAGGATGCTAAATAATTAAAAGCTGATTACAAACATGCATAGTTCATTTAATACTAAAAGTATTTACCAAGCTAGACAGGTATGTGTGGGTAGGAACCATATGAAAGCTTTTAGCATAAGGCCAACAACTCTATCTATGTAAATAAAATCATTTATATAGAAACTTCTTTGGCATTCGTTCTCAAACTCCCAATACCAAGCCCTGTAAAGTGCTTTTCAAGTAGCAGGATGTTATTCAAAGAACAGAATGTGTTGTAGTTTACAGCTTGACTGATATTTGGACCTCCAGCCTTTCCTCTTCGATCCCTTTTCCTTAGTCCACTCTGTTGCAACCTGTTACCCAGGAGCACCATATGGATATGTAGAAGGGTCTTGGCAGCGCCTGGGTCGCTTTGGGTTACTGACCGCTGCAGCTCATGCATTGCTCAGCATCTTCATCCTGTTTTAAAAATGACAACAGATAAACTAACTTTACTGTAGCACATGACTGCCAGTGATTTGACTGCCAGCGGTGTCCTGAATGCAAAACAAGATACAAGAATTTGGTTTTGGAACATCAGGACAATGAATGTGGAGGGAAAATTAAAACTAAAAAAGAAATTCAAAACTACAGATTACACATATTTGGAATATGTGAGAGTAGATGGACAGGAGTGGTCCACCGGGGTCTTTGTGCATAACAAGGACAAGAATAGCACCACTGCCCCACAGAGAGCATGTTGTAAGAGGTCACTAACTGTTTGACATGGCATAACACCGGCTATGGTTAGGTGGTTTGTTTAGAGCAGCATAGTTGACACCTAACAGGCTGCAGGTCTACTTTGCTCTAGTGTATGAGTCTATTAAGATGGACTCGCACATCGGTTACCGTCCTCCGCAGCATTTATCCCAGTACAGCGGCACAATAAGCAGGAAACCCTTCTCCCGGCTACTTCCAGCTCATACCAGAGCTAGGACCTACACAAGGGCATCTGCCCTGTAGAAGTATAGGTCAACTAAGAACTAAGATGGACAGGAGCAGGACGAATAAAGACAGCAATTGGAGAAACAATATTCTACCATGGAAGAGAGGATGGGCAACACAGTAAAGGTGTGATCATTATTCTAGTAAAGAAAATGAGGAGAACATTACCAAAATGGAAACTGATCAACAATAGACTGATATGGACGAAGACTACCAGGGAGAATTACCAACATCGATCACTATAATAAAATGTTGTGCACCAATATGTTTTTCTATCACGTGTGATGAAGACCATTACTCTTTTTGTTTATCCAGTTCGTTTCACGAAAAGAGACTGATTTGCGCAATAAATTTAATTTAAGCGAGGAAGGGTTGCGCAGTTCGTCGACCTCACTCTCTTGCCCGAGTCCAACTGAAACCAGTGACAAGACAGGTCAGGACGACTGGATATGGACTCGGATGCAGTAGAAGACCATGGCTGCCCAAGTATGTCGCCGCGTTTTGTGCGGTCCACACCACTCAGCACATTTGCTTTCATGGTAACCTGATGACGTATTTCCTGCTTTGTGGGCTGGGCTAGAACAGGGCAGGGCAAATCTAAAAAAATCTTGCCCTGTTCTTGTTTTCACTACTGTCGTTCTGATGGTTTCAATCTTCTCTCTACTTTTATGTTTTCCACCTCTTCTTTCCCTAGTCAGCTTTCCAATATACAACAGTGATGAAGAGGTAAATGGTGGTACTCAGATTTGACCTCATCATAATAATGGCAAGACAGAGGCACCTTAGTCTATACCCTCCCTCATTATTACATGGGCATAATACTTTAGTCTAATGGTAGTGAAGCACATTAAGCAAGCAGGTCAAAGGCAACGGGGTACCACCACTGAATATAGTGTATAATCACAGTTTGAAACAAGTTATATAGAAACATCAACAATCTTAAGCAGCCAAAACCATCCAGTTCCCTATGGAGCACAAATTTTCAATAAATGCACACAAAATCCTTCTGTGTCAATGCCATACGTTTTAACTCTCTCCATGTCCTCCTTATCTATGTTTTAAGCTCTCTTCTCTGAATGTCTTCCTTTATTTAATCTTACCCTGGCTATTGCAGAATAGCAATTGTCTTGTAACTCTAATTTAATTTAATCAATGGCCTAACACCAGTGCCTCATCTTCACCCCCCCCCCCCCCCCCATTATATTGTTGTTTGTCTGACTCTTTTCGTCTGTATCACATTAATGATCTGATCACACTGTGTCAAACCTTCTATTTTGCCAATTTGTTGAAGTGTATTAATGCTGACATACCTCTTACAGGTAATGTGGTAAATGACCTCACATAATAACAGTTTAGCAGTTGCTGGTGCCATCAAAGGCAGAATGGAGGTCCTATACTGCTGGGCAGCGTAAATGTCAACAGGGAGGCTTGGAGGTTGGAACACCCCAGAGTTGCACCCCCCCCCCCCCCCCCCCCCCCCCCATGTGCATTTTCAATTATAATTTCTGAATCAAGTGTACTTATTTTGTCTTGCATCTGGTTATAGTTATTGGACAGAAGTGCCAAGTCATCTGATAAGTTCAGATCATCAAAAACAATGCTAATTGAACTATCCACCACAGTATCTAAAGTAAATGGTAATCATTTACCCAATTAGGTACACTGGAATAAAGTTGATGCAGGCTCAACTGAAAATACTTTTCGCTTCGTCCCTCCACCAAGTAGGATAACTGGTATGAATCCTTCTTCTTCTTTGTTCATTCTCATATCAAGGTCCCGGTTTCTTTTACAAAGGACACCGTTGTTTGTAAGATTGTTTTATCTCCATACAGCTTTTGTCTCATCTGTCTCGTGAGGCCAGTATCGTTATCTTTTCCTGCATGAGCATGTAGCTTTGTAGGATGTGTTCCACTGTCAAGTTTGCTCCTCACATGGACACTTGTCATCTGTCCCAAACCTCATTTTGTTGTAAAGATGACCCTGAGTCTGTTATGCCCAGTTCTCAGTCTGAAGATGATGACTTGCTCTTCTCTAGTTAAGTTAAATTAGCTGTCTCCTTTTTGGTCTTGGCCTCATTATATTTGATACTCAGGTCTGTTTGTGAAGATGCTCCTCCACACTTTGCTAGTTTGTCTGCAGCTTCATTGCCTTCAATATTGCAGTGGGATGGGATCCATTGCATGACCAACCTTGGGTGTTCTGCTGAGAGCTGTGTCAGGGAGAACATAGATTGCTCAAAATCTTCATCTTTGTACTGTTTTAGCGCTGCTAATACTGAGGCAGCATCAGTCAGGAATAGTATATTTCTTGATGGATATCTTTATCTTGGATTACAAGCTCAGCTGCGACCTTCAGTGCCTCTGCTTCTGGTCGGAAGTTTTTGGAGTATGTTCCTGTTGTTAATACTCAAGTTTTTTCTTCTCAATTTCTTAGTCTGTAATCGACCCCTCCTCCTCCATTAGATGTGGCTTTGTTAGATGAGCCATCTGGGATCAAGATGCTGAGCAGTGCATGAGCTGCAGTAGTCAGCGACCCATAGCTGACTGCTAGCGTCAGGGCCTGCGAACCAGAGCTGCCAAGACCCTTCTACACCTCCACGCGGTGATCCTGGATAACAAGCTGCAGCAGGGCAGACTGGCTAAGGAGAAGGGATCGAAGTGGGAATGCTAACGTGGTACTCAAAAAATGCTTGCTGAAGTCGGATGTGTTGGACCGAAAGGTGCAAATATCGCAGTCAAGCTGTAAACTACGACACAACGCATTCTGTTCTCTGGACTAAATTCTGCTACTTAAGCGCTTTCAGGGTTTGGTAGCGGGTGATTGAGAACGAACGCAGAAGAAGAAGATGAGCCATCTGTATATACGTGTATCCATGTTTCTGGTGGGTACACTCTCCTAAAATATTCTTCTGTAATAAATTTCCTTTCAAAATCTATCTCAGTTCCCTTTTTTCCTATTCTTTCTATGGTTTCTACCATCTCAGGGGACTTGGCTTTTTTCCCTGGTGGGATTTGGGATGTTTGTTTCATATCTCTAACCACTGCCTGGATTATGATTTGGTCTGCTCTTGCAAGTTCTTTTGTTTTTTATATTTTTTTTTTTTTTTGCGTTCGCCTTATTTCTCTAATCCCCAAGGCGGTGTGCTTTGCACTGTGGTTTTTATTTTGCGCCTGTCGGCCCAGTGCATCCAACTTCAGAATGCATTTTATGTAAGGATCTGCTTCCTCCTGTATTTTCTAAGGGTTTGTTTCCCTGGGGTAACAGCCGGTGCTGTGATGGGGATCGACCCAGCTCCTTCGGATTGTGATCCGTGCCACTTAACCACTAGGCCACGCCGTCCCCGTTTATATGAAGTGGTTTCTCTTTAATCTCCCTCTTCTCATGCGATTTATCCTGTCATATATTTTTAGTGATCAGGCATTTGTTTCTTCTTCTTCTTCGTACGCAGGGCATTTGTTTCAACTTCTCCCCCTGCTGGAGTGTTTTTTAGTCTCTGCGCGTCTCCATACTTCCAATTCGTGTGATGTTCTTCATTGCATTTATTGGTGTTGTTCTCATAGCTCCAGTGATGATTTGTATACCTTGGTTTTGGGTTGTATTTATTTTTTGAATGTTATTCTTTGTTGCAGTGGACCATGCTGCTATCCCGTATTCTAGAACTGGTCTCACATAGCCTGTGAACAGTTTCTGTAGGGTGCCTGTGTCAGCTCCCCATGTTGAGCCTGAAATCTTTCTCATTATGGCCATTCTATTCTTAGCTTTGTTGGTGGTTTTTTAAATCTGGTTTTTTTATGTCAACCTTGGATCCATTGTTATTCCCAGATAACTTGGACTTATGTCAAGGGAGAAAGTCTGGCCATTTACTTTTAGGAACACTTCTTTTTCCATGTCTCTATTTTATTTAGGGCCTCTTGCAATTGGTTTCTAGCTACAGGTATAGACTCTTCGGATGTCCATAGTGCCAGGTTATCTGCATATAGTGTGTACTGTTTTATGGATTTCTGTGATTATATCATTGATTTATACGAGGAACAGCATGGGTGAGAGTATTCCACCTTGCAGAACTCCTTGTTCCATTTTCATCTTTTTGCTTAGGTGTCCTTAGAGTTGCACGCTTCCTGTCCTGTTATCTATATAATCACTGATCCACTTGCATATGTTGTTGGTTACACCCATTTGCAGTATTTTGAGTTTTAACCGCTCTTCCATATTTTATCAAAGGCTTTTTCTAGGTCTATCCAGACTGCCAGTGTTTTCTTTTTTTCTTGAAATGCATCTTCTATCTCCTGTGAGATATATGTCACCATATCTTCGGTCGATCTGTTTCTACGAAAACCTGCTTGCTAGGGAATAAGTAAATTTTTTGATTCCATATGCCAGGTTATTCTAGTGTTAAAACTATTCGTTCCATTAGTTTCACCCCACAGCTGAGTAGGCTAATAGGTCTGTAACTGCCTGGCTTCATGTTTAAGGATGGGGATAGTCCTTGCCTCATTCCACACTGTGGGGACAGTTCCTTGTTTCCGGCTTGTGTTAAAGATGTGTAGCAGTTTGTTCTTTGCTAATTTTCCCATGTTAGAGACCATTTTATTAGTTATGACATCCTTTCCTGTGGCTTTTCTCATATTGAGTTTACTAATGGCTGACTCTAGTTCTGTCATGGTGATATTTACTATCAGATGTTCCTCAGGTACCTGCATTGAGAGCTCTATGTGGTTTAGTCTTTCTTAATATACCTTTTCATGTCTGCTGGGATTTTATTTCTACTAGTTTCTGCTTTTTTCCCAGTTAGTTCCTTTCCTTTATTTTCAATTGGAAGTGTTAGCTTGTACCTGTTTTTGTCACTAAAGGCCGTTGCCAGCTTCCAGAGATTCTTTTCTCTCTATCAAAGTTGAGAGTTTCTGTATGCTCGTGACAACTTTTCTTGCATGCTTGGTTGACTGTTTTCCTATATCTTGCAGCAGCTGCCTTGGGTACGATGTTGCTGTCTTGATTTTGGCCAATTTCCGCTTTTTCTCTTGCCTCTTTTAGTTGAAATTCCATCTGTTGCACTTCAGGTGACTAATACAGTTTTTAATTTCTTCTGGCGGCTCTTGGGATGTTCTCCATTGCCTTTAGAAGACACTGGTTAAATTTTTCCACCCCCTTGCCTACTTTCTTGTGGTGGGTGTTGATGGACTGGCAGTAAAAATTTGTACTTGTGGCAAACTTCTGCCAGTCTGCTCTCTTATAGTTCCACCTAGACAATGGCTCGTAGTCTGGTGTAATGTTTCCCAGGTTTATTGTATGTTTGATGGGTCTGGGGTCACTTTCTGCAAGAGGTGCAAGTACTGTTCTTTTGGATTTTTTGGCTTAGATCGCCGGTGGTAAATGCAAGGTCAGGGGATGACATTGATGCCCATAGAACGTGGGAGGGTCGTCTGGGAGGTTGGTCAGACAGAGGTTGTCAACCTCCTATTCCTCTAGTTCGTGTCCCTTTGCATTGGTCTGTGCATAACTCTACCTCTCAGACTGGCTGTTAAAGTCTCTTGACACTATGGTTGCTTGGTCCATAATATTCGTGGCTTGTAGTGCCAGATTTTTTGTTGGCGGGCAGTACGTATTATAAATTCTGTCTGATTTGGTAAGGTTATGGGTGTGAATCCAAAGATTATACCTGATGATTCCTCAGCATATATTTGTTACAATACTCTGTTCACAAGTGGAGCGATCAAAGATCTTACTGTTTCAGTCAATGAATAGGCTGAATGTTTATGTCTTACAAAGCTTGAAACAGCTTCTAGGAGGTCTGTGTATAAAAATGTGTTTCCAGTGCCACCTGCAGAACTTTGTAAGTGCTTTGCTGTCATCACAGCTATAGGAATTTTAAATGTATTTATTAACAATATATTTGTTCGACTATTTGTCTGGTTTTCTTTACATAAAGATTCACAATGGTTTTATTTGATAGCCCTTTCAATTTTGCACAATTGTATATGAGAAACCAAGCAATTTCAGAGCCAAGGCAGAGGCACTGAAGGCTGCAGTAAAAGCAATGCTGACAGGCGAAAGCAATGAAAGCCAGATAGTCCTGTTTACAGATGCCCTGGCCGTGGTTACAGCACTAAAAAGCCAGAAAAATACTGAACTTAATGATTTAAGAGCAGTACTCTGTCAACTATGCCAGCAGTCCGCACCAAAAAGAATAGTGGTACAGTGGGTTCCATCCCACTGTAACATCCAAGGCAACGAGGAGGCAGACAGACTGGCAAAAGAAGGTGCAAGACTACCACAACCAGATTCTAGTGTGACCTACAAAGAGTCCAAACGGCTTATTAGAGCCAGATACATGGCTAAATGGGAAACAGAACATAGTGGCTACACAAAAAATGATGCCTATTACCAGCTGAACAGAAGAGAGCAGGTCGTGGTTTTCAGACTCCGCACAGGCCACAACAGACTGAGGTACCATCTATTCAATAAACTGAAGATAGGTGGCACTGACGAATGCACCTGTGGTACAGGGAAAATGACAGCTGAACATCTGCTGCAAAATTGCCCGACATACGAGGACCAGAGAAAGCACATGTGGCCATCACCAGTGGAAACACTAGACAAGCTGTATGGCAGTGTTGACAGACTCAGGATGACAGCTGCTTTCTTCGAACAAATTCAAGTTGACGTTTGACAGCGTACGAAGAAGAAGAAGAAGTATATGAGAAACAATGTAATGTTTAAAATAAAATTATTATAAAATGTGTAACAGCACTCCTCTTAACCTCAAAATATAATCCTGAAAGATGGCATAAAAATGTGGATTAAGTATGAATATACTAAGAGTTAAAGACAATTTGCCTGACTTGGTAATTAAGCTGTTACCTTACAACCTCGTACTAACAGAGCTTCAGAAAAGGCCTTTCCTAGACCTTGTGCTGCGCCTGTCACAAGGGCTGCTACGTGATGAATTGACTGCATTTTTTTCTATAAATAAAAAGTTTATTGTTTCCAATTGCAGTAAAATGTAAAAAGGTAAATAGATATTTATGTGTTGTTAAGTTTATTGCTTTTGACCTATGTGCGCGGCCAAGATGTAGCACTGCATGAGCTGACAGCAGCAGGATGAATCTCGAAGAAGATGGCCTATGTGTGCTGTATCATACTGTATGATAAGAGCCGAAACTGCAGCACTGCATGAGCTGACAGCAGCCAGCGACTCAGCAAACCACAGCTGACCAAGAATATTTAGCGTCCACATTGTGGCCTTGGAAACAAGTTGCATTGGTCACTAGTGCAATCTGACTATGAGATAACAGAGGAAGACAAAACCGGTATAAAAAAAAGCCAGCTGAAATTGGATGTGTTGGGCCAAAAGGTGCAGAAATCACAGCCTTGTTGTAAACTATGACGTCTTTCAGAAGAAGAAAATACTGTTGATTTGTGGTTATATGATTCTCCTTTTTGCACTAAATCAAGCATATGCCCTTCATTATTGCTGTCCCTTTGCAGGAAGCTTCTATCCAAAGATTTTTAAGTGGTGGTATCATACTAATGGTTTATGATGATGGAGTTGCTTGCCCATGCACAGACCTCTTTAGCCACCTTTAAAATGTTTATTTCAACATAAACATTTTCATCATTTTCATTCTAAATGTCAAGTCGCAACTGTCCCTCGTCAGCGATTTGTATTTGGAGTTGTCTTCTTCGAGCTGATAGATATATTATTTTGTTGTTACATTTTGATATGCAAAGACTGGAAAGAATCTATAAAAATCAGAGCACTGAACTCGCTCATGGGAACAGGCCATATTGAATGAGAGCTATCGTATAATAATTAATACTCTGTAATATACACATGATTGTTTCCGAAATATGAATGTAAATACACACAGGCGCATGCTATTAGTATCTAATATGAATATTATGGTTTTACTTGTTATAGAAGAGCAGTCTTCATACCGTGTGTTATTAGTTTTGAAGTTATGAATCTGTGGACTGTGGGTCAAAGGTAGTATCACTATCAACCTGTGCACAGTGCTGTAGATGTACTATACTAAAGTGGTAAAGCTAGATTTAAGCCCAAAATTAAGTAAATTAAATATTTAATATATCATTATGTTTTTTGATATAATAAAATTCAAAGTACTTGGGACGTGAAAAAGAAAGCAACCTTGCTTTTATAAGTTCAAGTCAGTCCCAATAGCTCTATATTCTTAACAGTGAAGTTATTATGAACTGCCAGGTAGGATAATAAAATGTTCTGCTCGGCAAGTTACGACGACGACAACAACAAAAAACCAAACCGAATGACTAACAAGCATACTGTTAATTTTACGAGAACAAAAACATAAGTATGTCAGCCTTACTGAAAACACAGAAGGGAAAACATCCGTTGAACGGATATCAGTATACAATCTAACACAAATAAAAATATCGGTCATCAGTGCAGCCGGAGGTGTGGAGTAGACGTTTACGTTAAATAAGTCACGCATTGAGAAAACCAACTGATGAGATTACAAAGCATTCGTTGATCTGGAATCCCCATGGTAGGAGACATAGGAGAACAGCCAAATTTGAAGGAAACAGGGAAAACGTGGAGTGAATATTTTTGGGTAGGAGAACTTGGCGTGTAATTATTGAAGACACGTGCTTCAAAAGTTTAAAAGGTTTAAATTGATGATTAGTGAATAAAAATATTCGATTTAGGCGACTAAGTGTTTAAAGTAGAAGGAATAATGCGATTATATATAACGCGGACAGCTATACACATTTTCTCCTTTCCCTTTCCATTAAACTCGTTATTCACATGGCGCTCCAGTTGACAATTTGATCAGCTATTACAAGGGGCTTGTCATAAGTCTTTACCCTGACCATGATGGAGTAGGAGGAGAAAGTTGAAATTTGCACAGTGCTTATTCCTTCTCAATGTAGCCACCACCTGGATTAAAAATATCTGCCATCTCTGCGTGACCTTGAAAAGACCTTCAGAATAAAATAACATATTTTTCGAACTAAATCAGTGACCACAAACTAGTATGACATTTTCGTCACTGTCAAAGTGATTTCCTTTCAGCTGTTTTTTTAAGTTTTGGGAAAAAAAGAAAGTCTGATTGAATTAAATCCGAAGAATATGGTGGGTGTGGAAGAATTTCAATATTCAAATCGTTGGCTGTTTGCAGCACAAGCCTTGCTTTATGGAAGGGTGCGTTGTCTTAAAGCAAAGACGGAATTTGAGTGCACGCTAACCCTCGTCTTCTGGTCACAGTCTTTCTTAGTGTAGTAAGGAGATCTGCATAATATTGCCAATTAACTGTGTTGCCATGAGGCAAGTAATCTTTCAATATGACACATTTGACGTCCCCTAAAAACAGTCAGCATCACTTTTCTAGCAGATTTCTGTGCTCTTGTCTTGACGTGTGTTGGTGAGCCTGGGGTTTTCCACTGCATGCTGGAAATTGTGGATTCTGGGTCATAAAGTGAACTTAAGTCTCATCTACTGTCACCATGGTCGGCAACATGTTTTTCGACCGACACATTTTGAGTATCTGGCCACATCAATCAACCCTCGTTAGTTTCTGTTCACATGTCAGCAGACGCGGGACCCACTGGACACACACTTTTCTCATGTTGTGTTGTGTTCCTGTCTGTTGTGTTAAATTCTAAAAAAACTGTACACTCATTCAGTTTTGCCGACCTAGATATCTCTGTAATTGTCATTTTCCTATCCTGGTCAATGATTTTCTTCACTCTTGCAGCATTTTCATCGCTGCACTCTGAGGATGGTCTTCCTGATCTTGGAAGATCAGCAACATGGAAACGGCCACATTTAAACTGCATCCACCAGTTTTTTATTTGTTTTTTTTGTTTTTTTGTTACAGAAGTATACGAAGGACAGAATTCCTCAAACACTGGTTCCATCTCCCTGTGTATTTCTGTAGGTGTTTCCCCCTGCAACATCAAGAATTTTATCACAGTTCTGGACTCTGATTTCTTTATTGTTCCGACAAACCGTTAGGGTAGCAGATCTGGTCAATGAGGTGTGTTGCGCCATGTACCATTCCGGGTAAACCTGTCGAAGAGGGAAATTCATTCTTCTCAAGTCCAGTACAAATTGAATGAGCTACATATGTGCAAAATTTCAACTTTCTCCTCTTATTCCTTCATAGTCAGGGTAAAGACTTACGTCAAACCCCTTATATTTGTCACTTACTGCGAATATTTCTTATTCGAAGGTGGTACAAATTATTTCTTATGCATGAAGTGGAGCCTTAAATAGTTGCCTGCGTCAAACCGGTGGCCCTAAGAAGAAGTGATGTCTGTGGGAAGATGTACAAGTGGATCAACCACTACCTCAAACAAAGAACGGCCAGAGTCCAAGTACAAGGGCAGATGAGCAAAAAGGTGACACTCGAGCAGGGAGTACCCCAAGGGGGAGTATTGTCACCCACACTCTTCCTGGTATATATAAACGATATTACAGAGAATATACCAAGAAGAGTCCATAGCTCAATGTTTGCAGACGATCTGGCTATGTGGACCTCTGAAAAGAATCTCACCATAGCAAGAAATCGGATGCAGACGGCCCTAACATCGCTGGAAGAGTGGGCGAACTCATGGCTGGTCAAAATAAACGAGGAGAAAACCACATGCACAATATTCTCGCTTTCATTAAAACCCCAAAGTACCAAATTAAGTCTAAATGGCAAAATCCTGCAGCCAAACGACAACCCAACCTATCTGGGAGTCACATTTGATCGGCGCATGACATGGAAAAGTCAGATTGAGAGAAACCGAATGAAAGCCAGAGAAAGAATGGCAATCATGAGGAAACTTGCTGGCACAAGCTGGGGAGCAGACGAAGGCATACTAAAGAAACTGTACACTGGAAGAGTGAGACCAGTTCTCGAGTATGGCATTGCGGCATGGACAACAGCAGCGAAGGCGAACTTCGATAAAGTTAACAAACTTCAAAACCAAGCCATGAGAATTATAACAGGTGGCATGAAGTCAACGCCAATTGTAGAACTTGAAAAGATTACAAAACTGCAATCCATGACCGATAGAAGAGACTGCAGAGCCCAGCTGCAGTCAGAGAAACTCCGAAGACTGACGGACCATCCAATGTACCAGAGACTAAACAATTTGGGAAATGGGAAACTAAAGCGGAGAAACTTTGCAGAAATAGCCAAAGCAAAGATGCACGAAGATCCCATAAACGCACTAACAACACCAAAACCCATCACTACTGTACGAAAACCTACCTGGAGGCAGGATATATTTCCAGAGGTGGTAGAAAATATACCAGGTATTGCAAACAAAAACTGCCAGACTGAAAAAGAAAGGAGAGACACTACCCTAAGCTTCATAACGAAAAGCTACCCAAGCATGGACTGGACCCATGCATACACCGACGGTTCTGTAACAAACACTACACAGAACGGAGGGGCAGGAGCATTCCTGAACCTACCAAATGGCAGAAAAATAACACTGTCATTCGCTACTGGTAAGTACACAAGCAATTTCAGAGCGGAGGCAGAGGCACTGAGGGCGGCAGTGGAGGAAATGGTGACACACAGTGAAAATGAGAGCCATATAGTCCTGCTGACAGATGCTCTCGCCGTAGTCACAGCGCTAAAAAGCCAGAAAAACACTGAGCTTAATTACTTAAGAGCAGCACTCTGCAAACTGTGCCAGCAGTCCGCACCAAAAAGGGTAGTGGTACAGTGGGTTCCGTCACACTACAACATCCAAGGCAACGAGGAGGCAGACAGACTGGCAAAAGAAGGTGCAAGACTACCACAAACAGATACTAGTACGACGTACGAAGAGTCAAAACGGCTTATCAAAGCCAGATACATGACCAAATGGGAAATCGAACATACTGGTTACACCAAAAACGATGCCTATTACCAGTTGAACCGAAGAGAACAGGTCGTTGTCTTCAGACTTCGCACTGGCCACAACAGACTGAGGTACCACCTATTCAACAAATTGAAGATAGGGTGTACCGACGAATGCCCGTGTGGTACTGGTAAAAGGACCACTGAACATCTGCTGCAGAACTGCCCGACATACGAGGATCAGAGAGAGCAGATGTGGCCATTACCAGTGGAACTGCAAGACAAGCTCTATGGCAGTGGCGAGAGCCTCAGGATGACCGCCGCTTTTTTCGAAAAAATAATGGTTACTGTCTGACTGTGTACGCAGAAGAAGAAGAAGAAGAAACCGGTGGCCAAAAGAAGCGTTTCAAAGACTCCCTTAAAGTATCTAGGACACGCTTCAGTATCGATGCAAACGCATAGGCATGTCTCGCACAGGACCGCAAAGCATGGTGTAGAAACCACCATCAGAGGCACCTTCATTGCTGAGGAACGGTGCACCTTCGAAAAACAGAAAAAACGCACTTTGCGAAAAGACAAAACAACTGACACATGTCCAATTCTCACATTAAATGCTACATATGTGGAAGGATTTTCTTTGCTAGAATTGGACTATACATCCACCTATGAACTCACTAGTGAGGTGCAGCACATGTCTGACTGGTATTGTCATCATCGTTTGCGATATACAGCTATTATTATTATTTGGCGTATAGTGATGTTTGGCTCGTAGTAGGGCTCCCCGGTCGCAGGTAAGAGACATTACCTTAATTTTCTTGGAGTGAGATCAAAAGTTCATGATTTTACCTCTTGTAGCATCTTGTCTCCCAGTACAATCTGATTGTTATTAGTTGCTTTTATTCTTACAATCTGTGTTTAAAAAAAAACATCTTTGTACCCTCAGACCTAATTTAAGTGACCATTCAGTAAGTGCATTTATTTTATTTTGCATGTCATCATGGTTGTGGGACAGATGAGACATTTCATCAGCAAAGTCCAGATCATCAAGTCGATTTGAAACTATAGCGAGAAAAAATCTGGTCACCATAGGTCTTTTCTTCAAACGTAAACAACAACGTAGATAATGTCCAGATCACTTGCACGTGGTGCTCCCAATATTATGGTTGCTGGTAAGATAAGTATGAAGTGATAGAGACGGCATGATGCACATTATGTATATTGATCGTTAGTTATTCTTAAAGTTATCAGTCTAGGGAGAATTCGTGCTTTATACAATCGTGTTATTGATTAGCAGCTAGGCAGTGGAGTAGTGGAGTTGGCTAACCCCAATCATGAATCAATTCAATCCAAACCCAAGCCCCAAAGGAGTCCCTAAATGAACTGTTCTTGCTGATGTCATCAGTGATAATCAGATCATATTTTACTATAATAAAGGCGATCTGCAACGTCACCTAACCTTTCTCAATTTCGCTTGTAATGGATATGACTTGAAGATCAACATAGAAAATCGGCAAACACATGATATGCAGAGATTTGTTTCCACAGCGGTTACAAAAGGTCGAAAGTCTCGAACATGTAATGGTTCAAATACGTAGTGTAGATAGCGTGTTCACTGACCGTCTGACGACGGCAGAATGGACACAGATCGCATATAGAATTTAGAAAAACCGTGCCTTCTATAAAATTTAACAGCTTTCAAAACCCCCTTTCCTAAGTGCTCCTTTCAACTAATAGTTAGTAGTAATAGTAATAGGAGGAACATTTTAGTCAATTAGTGTTTATCCCTACCTTGTGTACTCAGTCTTGGTTTTTACTTTTTTACTAATACTAGAAAGACATAAGGGTGAACTGTGAGAAGATGCAATATGTAAGAAGTGTACCTGGAAAGACAATCTGTGATGAAATCTGTAACACCCCGTCGAGACAGATAGTGAGGACAAATTCAGTTAATTTCTACATTGAATCCCAAAATATTAAGTGGTTTGGACATTTGGTCAGCATGCATTATGACCAGCCTGCAGTGAGAGCATATCATATGCAAGTCTCTGGTCTATTTGCAAGGGGTAAGCCTTGGCATAGGTGGATCAAGCGTGTTTCTGAAACATTCAGGAAGTTCAACTTAACGACAGCACAACAGTTCCTACCTGGCGATAACAAGAAATATACGCATCCCACCTCTCTGTGATGCCACACATCAAGGAAAGTAGTACAAAATAAGAAGAAGCCAGTCAGGTCTTAAATTTTCTGCCAATTTGCAGTTTACACAACACCCTGCTGATTGCTCATTGCTACTGTGTAAAGTATGCATGAAATAATTGGGATGCTCTCCCTCACTCAGTGGTTTTCTGAAAAGTCTGACCTATTATTTCTATAAACTGATAATTAGTCATATTTATGATATGACATAATTTAAAGAATTTATTTTGTGTAAATTTATACTCAATGAAATCAATCTTCCTATTTATGTTTCGACTTTTAATTGAACTTTATAATAAGTGAGTAAATAATAATGAGTAAACCCAGACAGAAAATCTGAAGTGATAGCGCCTAAGGTGGATGGTTTGAAAATTGCAAAATCATTCCGGCAGCTCCAGCAGCTGAGCTAGTGCCAAATGGTCATGCTTTGCATTCCTTTGAATTGCACCAGTGAGGCTGAGAGGGGTATCCTGCAGTTTGAGCAGTCCAGGGTATCCATATTTTGTGCCCTGGAGAGGCTATTCCAGCCTCGCTCTTGAGTGAGGACACAACACAGAGCTGGCAGTTTACGGGTTATAAGTCCCACCTGATTGGCGTGGGGAAGGGGTGCACCGGGTCAGCTTCGATGGTGGGAGGGATCATTGCTTGACTACCGCCTGCCTCAGCCAAATAGCCCCGGTCAGTAGGGTGTCGATTCACCAACATCTGCTTGCTCCATTGGGTGCCTGGAGCTTAGTGCATGCATGACAAGCGGATGTTAATTTTACACCAAACAAAACCAAAATTAAAAAGAAGACTCCAGCTCTTCGATCAAGCTGGAATGTGCGTACTATGTGTACAGGTATCTCTGATGATCTTTAAGAGGTTGATGCCAGAAAAACAGCCATCATTGATAGGGACTCTCTCGATTGAATGTGGACATAGCTGACCTACAGGAAACCAGACTTGCCTCTAGTGGCTCACTAAGAGAGAAAAACTACACTTTCTTCTGGAAAGGTCATGAACCTGAGGAATCTCGACAGCAAGGCGTTGGTTTTGCTATTAAAAACACACTTATGGTCTCAGTTGATTATCCTTCATAGGGCTCTGAGAAGTTACTGGCCATTCGCCTAATTACCAGGTCCTGTTAATATCCTCAGCGTCTATGCCTCAACCCTGATATCTTTGGAGGAAGCGAAGGATCAATTATATGGTCAGCTGGAGGAAATGATCAAGAACAGCCCCAGGGAAGAAGCACTCATCCTTCTCTGTGACTTTAATGCTAGAGTAGGTGGGGACCACATAGCATGGCCCACCTGCCTTGGACATTCATGGTATTAGCAGGGTAAATGACAATGGTCAGAGGTTGCTGGAGCTGTGCACTCAACAAGGCCTATGTATCGAAAATACTTTCTTCAAGGGCAGGCCACAACATAAAGTATCCTGGAAACACCCAAGGTCACATCAAATCGACTTGATTGTCACCAGACGTTCAGCTCTAAACATGGTCCTCTCCACTAGAAGCTATCAGAGTGCAGCTCCAAACAAATGGGGAATCCCCGGATCAACAACGTGCAAATGATTATTCCTTTCAAGGCGGAGATGTTTGTGTCTGACTTGAATCTTGTTCTTTAGGGAGGATCTGAGTGTGACGCCACAGCTAAGTGGAACCTTATGAAAAGTGCCATCTATAGTACAGCATTAGCTATGTTTGGCATGCGGTATGACCAATCACGACTGGTTCAATACACATCTCGCAAGAATGGAACCAGTAATTGAGGCCAAGCGAGAAGCTTTCATCAATTATAAAAAATGTCAAAATGAGAGTATGCTTGCTACCCTCAGGATGGCCTGAGGCATCAATCACTGAACATCTAGACAATGATCGAAGGAGTACCGGTAGAAACTGTGTGAAGAAATTCAGCTAAATGCAGAAACGGGAAATATCCAAGGCATGTATAGAGGCGTAAAGATGGCACTGGGACCTACCGCGAGAAGTGCTGCCCCCCTGTAATCTCTGACAGGTGTGAGAATCATGGGCCGTGACCAGCAGATGGTGGAGCACTACTCTACTCTTGGGAAACAGTGATCACTGATGAGGCCTTGTACAGGCTACCTGCGTACGAAGAAGAAGTACAGGCTACAGACCCTGCCAATTATGGAGGAACGACCTACTCTAGATGAGCTTGATAAGACTTTCAACTACCTCTAAAATGGCAAAGCACCAGGGGGAGATGGTTTTCCACCCAAAGCCATAAAATGTGGGAAATCAGCCCTAGCTCAGCTGATGTTTGATCTTTTATGCCTCTGCTGGAATGAAGGTGCAGTCCCCCAAGATATGCGTGACACCACCATTGTGACTATTTACAAAAACAAAGGTGACCGTTGGGACTGCAATAATTATAAAGGGATATAGCTTCTGAGCGTTGTAGGCAAAGTTTACGCCCGCATGCTACTAAACAGGTTGAGACTGCTCGCGGACAAGGTGTACCCAGAATCCCAGTGGGGCTTTAGAGTAGGTAGATCAACAACGGATATGATTTTCTCTCTTCGCCAAATCCAGGAGAAGTGCAGAGAATAAGACCAGCTGCTCTTTATGATGTTTCTAGATCTCACCTAAGCCTTCGACTTGGTTAGTAGAAAGGGTTTATTCGAACTCCTCGAAAAGATCGGCTGCCCCCAAAAATTGTAGCATGATAATTTCTTTTCACACTGATATGAAGGGGTCAGTTCTATACGTTGGATCATCTTCAAACATTTTTCCCATCAAGAGTGGAGGGAAGCAGGGATGCGTGCCCGGCTGACCCTCTTTGGGATCTTCTTATTCGTGCTTCTATCCTACGCTTATGATAATCTATGTACTGTGTTTATCTGTACACCAGGTCAGATGGGCGGCTGTTTAACCTGTCCCGACTGCGTGCAAGGACCAAGGTGAGGACGGTGCTCATTAGGGAGATGCTATTTACGGATGATGTAGCTCTGGTGACAAATAGTGAGGAGGCCTTACAGAGATTGGGAGACAGATTCGCCGAGGGGTGTAAGCAGTTCGATCTCACCATAAGTCTGGAAAAGACAAAGGTCTGCACCCAGGGCATTACCACTACGCCTTCCATAAAGATTGATGGCGTCACTCTGGAGGTCGTCAACAAGTTTCACTTATCTGGAGTCTGCCATCAACACTCTCTCGCTCGAGAAGGAGATAGACAGTAGGCTTGGCAGGGCAAGTACCGCCATGGACCGCCTGACGAAGAGAATCTGGGAAAACACTGCGCTATCTCATTACACCAAGGTCAGGGTCTATCAGACCTGCGTTCTTGGCACTCTCTTGTAGGGAAGCGAGACTTGGAGCACTTACACTAAACTGGAACATCGGCTGAACACCTTTCACATGAGGTGTCTATGGCGTATATTGGGGATTAGGTGGCAAGAGAGAGTGTCACATAATACGGTTTTACAGAGAGCAAACACTTACAGCATGTACTTGATGTTGAGCCAGTGGCGTCTACGGTGGTTGGGATATGTTTATCGCATGGAAGATGAGAGGCTGCCAAAGGATATCCTTTATGGACAGTTAGCCATTAAAGTTAGAAGAATTGGCCGTCCCACACTGCGATTCAAGGACGTATGCAAGAGGGACATGAAGTCATGCGGCATCCCATCCAAGGGCTGGGAAGAAATTGCTCAAGATCGAGCTATCTGAAGACAGTCAGTTGGAGGGAGCATAGTGGCTGCTGATGCTAGTAGAGGTCTTCTGGCTGCAGAGAAAAGAGAAAGACTGAAGAGATCAAGGAACAGCCAGGCATGCCAGCCTCCTCAGTATAGTTGTACAATCTGTGGCAGGGACTGTCACTCGCGGATTGGCCTTTACAGCCATAGCAGACAGTGTCGAAATATAGGAGACAGAGCTGGACAAAACTTACAGGGCGCCACGCACATGGTCTATAGAGACTGGGACGCCTATGATGATGATGATATTAAAATAAATGATATATATGATCTATACTGCAATGCACAAGCTCCATGTCATGAAATCTGCTGAAAAGCGTTGGACATGCCACTCACCAAATGAGTGGAGCAAAGCTGAAATCGACTAAATGTTCAGCTGTGACGTGACATTTTGTTACTAACTAACGTGACATTTTGATACTGTACTGTACTGACTTGATATAACGGTAGAAAAATAACACTGTCAGTGGCTACTGGAAAATTTCAAGCAATTTCAGTAAGAGCAGTACTCTGTCAACTATGCCAGCAGTCCGCACCAAAAAGAGTAGTGGTACAGATGGTTCCATCCCACTGTAACATTCAAGGCAACGAGGAGGCAGACAGACTGCCAAAAGAAGGTGCAAGATTACCACAACCAGATTCTAGTGTGACCTACGAAGAGTCCAAAAGGTTTATTAGGGCCAGATACATGGCCAAATGGGAAACAGAGCAAACTGGCTACACAAAAAATGATGCCTTTTACCAGTTGAACAGAAGAGAGCAGGTTGTGGTCTTCAGACTCCGCACAGGCCACAACAGGCTGAGGTACAATCTATTCAATAAACTGAAGATAGGTGGCACTGACGAATGCACCTGTGGTACAGGGAAAATGACTGCTATACATCTGCTGCAAAATTGCCCAACATACAAGGACCAGAGAAAGCACATGTGGCCATCACCAGTGGCAACACTAGACAAGCTCTATGGCAGTGTCGACAGCCTCAGGATGACAGCTGCTTTCTTCTAACAAATTCAAGTTGACGTCTGATAGCGTACGAAGAAGAAGAAGTACTGACTTGATATAGGCAGCGTCCGCAGGCCGATCGATTAGGGCAACATTGAACCTGATCATTCCTCCCCTCAAACAGTAATCCCAGGTGCCCACAACATTAGATGCTGCGAAGTTTGCGGATCTTATTCAAAACCAGAATTGGCAATGTGCAGGATCTCCTACTTGTCACCTGAAACTAGTGATGCGTGTTCTGAATAGCTGTACAACCGCTGCCAAAATACCCAAACCAGCAGCAGGAAACCTTATCAGTGTGGGTACACAGCAACTTCTTGCAACTAGAAAAATGCTCAGGATCAGAGGTGGACTAAATAGGATCGCCCTCTGTGAACTAAACAAGAAGATCAGACACAGACTCAAAGAAGATTATGAGCAGTTAGCTTACAATGTCTGATAAAGATATCTGAGACAAGAAGTATTATCACAGACTGAAGGAAAACACTACAACAAAAGAAGAACGTCATGACAGCCTCGAAGAAGGAAGATAGAGAGCAAATCGAGAATAAATGCACAAAGTTCTACATGGGTATCTTCACATAAAAAACAGTAGTGACCAACAAACTACTAAAATAGATTCTGAGTCACTGTCCAAAGTAGATAGTGACGAGGTCCTACATGTGACCAATACCTAAAATCTGGATGGAGTCACTACAGAAATGATCAAGACTGGCACAAATACACGTGCCTGCCAACTGGCCATACTTTTCAATATCTGTCTTCATACAAGACAAATTTCAAATTAGTGGAAGGCTCCAAGACAACTCTAATCCATAAAAAAGGTGACAGATAAATTCTGGCTAACTACCGTCCAATCTGCTTGCTATAAACTATTTATAAACTGTTCACAAAGTCATTATCTGCAGATTAGAAAGGCAACTCGACGAGAACAGACAGGTTTCATGAAGGGTTACTCAACCAATTAACACATCAACCAGTTGATGCCCCTATGCATTGTATTTGTAGACTGTGAAAAGACCTTTGAAAGTGTGTCAACAACTGCAGTGGGTAATGCCATGAACCAAGGTATCGAAGAAAAATGCGCCAAGATTTTAGAGAAGATAAATGATCATTGTTGGAAATGTCACAACCTAATTAATGCTATTGTACAAAAATGAATTTTCTCACCCCCAACCTCCTGAAAAAATATAACCTCTTGACCACTAGAAATATTAAATGCTACTCACAGTAGAAAATGAAGTACACAATGAATCAAAAGATGTATATGCATTCTGCTTTTCTGATACTGTGCTTAAAGCAGATGTTTCCCTGTTTTACCACAAGATTGTCACATGGTGGTAGTTATAGTATTTTGCTTATATTATGGAAAGTGTTACTATAGTGGCCATTAATTTAGTAGATCCCTGATAACTTTGCAATAGTCATCAACGGATATAATTTCTTACTCAGTCGCTACTTTTCTACCCTAACCCTGAGCTGTCGAAGCAATTAAAAGATATCTTCTTCATTTTCATTTACTGTTTTCATCATCAAAATGTTTTTTTTTAAACAGTTATTATAATCAGCATATTTGCAGTGATGCCATTTTTTAAATCTTTGGTTTAATTCTTATATTTCAGGGACCCCTGGTACGGGTAAAACAACCGTAGCCAGAGAGCTAGCTCAGCGAAGTGGACTCAACTACATTGATGTTGGTGAAGTTGTGGAAAGTGCTGATTGTTTAGATGGCTATGATGAGGAGCTGCAATGTGGCATCCTTGATGAAGACAGGGTAAAAGATAATTACATACTCCTGATACATTTTCTCAGGTGACCCTTCATACTTGATTCCAAACTTCTGCAATCTCAAGATTGCTGATTCACCCACTCAAGTGTCTTTTAATTAACATGCAGTGAATATGTGATTTCAGGATACCTTTTTTTATCTGGATTTTATTGTCAGTGATTCACATCTGTACCTCCTTTTTACAATGATTATTTAAACTCCATTTTAAATACATTCTAATTAGTAAAGAAGATAACTGGGCATGAATAGGACTGTAGTATTTTGAAGTGTTGAGGTGAAACAGACCAATGATTATATTAATATTTGTTGGTCATTTTAAAAGTAACATGATGACATTGAGGTTGCTGGAATTGTGCCAAATATATAAACATAGCCGGGTAGACTTGAAAGACCATGCTATCGATATGAACATTTTTGTGAATTTTATATATTTACTTTTCTATTTATATGTGAGTTGTAAACATTCAAAGTGTGTATATCCATTTATTACACTGAATTTATAACTTGCATCCACATATAGAACACCTATTTGATCAGATAAAGTGGAATTTTCTGGTTTAATTGTCAAAAATGACTGGCGAAAAGTGTCTCATTGCCGGTGATTATAATGCTACATCTAAGGAGTGTGAAATAACCACTGAAAATAGGCAAGGAATTGCTTTGGACCAGGCACAACACACAAACCTTGCAGTCGAGAATGACGTGAATTCATAAGATTAGCATCTCATCCTAGGGATACAGATGGTGTCATCAATCTCGCACTGATATCTAGTGATATTGTTCCCCTCGCACACTGAAATGTACTGGGGACACAGGGAAGTGACCACATGCCATGTATTGTACTTATGAAAGTTAAACCCACCAGACACGGGAAACCCAAATAGATGTTTGATAACATTCAGATGACCACAACAATGGCGTACATAAACTGCGCTGGACTGGGCACAAGACCACTAGATCCCCATTTGTTCAAATACACTGGTGAAATCAAACTAGAACAGGCATCGAGAGAAAAGAGGACAACAAAAGAGTTGTGGAAAGTCAGAAAGAGATGGCTTAACTCATTAACTTCTTCTTTTGTTCTACTGCCCTTGCCATTTGGTGTCGCAGAGAGGTGGGATGCGTAGATTACTTGTTATTGCCAAGTGGGAGACTTGTGCGGTCTTTAGGTGTAGCTTCCTGAGAGTGTCAGAGACGCCCTCAATTCATCGATGTCGAGGTCTGCTTTTTGCTCATGGTCTGGAGACCTGCATATAATAGTTGTTGTCCATCACAAGTGATGAAGACCACTCTCTTTGTTCAGCCGTGTGGACAGTCGTATCTCTTGCTGTGTCCGCTGAAATGGGTGACTTGCGCCGTGATTTAGATTAAAGTGAGGAAGAAACTGCGCCTTTTGTCAACCTCACTCACAGAGCCTAAGCTACCTTTTGCCAGTGGCAAGACATTCATCAAGACGACTGGAGTTAGCATAGGATGCAGATTGTGCCTCAGGGTTACCACCAAAGCCTTTCCGTAAACATGTAACATAACCCACGGGGTAGAAATGTGGGATGGCATCTAACGCAGTTTGTCGTGCCTTTTCGATAACCACAAGAGGTCGTATGGACACCACTCAGCATGTGAGTCTGGCATCTCTCCCCAGCTGTATTCATCTCATCATAGTAGCATCTAAAATTTCCACATGCCAAATTCGTGAAGGTGAACCGGCAGAACTAACCCGTGAAATACGACACAGGTATAAGCGTAGTTCCATTCAGCCGGCGTCCAGACCAGGATAAACAGATGGAAGAAATCACAAAAAAAAGAACGAAATAACAAGTTCAGACGGAAAACAACACCACGTTTCCGTGAACACAAGTGTAAGTCGTCGACTAGTGTGAATTCCAGGCAAATCCGTGATCTGGCGGCATCCATAATGATCCGAAATAGTAGAGAAATGTAGACTCGCAGCCAGTTATGGCGCCATCTTTGCCAGATTTTTAAAAAACCTTTATGCTATTTTTTTTTTTCTCAAAAGAATTGGAAGTAACTAGATAATTGAAAAAATTAATAAATATTAGTTGTTTGCGAATGCCCACAATGAGTAGGTTACTCTTATGTGCATAATAATAATATATAACCCGCCACTTAACATTCTTTTCAGGGTGCACATAAGAGTAACCTACTCATTGTGGGCATTCGCAAACAACTAATATTTATTAATTTTTTCAATTATCTAGTTACTTCCAATTCTTTTGAGAAAAAAAAAAATAGCATAAAGGTTATTAATTTTAATTGGAACATATTTAAATACACTAATTTATAAGTAATGTCACTTAAGGAGCTCTGTGTCTAAAACAATTTTTAGGGTGCAGGTGGGGCCTTTCGGAACAACCAAATGCAGTAAAAGTTTATCGGTGCTCTTTTTGTAGGAGTTGAACACACTTTGTTATTTTGTACCTGCTTCTTGATTGTAGATACTATCTCAGGAGGGATTATGAAGTCACCATATCAATAAGCTGGTGAATTAATTTTTCCTTGAATTTTTTTTTCATGAAAGAGGTTTATCACCAGGATGGCTTAGCGTATTCTTTATGTCAGCATCAGTAATTTCAGACCGCTGTTCTCTTTCTTGAGCTGCGTTATCTCCTGGACCATTTTTACCTTTAATTGATGTCTTGGTAACTTGACAGCGCTTTGATAGTCCAGGATTTGTTGGTTGTTTGCATCTTCACTAAAATCACTGCGTTTATTACTACTACCATTGCTATCATCATTATCAGAATCATTAAAATCACCCCCCCACATCGTTTTCGCTATCTTCGATGTCACTAAATCTATCACACATCTCCTGAAACAATTTCCTAACCTGTTCAGCAATTAGGCGAGGCGTGCAAGTGTTGTTTGTGAATTGTTTGCTAGCTGCCATGGTAAACAACTTCGTGACAAATTTTAAACTAAAACATATGCTTCAATTGATATCGATATCAACACATGCAATAACGTTTTGATTTGGAAAGGTCATTTCCTGTGATAATTAAAATATTGGGATAGGATTTTGACGTGATTAGTATTTTTTTTTAGATTTGTATCTAACTTTACCATACTGGGCGCCAATAACAGCTTTTGGCCATAATGAGTAAATCTATAAGGAGCTTGTGCTAGTGAATGAGTTAAGAATGTTGTCAAGGTGAATGCGTAAAACATTAGTAACCAAATTGTTACAAAGTCTCAGTGAGGGAATTGAAGAACGAGAGATTATAAAAATGTATAACAAGGGTGTGTGATGATAATACCCACCTTCCAGAAATTCTGGCTCGTGCATCAAAAGATTAATGGGAAGAATACAGGCTAGCTAATCTTCACCATTCAAGACTCCACAGGGTCACGACAGATGACAAGAACATTCTTGGATTTTTTAATCAATATGTTGCTCAGATAGATGAAAGGGAACTATCAGAAAATTAGAAAATATATTTTAGACACTTGCTTATGTAAACCTATTAACTGAGGCAAAGGTAGCACATATTTTATGCTCCAGCAAGAAACTGGCCCAGGTCTTGATGGAGTACAGCATTGTCACCTAAAGCAGCTGGGTGAAGTGATTAGAAATGTACTGAACGATTTCAATACTACTGTAGAGAAGGCATCAGTGCCTTAGTACTGGCTCCATAGCTATCTACACCCACTCCTTAAACTTTTATTCTCAAACAGGAATTTCACATTTCTCATTAGTTAGAACAACCACTTTACATAGTGACCAGAAAAATGTCCCGCCTAGAACGTGAACACATTCTACATGATACCCTGGACAGTTGCAGACCTGAAGCAATGCTGAGACATTTGCATATGATGTATATGAGGGCTTTCAGTTTAGACATGAAACAGTTGCATTTAATTGACTACCGGAGAGAACATTTGCACTCTACTTGGTATCATGGACATCAGAACCAATGTGAATATGTCCAGAATTCTCCACTCTCACCAGTGCTGTTCTTCTTCTTCTTCGTACGCTGTCAGACGTCAACCTGTATTTTTTCGAAAAAAGCAGCGGTCATCCTGAGGCTGCAGTGCTGTTCAACATCTACACAATAAAGGTGGCCAACATTCAACCCATAGGGCCGAAATGAACACTAATGTTTGCAGATGACATCTTGACATGCAGAACTGGCTCAGATAGACATGAGATGGTCAAAGACATCTAGGAGACCTTGCAGACAATTTTACAGAAGTTTGATGATTACATATCTGAGATCAGTCCTAACAAGGCTGGCATGATGTGGTGTCCTTGAACAGCTCTATAGTGAAGGATGATCTCCCGGGCATTACCTTTGATGGATGTTCAATTAACAGGTATGAAAAACCTTGAAGTAATGTTTTATCACAGCCTCACAATGATCTGTCATGTGGGCCCAGAGCATAGGGAGATGCAAGCGGACACGGCATCCTCACACTATCAAGATTACAGAGCGAAAAGTTGAAAAACACACAGAATGAAGGAATGTAGCTGGTTCTGGGATACACTAGAGATGCCCCAATATTGAAGATGAGCACATGCTGGGAGTTCTGTTTGTGACATCAAGATTGGTACAAGCCAAAGCTTATATATGCAGGTTACCACAGACAGGCAGCAAACACAGAACAGTAACACCTCAGACATCGAGGGATTAAGAATCAATAGAGGAACAGCGTGGATAAGGGCTTTCTAAGTCATGAGTGGAAAGCAACTGTAGAGGCCTCAAATCTCCAGGGGCTGGTGTGGATCTGCTGTCCTGGTCATGCTTGGTTTCAGGGCAACGAAAGAAAGATCTGACATCCTGGCTTCACAAGCACCCATTATGGGCACACTAAATATGTATAGGAGTGATATTTTGAAGTCCATCAATGATTGTCTGTTGTATAATGACACTGCAATAGATGAATCAGCAATTCCAGTACTGCAGTTTTGAAATCAAATGAAATTCGAGTTTAGTGGGGCACATGAGAGGACGGAGCAGGAATGTGTACAACCAAGCGACACCCTTTACCATTTACTGAGAGAGAGAGGCTGAACACTTATGAGTGTGCCTGAAGTGCAGTAAAAATTCTTAAGAACAGAACAGTAGGCTGTATAAAGGACATGAAAAGGTTTAGGTTTTGTGAGATTGCATGTGTCATAATATAGTAATTATGTGGTTTAGTAAGATGAAACAACAATCATTAGCTATTGAATTCCTTTATAAAAATACGTATCTTTGCTATTATTGCAGCCACTGTTTACAGGTATGAGGAACAATAGTTCCATAATTAATTAGTTTACTTCTATTGCAGCTGATAGATGAGCTAGAAGATGTCATGTCTAAAGGTGGGAATATTGTGGACTATCACTCCTGTGAATTCTTCCCAGAACGATGGTTTGACATTGTCTTTGTTTTGCGTACAGACAACACAATACTTCACAGTCGGCTGACAGAAAGGTTTGTATATAGATCAGTAGACAATATATTTACAAATTGACTTGGGATTGTACACCTCTGCAACAATAATTGTTATTAGCTTCAGTTGTTGATTAGCTAGGTCTGCCGAACTGTTCACTCTTTTGCAGTCAATGCCAAGTTGAAAAAATTTTTCTCTGGTGAGTGGAAGGTGTTAATAATTGTTGGGATGCAATAACTTGTATCTTTAATGAGGTACTCTATCAAAGGCCTTTGCAAAATCTAGATAAATAACATCCACTGGCTCCCCTTTATCTATCATTTTAGTGACGTCCTCCGTGAATTCTAATAGATTTGTACTCTAGTAAACCCATGCTGACTATTTCTGAATAGATTAAACTTCTCTAAACGCATTACAATGTTTTAATTGATTATTGACTCTAGCAATTTACATACTATGCTCGTTAAACTCACCAGTCTATAATTAGCTGGATCTGATTTCTTTCCCTTTTTGAATAAGGGGATCACTCCTGCATCTTTCCAATCCCCTGGAACAATCCATTTTGCAAGTGATTGAGAACATAATATAGCCAGTGACTTTGCTAGTTGGTCTCTAATTTCAAACAGCAATTTTGGATAAATACAATCTTGACCTGGACATTTATCCACTTTCAACTCCTCAAATGTTTTCAAAACCATTTTCTCTGTAATACAGATTGATCTTAATCCCACTGTATCCTTGTCTATTTTGAAAATATCTATAGGCTCTAGGATCTTGGAGCAGTTTTTTTTTATGAAGACTGCCAAAGTACTCATTGAGTTCCCCATTGTTTCTGTTTTTATTGACATTAACATATATGTCTGCTTCAGTACATCACTTTATTTACTATTCACACTTGATCCATTTGTCATATATTTTCAACCATTTATCGGGTAGAGTAACAGTTGTAACTCTTTCACACTAGAGTCTTGCCTTTGAAAAATTGTAGCTCATCTCATAGTGTCTCATATTAAACTAGAAGAATCTTTCAGTGTTTGGTAGTTGGAGATTGAGAATGAGCCAAGCCAAGCCAAACTAGAAGAATATTCAAGATTATCAGTTGAAAGTTTTCTTACCTATGAGAATTTCCTTGGCAAAAATATAGTGCAATCTGCTTTCTAGTTTTGGTTGAGTTTGGATGAAAGCATGTGTATTTTGAAAGGTTGATTATGTTTGCAGTCGTGCATCATTTGTTCAAAGACAGGTATTGAATTCCAAAAGTCTCAGAGAATCATTATTTCCCTCACATGTGCACACCAAAATGTTGTCAGTTGAGATGTGTTTAATTTTATTCTGGGACATCACAAATGTTTGGCATTATTTGTTGCAGAGGTTACAGTGAGAAGAAAATTGAGGCCAATATATCTTCTGAGATATTCCAAGTCATCCTTGATGGCGCCAGGGAATCATATCCTGAGCAGATAGTTCATGAACTGCCCTCTGACACTGCTGACCAGCTTGAGTCAAACTTGGACAGGATGTTGGAGTGGGTAGAGCTTTGGAAACAACAGCATTAATTATTTTAATAATTTTGGTTCATGTTCCTGATGTATTGGCTCATATTTGGAACGTATACACTCACATGCCTTTTGAAGGTGGTCATTTCTAATGTACATTATATTGGTTGATGACTTTTAATGAAACTATCATATCACATTATACAAGAACAGTAAATTAGTGACTTGGCACACAATCTCTGTGTTCATATGTATGAGGATTGGTATGTATTCAAATTTTCATAGATATTTCCTTTAATTTCATATAATCTTCAAGTGGTAGCTAATGTTGGTAGATTGTTCTGACATTTTGTTACATATTTGGAGACTTAAATGAAGTCAGGAGTATATGTCAGATAGAATGGAAAAGTTAACTTATTCAGATTTGGGTCAATGAATTAAAAAGTTGAAATGATTGTGGATATCACTCATTTTTTTGTTTCAGTGTAAACTGTTTGTGTTTTCACATTTACCACTCTTTTAAGTTTACTTTAAGGCTGTGCAATAGTTTAGGCCTTGGTCACAACTATATCTGAAAGGCACAATGACCTTTTGTGAGAGCCCTCCCCCCCCCCTTTCTCTCCCCCCCCCCCCCCAATGAAAAAATAAGTAGCATGTCCTTTGCAGAATGTTGCGCTTACAACTGCCAACCTATTTGGCTGTTTTAAGTTTCTTGGCAAATGTGCAGTACAGTAGGTTTCCATCACTTTCCATATGTGGGGAAGTGATTGTACAAAGAAAAACCATGTCTCTGCGAAACTGCACACAGCAGGATTTGTATCTGGTGCGTTAGGATTGTAAAATTGACGTTTCACCCTTAGGTCACGCCACCTCTAGTTTGCCAATAGAATGATAAATGTTAATGAACAGTGTGGAAATAATTGCAGTGGTAAATGCCTTGAGGAACCAAGTTATTTATGAAAAGTATGCTCAGTTTATAGAGAAGATAAATAAGGTCTGCTCAACTGAGATCAACTCTCTTTCGCAAGCTACTTTCCATACCTATACACCGAGGAGTATGACAAGGAAATACCATTTCTCTAAAACTGTTCCTAGCTGCCTATGAAGAAATTTTTAGATCTCTAAAATGGCAGGATGGAGGTGTCAACATAGACCTGATGGTTGGCGCTGTTTCTACCACATTAATCTGATACTCCAGCAGATGACGGACGTCAAGGTCAGTGTTCACACCTTCAATAGCATGACTATCCCAGCAATGGTATATGGATGTGGGGTTAGGAGCCTATGCAAATCAGATGCAGGGAAGTTCTGAATTACTCAAAGAGCAAAGGGTCCTAAATATCTCTCTGTGACTATATTTGAAATACTGACATCTGCGGCCAAACAGTTCTGGGATGTCATCAACTCTGTGACAATGTGAAAGTACAGATGGGTCGACCATGTGGTTCGCATAACTGATGATGGATGGATGAGAATGGTGTCTTTCTGGTGGCCATACAGTTACAACCATCCATACGGCCACAGCCGACGAGATGGGGAGATGATCTGCAGCACACTTTTGGAACATCATGGTACTCCAAGGTGAAGAACAGACATAGATTCAAGCAGCTTTTGGCTACCTGGCATCGGGCAACCTTGCTTGAATATTGGTGCCAAGATAGTTCTGTTGTAGAGGCAATCTGAAAATGGATGGTCTGAGAGATGTCCGTAGTAGTGGCATTTTATGAGGAAAATATCTAAGGAAAGGATGACATTGGGCAGGATATCAGTGAATAGTCCATGAAAGCAGGGTTGTATTGGAATTGCATGTTAAATAGCATCAGATTAGAGTAGTTGTTGAGCACTAACTTTTCATGGTAAAGGTACAAGGTTGGTTACTGATCCAGTGGCCTGTAGGCTCCTGTCCTTTGGACCGATGCCATATAGTGGTATCTGCAATTGTTTATGAGTTGTTATTTAGTTCTGTACAAAGTGTTCCATTTGTCTGGTCTCGGAGGAAGAAGCTCTATTCTAACACCAGCAAGTGCAGGACATTCATAATGATGGTTCTCAACAGTTTCATAGGGATGTGTGCACAGCCGACACTCTGGAGTATGTTCTGGTTGGATTCTGTTCAAGTGACTATTAAGTTGTATGCTTTGAGTGCAAAGTCGGAAAATGGTGATTTGATCTCTCTGTAACAGTTCCCGCCGGAGCAGAGAGTTTAGGACAGGGGTGATGGGGTTGCTGATAACAAATGTACCTGAATGCGTGTCAAGGTCACTCACCATCTCAACAAAGAACAGAGTTGGGGCAAAGAATGTGGACAGGTAGGAGCTGACCACTGGCCTTCCGATTTGGGTAGGGAGAGAATGATTGACAGACGTATTGGCAGCGGGGCTTGCTGCGAGAGAATGAGTGACAGGTGTGCAAAGTGTTTCGTTCCAATAAGACTGAATATAGCCATTCCCTGAGACTCAATTGGTCAAGCTCTGACTTTGCTTGAGTGTATATAACTCGAGACAAAGTTTAGCTCAGCAGGCTGGATGAAGACGAGGGTAGAGAGATGAGAGTGAGAGAGAGAGAGACTGAATTTAGATAGTATGTTTAACTCACCGACTTAGATAGAGGAGCGATTGAAAGACTGTTGTACGAATATTAGTGATAGAACAGGATCGCTCAAGTAGGTGTGTGAGTTTTGTATTAAGTGATAATCTGAACGTTGTGTTGTAAGCAGGACACAATGGGAACGAGGTATGTCCAGATCGCCCGCCTGAGGGGATTTGAGTAAGGAAGAGTATTTGATAAGGTGTGTTGAGGACGCAGTTAAGGCGAGGTGTGTGTGATGGGAGTAAGGCAATAGAACTGGGTTTTAGATAGTTGGGAATTCCATCAAGAGCTAATGCTTAAAATTTCCGCTTTAATTATGTATATTAACATATATATAATAATAGAATACTTAGTTAAGATGATATGTATTGTATTGTGTTTGTAATTTCACTACTCATTTTTCTGGAATGAGTATTATGTAATAAATATGCCAACTGATGTGTGCAATATTATTTGAAGTGTGTGGTCATGATGAGGTGGATGAGTGTGAGAATGTTCTGAGTTAGAATAATGGCCAGGGCAAACACTGAGGTCTGTTACACATTATTATTTTGGTGCCTGTTGACCACGGATTGTCGTGGTAGTTTTTATTAATATATTGCGTGTGTAGCTACAGATCTTTATTTGCCTGTTTAACACAAGTGTCGCGGTTATATATAACTTTGTGTGTGTAGTTAGGGGAGTAGCTAGTGGTTATAGTGTTAGTTACCATAGACAGCTTTTCCAATCTAAGTGTGACATTTTTCTTCCACCCATTGTTGTATTATTGACAAGACTTTGTCAAAGTGAGTAGGAAGCCCTTCCACATTCTGATCCGTGGAGGGACGGAGCTGGAAATCTCAGGGTGGACGTGTGTAGACGGCTGAATAGAGGTGGCGAAAAGGGGAGGAGTTAGCAGGAAAAGGGTGTTACGCCAGTTAACTCGATCGGGCCGGATGAAAAGGGCCAAGTTTACCAGGATCTTGTGGTCAAGCCTGGTAGAACATTAGTTGAAGTTGACGAAGAATCGAACAAGGGAATAGACGGAGATTCGTCAGATGAGGAGGAATGGTGGCAGGACCAGCTATGGTTTTGTGCCCACCCAAGCCAGGTCCTAGCCATGCGCCAGAAACGGTCAAACAAAAAGACCAGGGATCAAATAGACCAGCCATCTGCGATAGTTGTTCCCCGGGCAAATAGTCCTGGGAAACGCAGACGCGTCAGCCAAGGAAAGTTTAATAGTGGCGTTGCTGACGGTAATCAAAGACATGTAAGAGAAGTTACACAGAGATTTGAATAATTTGGGGGTAAGGTAAAAATTGAGGAATGACCAGATGTTAACAATTCCTTTGAAGTCTAAAGTACACACCAGACAATGAGCGCGACGGTCAGTCTGAAGCTAGACTGACCGAGATCAAAGGGACATTACTGACCGATCTCAAAGGGACATTTCCGACCAGAGAAACGGACAGAAGACGGACAATAGGTGCAGGGTAGCTGGATATGCCAGGTAATGATTACGTCGACCTAGAGTAACGGGGACGTGATGTTTCGGTCAAAATCTGACTAGGTAGCTTTGATGCAGGGAGTTTTGGGAAAAAGCGGTGAATTAGTTAGATCACAACTCTTGGTTTTGGTTCACCGTGACAAAGACCGCCAGCAGTTAACTGGGCTATCCAACTTTAACAAAGACTGCACCTGAACAAGTTAGGGACTACAGCATTTTGTAATTCAACACCTGGACGGTTTTTGACTCAGACATAGTTAGCAGTAGTTTAGTATCTGCTGAAAGGGGCATTAACAAGTGCTGAAAGATGGAGCACTAGCAGGAGTGAAAGATGGATGACACTTGATCATGTTTAGGTGTGCCAATATTTTGACATTTATAATTTGTTGTTCGGATTTGACAATGGTATGACTTGAATTATTTAAAAATTGTTTGTTTGGTCGACCTTGCATGTCTTCCATTTTTGTACTGAAATATTGATATCATGAGTATGCGTGCAAATATTTTGACATTTGTATTTGGTTTTGGGTCTGACATTGTTTGCATTGCATGTTTATTTGCTTATATATTTCGACATTGTATGCATTGTTTTTTTTCTTTAATTTGTTGTTTTGTTGTGTAAACATGGTTACAGATTTCATACAGTTTATCTAGCTACTGCTCTACAGAGAAGTGTATCTCATCCAGACTGTAGGCCTCTGCAAACAGAGGTTACCACGAGTTCCAGAACAAGAACTAGCATGCGGGACACTCAGCTGGCTGACTTAATGATGATAACAGACATATTTACTTGTGTGTATATTTTATCACATGTATGTGGAGTCTTTGCAGAGAAGGCTACGTTGATCAGAAGTTGTAATATTGACTATATGCTGTCAAAAATCGTTTTTGTGGGAAACATAAAGAATTTTGCTGTTTTCTTTGAGAGGGGATAGCTGTCAAGAGAGACAGTGAAAACTAGCCCTAGGATAACCCACGTAAATTTGTGGCCTCACAGGAGTTAGTATGAAGGGAATCGTCAGCCATGGGTTGTAAGGAGAGGCGTGTAATGAGACCGCCTGGGAAAATTGACCTGAACTGTTTGAGTGTAGCAATGAAAGGTAGTATCCTTAGAGGAAGGCACGGGATACAGAGCGAGGTATGTGACCTCAACGAGTAAGGAGAATTCCTTAAGGTGTTTCTGTTTTGATGAGCTAAAGGTCCTGCAGGGACAGAATTGGGTGTGTTTGGCTGTAAAATGATTTTAAAGTGGTGGCTTGTGTTGTAAAAATGACCAGCCACAGTGTTTTTCTTCTGCTTATATTGATTATGTATGTATTACAAAAAGTTTAAATGTATCAAATGACATGTCTTTTATGCATGTACAATTTGAGAAGTTGTAAACAGGAGTGGTGTTTACATTATGGATAGTGGAGACGAAAATGGTGTAACATTGTTTTTTTTTTGGATGCAGGTACAATTTGAGTGGAGTTGTAAACAGGGGTGGTGTTTACATTTTGGATAGTGGAGACGAAAATGGTGGTCATTTGGCAGAAGAAAAAAATGACCATCCATATTTCGGTCTGTAGTTTAGGGAGGTAATGTAACAGTTCTTGCCGGAGCAGAGAGTTTAGGACAGGGGTGATGGGGTTGCTGATAAATGTACCTGAATACGTGTCAAGGTCACTCACCATCTCAACAAAGGAGAACAGAGTTGGGGCAAAGAATGTGAACAGGTAGGAGCTGACCACTGGCCTTCCGATTTGGGTAGGGAGAGAATGATTGACAGATGGATTGGCAGCGGGGCTTGCTGCGAGAGAATGAGTGACAGGTGTGCAAAGTGTTTCATTCCAATAAGACTGAATATAGCCATCCCCTGAGATCCATTGGTCAAGCTCTAACTTTGCTTGAGTGTATATAACTCGAGACAAAGTTTAGCTCAGCAGGCTGGATGAAGAGGAGGGATGAGAGCGAGAGAGAGAGAGAGAGAGAGAGAGAGAGAGACTGAATTTAGATAGTATGTTTAACTCACCGACTTAGATAGAAGAGCGATTGATAGACTGTTGTACGAATGTTAGTGATAGAACAGGATCGCTCAAGTAGGTGTGTGAGTTTTGTATTAACCTTAAGCCCGCCCTTGTCCGATCCCTTCGAACCAGCTCGGCCTGCAAAAATGGTGTGCGGAAAAAAAAAATTTTTTTTTGAACGGAGTCACTCCTGACAGCCATTTTTTACTGCTGAGTACGTCCTCCATATATACACGATATTTTGCCGGTTAAAGTATCGTGTGTTCAATTACAAATGGCTTTTGAACAGTTTTAATTTTGTATACGCCGTTTGGAGCAAGCCGACTTTTTGCGAAAGGGGAAGTAGGTTGTTGAGAAAGATTTTTATCGCGTAGATTTGTTTATTTTGTTTGTTTAAATGAAAGAACTACGTTTGAATTGAAACTAACAGTTGTGGCGATATTGTAAACACAGTATCGATATGTTGTTGTGGTTTCCATGGTTTTCTATCGAAGCGACTAGGCCTAGTGGTCGAGTCCAAATTTTTCCCGAGATTTTCATAAATTTTCAACTTCATCTTTTTAAATCTCAAAAACTAACAAACATACAACAAAAACAATAACACCCACATGTTCGTTATGCTATTGTGTATCTACACGCCAGAAAATCATATTTATTGACAAACAAACATAAAAGTTACAAATTTTGAAAGACGACTACCACAGCGACTAATTAAGAAAATTAATTAGGTCAAATTTTTTTCAAAAATTATGTAGCGTGCCTAAGGTTAAGTGATAATCTGAACGTTGTGTTGTAAGCAGGACACAATGTGAACGAGGTATGTCCAAATCGCCCGCCTGAGGGGATTTGAGTAAGGAAGAGTATTTGATAAGGTGTGTTGAGGACGCAGTTTAAGGCGAGGTCTGTGTGATGGGAGTAAGGCAATAGAACTGGGTTTTAGATAGTTGGAAATTCCATAAAGAGCTAATGCTAAAAATTTCCGCTTTAGTTAATATGTATATTAACATATATATAATAATAGAATACTTAGTTAATATGATATGTATTGCATTGTGTTTGTAATTTCACTACTCATTTTTCTGGTATGAGTATTACAGCGACAGCTTTATGCAATTTGTTATCTTAATTGTATACCACATGCACATAAATAGTAATAATTAATGCATTTTATGTGTGTGTGAATTTTGTTTTAGAATATAATGAGGTTTATAAACAGAATTAGGACACTATGAGCACAAATTGTGCCTTCAAGGAGTCATCAGACATGAATTGATTCCTTCTGTGTTATGTGTCAATCATTGAGCCTGTTTCTCAGAGAATGTTTAGTAACAGTGAACTATTCCGACTTGGTTGAATAATGTAAGTGGTTTAGAGTACTATTGTATACATTTGACTGGGGTCATGAATGAAGCATTAAACAGGAAAACTTGTTTAACATGAAGATACTGAAGATGTGTGAGTACTGTATCCATGAAAAATAACAATGCTTTCAGGTGTTAGTTAATTTACTATCATATTTCTCTTAATCTCACACAAAACATTGCTTCATTTCACTGTATATGCCACTTTGATCTCACATTCATTGTCAGTTCATTCTTTTCAAACTTTAACCTGTCTTTCATGCATGCACATTTTCACAGACCATGTCATATGTTAATGTCATAAGAGCAATTCATCTGTTATAAGATGAACTTGAGTTGTGTAACTTCTGTGTTCAGTTTCTATCTACTTGAACTGTTGAGCAATGTGGAGAACATGTCATCTTTCTTAAGCTAAATCTGTTGTTCGTTTTTGTAAGCACTTATTGTTGCAAGTTTACTCGTATGTCATTTATCCATCTACCAAGCATAGCACAATCACCTGGAGGACCCGGGGTCCATCTTTATCAGCACACTCGGGATGTGAGGAAAGCTACTGCAACCCGCCGCTTAACATCCTTTTCAGGGTGCAAACAAGATTACCTACTCATTGTGGGCATTCACAAACAACAATCCATCTACCACACGATCTCATTTGTGCCCTGAATCCACATCGTCTTGTGTTGTAGACAAGCCGAGTCAATTGCTTAGGCTGCATTCTCGTGTGATGACTGAACCATTTTATTTTCTGTCTAGAAATGCATTAAACACAAGGGCAAACTACCACCAGTCCTCATTTTATCTCTCCTGTGGCACTGATGATCTTTCAAAGAGATTTCATTTCACATGTTGAAATGTTCCTCACCTGCAACTTGCATTAGGACCATGTTTGACATTGGTAACACGTAGCGGGTATTAATATGCTGTCTATTAGTTGTTATTTAGTAGACCAGCTGGTGTTAGGGTGTTTAAGAAGTAGTGACAATTGATCAGTCACAGCAGATGCTTTTTGCCATCTAGTTTGGACTTTTTCTTTCAGTGGTAAAAATACTTTCCCAATATTTCAACTCTTGGGCCAGCTTGACGTTGATATTGTTGATATTATGTTAGGTGGGACTGGCGTTTTACAAAAAGCTTTGGACTTTGATGTACTAATAATCATATTTTTCAGAGACTGGAAAGTGCATTCACGTGATTTTGTAGTCTTACCTTCTTCCTCATACTTAAGGGTTTTGTTGTTAGCAGAGAATAGTTCAATGTATTGAGTTTGGTTCCATTACTAGAGTTGCAATTTAGCTGGTTCTGTTCTTATTTTCTCCATTACATGAGCATCAGCGATGAAAGTACACATCCCTGTTGCACTCCTGTGTTCATTTAAAAAGTATCTGTGACATCAAGTGTTTTTATTACATTTTTTAAAATGAATATAGTGCAGCATTCTCACATTATCCAATATTTCTTTTATTCGGCATTCCCTCTAATATTGTCCAGAGGTTAGTTCTATTTATATGATCAAAAGCTTTCTCTTGATCAAAAAAGAATGTTGAAATGCTTGCCCTCTTGCTTAATTGTCTTATGGTAAATAAGACATCAGTGCACCAATATAGAATTTCTGTATTATCAGTATTAATATGTATGTGTCAATTTTAATGTTACATTTTAATACCTTCCATTTTGTTAATGAGTACCCTTGGCATGGCTATTGCAACTGCTGGTAAAAGTTCTGTCGATTTTTGAGATATCTGTGATGATGTCTTGGAAGCCAATGTTCAGAGTCATTTTAATGATTAATATAAGAGATAGTTCATATCTTCATTGAGTGTGTTATGAGAGGGCGAAAGTTAGAGCGCACTTTAGAAGTTAAACTAATGGTAGAGGAGAAAAGATGTAAGATCCTTACAGTAATTTGTTGCAAAGAAAGTATTGATAGTAGAATCAGTGGTGATGGACTGTAAGAGGTGAATTAGATAACATGATGATGACAACCATTAAGTTGCTGCATACTGTGCCTCATTTGACTTTGTATCATGATAAGTGAAATCTATATCTTCTTCTTCTTCTTCTTCGTTCGTTCTCAATCTCCCCCTACCAAACCCTGAAAGGGCTTAAGTAGCAGAATGTAGTCCAGAGAATGGAGTGCGTTGTGTCGTAGTTTACAGCTTGGCTGCGATATTTGCACCTTTCGGTCCAACACATCCGACTTCAGCAAGCATTTTTTGAGTACCGGGTTAGTATTCCCTCTTCGATCCCTTCTCCTTAGCCAGTCCTCCCTGTTGCAGCCTGTTATCCAGGATCACCGCATGGAGGTGTAGAAGGGTCTTGGCAGCTCTGGTTCGCTGGCCCTGACGCTAGCAGTCAGCTATGGGTCGCTGACCACTGGAGCTCATGCTATATCAAATAAATTCAAACTTTTCTTGATTGTCATCTTTTAAAATATTATGATCAGCAGTTTGAAAGAATGTAGCATCTGCTCATCTCAGCAAACGGGTACATAAGTGAAACAAAAATGTTTTGTCTGCCCATGTTAAACACAAAAGTTAATGGCAACTTTTACAAATAGTACACCTGATAATTTTTGTCTGATAAACTATTGACATGGTGCAAATACGAGACGAGACAGGTGGGAAGCAGAGCATCCAGGTCAACAACAAATCTACACATATTTCTATCTTAACAGAGGTGAACATGTGTTAACCTTTAGGACGCAACATATTCTGTTCAACAAACTAAAGATGGGAAATACCAATGAATTGGTCTGTTGCACTGATAAAATGACTACTGAACATCAGCTGCAAAGGTGTCCATCATACTAGGAACAGAAGGCACATATGGCCATCACCAGTACCATTCCTGTACAAACTAAAATGAGATACCAATAACCTCGGGCTTACCATTGCTTTCTTTAGATATATTGAAGTCAACATCTGAAAGCGTGCAGCGAAGAAATAATTGTTCTTTTTGTATTAAATTATAGAATAATATTCTATTATTCTCAATATGAGTATCAGTTTATTTTCTGCAATTAAAGTTTTGTGTGTATGGACACATTACAATTTTGTTCATGGACACTTACTTTACTTTATCCTTCCACTGATGCCGAGATGTGTAGATCTTACTCTTGGACCAGATGTGTTGTTGTGAGTCCATGCTCGCATAGGATGTCTTTGATGATGTCTATCGATTTGCATCAGTCTTCCGTTGGCTCGAAACCCCAATCTCTTACTGTTATATGTTTTTAATGGCAGCTGATCTGGTTTCATTCTCATGAGATGACCAAACCACTTAATATTCTGTCTATGCATGTATTCTTGGGAGGATGATGTTCCCACAATTTTTCTGATGTCTGTATTTTTCATTCTGTCTCTTCTGGTTACGATGATAACTTTTCTCAGGCATGACATTTCACAGGTTGCAATTTTTTTTGGGTCTATGCCTTGTATAGAGACCAGATTTGGCACTGATAGGACATAGTTGGTAAGAAAATAGTTTTTAGCAGTTGTTTTGTTTCGATATTTATGTTCTGATGTAGTGACAGTTGTATGGTCACTGTACTTGGTTTTTGACATCTGATTTCGATTTCTCTATCCAACTGTTTGTCTCCTTAGTGAAAATGCTTCCCAGGTACTAGCCTGTTTGAGCCTCTTGTCGTTGACATGTATGGTTAGAAAGCCTGGTGATCTGCTGCACTAGAACTCTTGCACCTGTTGTTGTTGAAATGTATGGTTAGAGGGCCTGGTGATCTGCAGCACTAGAACCCTTGTGCCCATTTGAGCCTGTTGTCGTTGAAATGTATGGTTAGTGGGCCTGGTGATCTGCACTAGAACTCTTGCGCCTGTTGTCATTGACATGTATGGTTAGTGGGCCTGGTGATCTGTTGCACTAGAACTATTGCCCCCTGTTTGTGCCTGTTGTCGTTGACATGTATGGTTAGTGGGCCTGGTGATCTGTTGCACTAGAACTATTGCCCCCTGTTTGTGCCTGTTGTCGTTGACATGTATGGTTAGTGGGCCTGGTGATCTGTTGCACTAGAACTATTGCCCCCTGTTTGTGCCTGTTGTCATTGACATGTATGGTTAGTGGGCCTGGTGATCTGTTGCACTAGAACTATTGCCCCCTGTTTGTGCCTGTTGTCGTTGACATGTATGGTTAGTGGGCCTGGTGATCTGTTGCACTAGAACTCTTGCCCCCTGTTTGTGCCTGTTGTCGTTGACATGTATGGTTAGTGGGCCTGGTGATCTGTTGCACTAGAACTCTTACCCCCTTTTGCGCCTGTTGTCGTTGACATGTATGGTTAGTGGGCCTGGTGATCTGTTGCACTAGAACTCTTGCCTCCTGTTTGTGCCTGTTGTCGTTGACATGTATAGTTACAGGGCCTGGTGATCTGCTGATTTTCATAGTTTCTTTGATGTACTAATCTTTTCATGGGCACATTGTAAGGACATCGTAACAATGTCAATAAAGGCAATCACACAATATATAGTTGATCATGCTACAAAAAAATTGCAGAAAAGTTCATTGACAAGCACAAAATTTTTGGATGAATTTAATGGTTGCATATAATGGCACGTAATATATTCATCTTACCAAATTTGTCATGAATACATACTCAGCTGTATGTGACCAGATACTTTCATAGACATATTATCAATAGAGGATATTTGAGTTAAACATTGTAGTTCTCATACTTGATCATAAAAGTTGCTAGTTTAAAATAAATGTAATAATTAAATGCTACATCGCTCATAATTCAATATGTCTGTCAAAAAAATATGATTTAATTGGGTACAAATTCTTGTGCACGATAACAGGTAGATAAAAGCTGTTTTGATTTATTCCACTCTTTTACCCTGGAATATCAAGGATAAGGGCTTTGCTCAATCCATCTCATTGGTGGTCATAATCTGTTAGTTATGCTATGCTGTGTCAGATGTGAGAAATCTAAGCAGGCTTTCAACAAAATAGGTTCTGTGCAGACCAAATAACTACACTAAGAATAATAGTTGAACAAATTGCACCATAAAACACCACCTTATATCCGATTCATGGACAATGAAAAAACATTTGAGTTTAGACAGAGAAGCACTTTGAAAGTTGTTGAGGTACTGTGGAGTGCCCTGAGGTTCATGGACATAATTCTAACAAACGTATTAATATAAGAAATTGAGAGTTCTACATGATGGATAGATTTCGGAATCGTTTGAGATACGAACTGTTGTGCCATGTATCACATTTCTCTTTCTGCTGACTATTGGCTGGGGATTACGAAGACATCATCAATATCAACCAATCAAAAATGGAATTTGTTAAAACAACTTGATGATATTGCTCTGCTGTCCCATAACCATAATTAGATGCAAAAGAAAATAAGTATACTTGATAGGAGGTCACTAAAATTGGAACTGGAATTCCCCCCCCCCCTGCGATTATGAAAATAAATGTAACTAAAGATTGTATTTGGAATAAGATGTGGTATCATATAAATTGGTAGCAAAGTTGGAGGTACAGAAAATATATCAAAATAAGAATACAAAAGATGAGAAATGCTTTAATTGCATTTTAGAACTTATGAAAATCAAAAGAAAATATACAATTCTTCAAATTCAATGTAAAGCCTGTTCTATTATAAGACTCAGAGACGTTGAGAACAACAGAACCAATATTTACATACTTTCAGAATAGAGGGATTGAAATGTTATGATAGATCACAAATGTAGAACTGTTCTAAAGAACTAGACAGATATCATTGGACCATGGGAAGAGGAGCTTATTATTGATAGCATTACAAGGCAGTTTCTGTCTTAGAATACCCAGAGCAAGAGATGCAGAGGCAGACTAAAACACACATGGAAAAGATATCTTGAGACAAACATAAAGGAAATGTGGACAGAGCTGGAGCAGATGGGTCAGGACAGGAAAACTTTTCCCCATATTTGTTGAAGACCTGCTGTTCACAGGGAGCTGATGGGGATTGATTGTTTAGTACAGCATGTCCGTGAAGTGTAGTTATGTTGTGCTGCTACATGTCCATCGCTGTAACATAACATTCTAGGAGGTTTTAACACACTTCATAATACCATACACTGGGATTATCAGGAAGTGATAGAAACAACAGTTTGTATAGCTGACATATAACAAGTACCAGAACTAAGTACTGTATCAGTAACTGAGTCCAGTAATTTCTCATGTCCCCATCTTCAAAACACACACAAATTTTGAATCTTAGGTGAAAATTGAGAACTGCACTTTACCATGGCCAGACAAACCAAGGTCAATTAAGTCTATGCAAAATATCTGTTATAACAATCAAGTCAGCACAAAAGCCCAAACGAATGTCAAAAATAAAATAACCGGGATGATTACACATATGGTGACAAGAACACAAATCTTTAATTAAAGGAACACTCAATTTATTTTATAATGAGTTGAAATGGAACACATGTTGCTTAGTGAGAGATAAATTGGTGACTTCATTGTTCTGATGTTTCCTCAAATGATTCACCTAATAAAAGTACATATCGTCATAATGTCTCATACCACCAGTGTCTTTAAAGTGTGATCTTTGAAATTTGTGGTACCTGGTATTTTCCATCAGTTCAATGTATTTTATCATCATCAAGTGCCAAACCAACTAGCATAGGTAATCATGAATCTTCAGAACTTCCTGTCCTGAAAGCCATGATTTTTAACTATCCAGTGTCATCTTCTTTCATTATATCTTTATCTAAAAATGTTGACCGTTACATTATGCTCCAACCCTTCAATTCTCATATCATAACATCTTCATCATTCTCCCCCACACTTCTTAGATTGTCAAATATACTGCTTTTTTTGTTGTCCCTTATCTTTCAAATATCTCTGTTGTGGCAAGTAAGTTCTGACATTTTTCTAAAAAACACTTAGTCCAAAAAGTGCTGCTTCATTATGAAGTTTGTAGTTAGTTATTTATCTTATACATAAAGACATTATCGGAATATTATTACATGAGTTATTACAGCAAGAAAACTGAATAGTGTTATAATTGTGTTATAAAAACAAGAAAATTAGTTACATCATGAAAATTGGGTCCTGCTATATTTTATTCAGGAAGTTTTGTTACATTATTAAAAAAAACTAAGAGTAATAGTTGAATATTATTAGACAAAAGTTGCATTAAAAAACTGGGTAGTGGCTGAATATTATTACAGGAAAGTTACATTTGAAAAACTTGGTAATTATAGATAGTAACAATTAGTTGAATAAAGCATTGGTGATGGTTGTTGTATAGTACCTACAAAATACTGTGAATGAACTATGGAACGGAGTACATTTGAATGTAGCCAGAAAAGCTGTACATAATACTGTGTTGTGGCAGATGTTTTTATAACATGTAAATGCTGTAGCAAGCAAATGTTGCAAATTGGGGAACACTCAGAATCAGTCAGAGCTTGCTAGAGTGCAAGTCAAATTGAATTTACAACTAAACTATAATAAAATGAATGGTGATGCACCAGACTTTAGTGCATTCTGCCCCCACAATGCACTTCTTCATACCACTCACATTGGCTAGTTTTCTCAGAAAAGACTGTACCATGAGGACATTGGATTCGCTGTACCCTCTTGCCGTGGAGACACTGGATAAAGTGACGACAGCTCTGTGGGTCAGGTACCTGTCCATTGTTTTGGCATAATGGATCCGCTTTATCTGAGATTAAAATAACAACAAAATTTATAGAACTGACACAAAAACTATCAGCTTTACTATACTGGCACAAACGTCATCATTATAGAACTACCACAAATATTATCACTTTTATTAGCACTACCACAAATTTCAGTTTTATATTACTACCACAAACATTGTCATCTTTATAGAACTACCACAAATATTATCACTTTCATTAGTACTGTCACACACATCAGTTTTATATTACTACCACAAACATTGACATCTTTATAGTACTACCACAAATATTATCACTTTCATTAGTACTGTCACACACATCAGTTTTATATTACTACCACAAACATTGACATCTTTATAGTACTACCACAAACATTGTCATCTTTATAGTACTACCATAAACATCAGTTTTATAATGCAGCGACAAAAACTATCAGTCTTACAGCACTTCAACACAAACTATCAGTATTAAAGTACTTTCACACAAACTATCAGTCTTACAGCACTTCCACAAAAAATGTCAGGTCTTACAGCACTTCGACACAAACTATCAGTCTTACAGTAGTGCCATAAAAACATTGTTTTGTAGAACTTATAATAGGCAGAACAAGGATTGTCACATACAACAAAGGCGCAGGCTTTGTAACCCTGTCACAACATGCAGTAGTTTACCTAGCTGTAAAATTGTGTACTGGGATATGGTCTGAGTAAAGTAAGGCTGAAAATCTCGTTAAAAAATTCTTTATAATAAGTCATTAGCTCTGTCGTATCAACTACAAAAAAAAAGGAGGCCAGCTCTGAGTGATATTCGAGCCACCCATTGAGTCTCAGCTGGATCTTTCAGGTACACAGATTATAAACACATTCAGAGGAAGCAAAAAATCACAAATCGTCGTCGATGAGGACCGGCAGCATCATCCCATGGCATAATAATAGTTGGCCATTGCAAGCGAAGATAGCGACATAATCAAACTATTGATGTGAAATGTGTTCTCTGTTAGCTGTAAAGACCAATCCTGGAACGGCACTACCTTTCACATTCAGGGCATACATCCGGGGAGCCGGTTGTGTAATCGTTGTGAGTATTGTTTTTTCGGGTAGCACACTTTCCTTGAGTCTCCGCGGTAGCTATACTCTATGCGATATGAGCACCTTCACGTGACCTTCGGTGAAACTAGCTCGCCAGGTGGTACGGTCTTGCGCAAGCATCTCCTAGGAGGTGACATCAGTTAAGCATTTCGTAGACACTTTCAATGAGTCTGTATCGTTTCTTCTGCCCTCCCTGTGAGCGTCTGTCTGTTGTGATCTCATCGTATAAGAGCTGCATGGGGACGCGCTCATCTGGCATGCGAACATGTCCCGTCCGTTTTAGCTGAAGCAATTTTTTAGGTGTATGTATGTTCAACATGTTAGTATTGCTAAGAATTTTAGAGTTAGGAACTTTGTAATGCCACCTGATCCTGAGCAGCCTACGCAGACAGCTCAAGTGAAAATGATTGAGCTCTCTTTCATGTCTGATATACACTGCCCATTTCGCAATGCATACCTCAGAGTTGATGATACCACAGCACGATACACTTTTATCATGATGGCGACACTGATGCCTTGTCGATTCCAGACGTTTAGTTGAAGCCTCCCAAACGCAAAGCTCGCATTAGCAAACCTGTTATTGACCTATCTAGTGAAAGTACTACCTAAGTAGGCGAAGCTAGCGACTGCCTGGAGAAGTTGATTATCTACAGTAATGTCTGGTTCGATGTAAGGTTCCCCAGAGACAGGCTGAAACAGTACCTCCGTTTTCCTAGTGTTGATCGTGAGACCAAGTTACTGCTTGTCACCGATAACTCCGTCATGGTGGACTGACATCTATTTCTGAGTAAGTGTTGAGGGAGCAATTATCTACAAATAGGAGATCTAAGATCGTGTCGTCACGTACCTTCGTGTAGGATTTCAGGCACCTTGGGATAAACAGCTGATCTAGAGTCCTATACCTGATATGGATGCCAGTAGCAGCGCCATGGACAGCATTAGTGAGCATTGCTGTAAAGAGTGTCGGTGCCAGCACACAGCTCTGTTTAACACCGGTGGTGACAAGGACGGCTTCAGACAATTCTCCGTCGTGCAGTACACGATCATGAAATTGGGAGGGGGGGGGGGGCAACCGCAATGGATCCCGTGTCATACTGCATCCTTGATTACGTGAGTGCTCGCGACTGATCGAGCCAATGCGAGCGCCAAAAGTCCTATAACATGACTGGCAAACATAGTCCACAATTTCCTCTGGTATTCTCTCTGCTCTTGACTCCCCGATTGCGCGTCTATCATAGACTGCCTGAACACAGAGGTCCTTTCTGACTGTAACGCCCTTTGTGGCCTTCCTGGTTGAACGATTTTGAGCCAGGTTTTCTCAAGGTTATTCCCTATTTGACATCACTTAAGAGACTAAATCAGTACGTTTTTTGTGCAGGAGCCTATTTGGAAGCCTTTTGCTTCCAAAAAATCGTGAATGGTCCTGTCAACTGATATCCAGTATGCCTGTCAAACGATTTCAGTGGAAATGGTTCAGCCTCCTGGCGTCACCAGCGCAGACAGTCTAGCTCTCACACGCGTACAGCAAATATTGTATATGAATTCATGTAAATACACATCAATGCATACAAAAAGCATGCAGCAAATACTATAGAAAAATAACTAACATTGCACATTTTATTTGATTTGAAAAAAAAATAATCTAGATGCTACAGGTCAAAATCAAGATACATTTACTCTCGGTGGAAAAAAATATACGCACTCTAAAATACACAGTGCAGAGAATACTTACAAATTGGAATGGACACAGGAATTCTTCGTTGCCCGCAATCACGAGCAGCTTCGTCTGCAAACTCACACGTTTCATTTTTGGGCCAGTAAAGTGTTCCATCTGAACACCTCTGTTCAGCAATCATGGTTCCATTTGAGCAGGACAAGAATTTGGAGCAGTCATCAGGGTGGGGGTTATTGCCAGTCTTTTTATGGCACCTCGGATCACCTTTGAATATGTCAAGATACAAATATAAAAGGAAAGGAACAAGCTATTTATGAAGAACAGATACAAGAACAAACTGGAAGCAGAACATCCAGGCCACATACGCAATACAAAAGGGGGTCGCTGTGGTAAGGCATTCGCCTCTCAAAGCGATAGACGAAAACGGTAGGCGATCGAATTTCACAAGTCTCAACTGGAGGTTTGAAATCTTCATCACCTTCAAATTGCTCTCCTTGGGACTCACACACTTTTCCTAGCGGTCTCGCCATTTTTGGAATCATTTCAGGAAGACCTCTTTGGGAAGGGAGTACAACCACAGCCTGCTATTGATCTAAAGTAGGCAATGAGTACAGCTGGGTCAAGGCATTTCACATAATGTCTTCTCAAATCTCAAATCGGGTCACTTGGGGAAACGGCCACAAATTACAAGGAACCATGTCGGGTAAGTAGGGGGCGTGATGAACCAGTTGAATATTGTATTGGCAATCCTGATGCTGTGCGACACAAACTACCGGACCTGTGGACAACGGAAACTTGGCAACTCCATCATGACAACGGGAACTTGGCAACTCCATCATGACAACGGGAACTTGGCAACTCCATCATGACAATGGGAACCTGGCAGCTCTATCATGACAATGAGAACTTGGCAGCTCCATCATGACAACGGGAACTTGGCAACTCCATCATGACAACGGGAATTTGGCAACTCCATCATGACAACGGGAACTTGGCAGCTCCATCATGACAACGGGAACTTGGCAACTCCATCATGACAATGGGAACCTGGCAGCTCTATCATGACAATGAGAACTTGGCAGCTCCATCATGACAACGGGAACTTGGCAACTCCATCATGACAACGGGAATTTGGCAACTCCATCATGACAACGGGAACTTGGCAACTCCATCATGACAACGGGAACTTGGCAACTCCATCATGACAATGGGAACCTGGCAGCTCTATCATGACAACGGGAACGTGGCAGCTCCATCATGACAACGGGAAGTCGGCATCTCCATCATGACAACGGGAACTTGGCAGCTCTATCAGGACAACGGGAACTTGGCTGCTCTATCATGATAACGGGAACTTGGCAGCTCCATCATGATAACGGGAAATTGGCAACTCCATCATGACAACGGGAACTTGGCAACTCTATCATGACAACAGGAACTTGGCAACTCTATCAGGACAACGGGAACTTGGCTGCTCTATCAGGACAACGGGAACTTGGCAACTCTATCATGACAACGGGAACTTGGCAACTCTTTCATGACAACGGGAACTTGGCAACTCCATCATGACAACGGGAACTTGGCAACTCCATCATGACAACACACCCGCCCATTTTTCACATCTGATTCAGACTTTTTGTTTTAACCAAATAGTTTCTCTGGTTTGCTAGACTCAATTTTCTCCCCACATTGAAATTTGTGGCTGTTCCCTGAGATGAAAATTCCGCTGAAATAGACCTGATTTGAGTCACGTGAAGACATTATGCGGAAATCGACGAGTGGGATGGATCCAACAATGCCGGGACTGATGGAGAGGTGTGTGATGTTTTAAGGAGAGTACTTTGAAGAGGATTAGTTTCAAACCTCCAGTTGAGTAATTGTACTTTTCCGGCCTAAAGGTCGGATACGTTTGGAACACACCTCGTATATTCATTACCGAAAATGATATGTCCAGTAGATTCTGGGTTTTCCTCTCTTTCTTGTTTTGGCGGGGCTGTTTCTTTGAGTAATATGTTGAGTAGCTCATTTGATGTTGATCAATAGCTGCACCGTTAGTTGTCAGGTTTTTCCAACATTCTGATTGCTTGTTAGTTGTCAGGTTTTTCCAACATTCAACATTCTGATTGCTTGTTAGTTGTCAGGTTTTTCCAACATTCAACATTCTGATTGCTTGTTAGTTGTCAGGTTTTTCCAACATTCAACATTCTGATTGCTTGTTAGTTGTCAGGTTTTTCCAACATTCAACATTCTGATTGCTTGTATTTCGTATATTGACATTTCCAAAAACGATGCCTATTACCAGTTGAACAGAAAAGAGCAGGTCGTTGTCTTCAGACTTCGCACTGGCCACAATAGACTGAGGTACCACCTATTCAACAAATTGAAGATAGGTGGTACCGACGAATGCCCGTGCGGTACCGGTAAAATGACCGCTGAACATCTGCTGCAGAACTGCCCGACATACGAGGATCAGAGAGAGCAGATGTGGCCATCACCAGTGGAACTGCAAGACAAGCTCTATGGCAGTGTCGACAGCCTCAGGATGACCGCCGCTTTTTTCGAAAAAATAATGGTTACTGCCTGACTGCGTACGAAGAAGAAGTATATTGACATTTGAGATATGATCCATGAATGTTATTCCGAGAATATGTCTGAAGTAATTCATTTCCATTGCTTGGATTTTTCATTCTAATTCAGTATTGTCCATGTTTCACACACATAAAGGTATACATAGAGCATCGATGTCTCCATTAATTTTATCTAGTATTAAGCGATTCATTCTTATTTTTCTTTGCATATTGGTCTCAGTGTTGTGAGAATGTAATTGTTTGTGTGGTCCATTGTCATGTTGGCGTTCTCTTTTCCCCAGAACTTCTCAATAAGTGTCTTTCCATTATTGGAATCTATTGCCATTGCATCTTCTATTTCTTCTAGTTGCAATAGATGATACTTATTTGATATTGTAACTTAAGTAATTCAACATCACACGGTTGTCTGTTATTATATATTGTTGTACATACCTTAAGTTTCATATTTATTTGAGCTATTAGAAGCTGATAGTCTGATGTCATGTCTATTCCTATAAATGCTTTTAAGTAAAGTAATCTGGTTTTTTTTGCCAATTATTTTATGACACCTAGCTTGCTTTCTTTATTCTTTTATGTGCAACCATGTTCAATATCGTCAGTTGATTTTTTCAACTTCTTCGGCGTTCTTTCTGATAAACCAGTTTGTGGGGTGTCGTAATTTACAGCTAGGCTCGATATCTGCGCCTTTCGGTCCTACACATCTGATTTCAGCACACGATTTTTGGGACCGGATTTGCCTTCTCTCTTCTCTCCCCTTATTCAGGCTGCATGGTTGCAGTCTGTTTCCAGGTCTAGTGAGACCAGTTATCGAGTATGGCATTGCGGCATGGACAACAGCAGCAAAGGCGAACTTTGATAAAATTAGCAAACTTCAAAACCAAGCCATGAGAGTTATAACAGGTGGCATGAAGTCAACGCCAATTGTAGAACTTGAAAAGATTACAAATCTGCAATCCATGACCGACAGAAGAGACCGCAGAGCCCAGCAGCAAGCAGAGAAACTCAGAAGACTGACATACCATCCAATGCATCAGAGACTAAATACATTTGGAAATGGGAAACTAAAGCGGAGTAACTTTGCAGAAATAGCCAAAGCAAAGATGAGCGAAGACCCTATGAACACCGTAACAATACCAAAGCCCATCCCTACTGTACGCAATCCTACCTGGAAGCAGCATATCATTCCGGAGGTGGTAGAAAATATACAAGATATTGGAAACAAGAACAGCCAGGCTGAAAAAAAAGAAGAAACATAACCCTGGGGCACATAACGAAAAACTACCCAAGCATGGAATGGACCCATGCATACACCGACGGTTCTGTATCAAACTCAACACAGAACGGAGGGGCAGGGGTATTCCTGAGCCTACCAAATGGTAGAAAAATAACACTGTCAGTGGCAACTGGAAAATTGTCAAGCAATTTCAAAGCGGAGGCAGAGGCACTGAGGGCTGTGGTAGAAGCAATGCTGACAGACGAAAGCAATGAAAGCCAGATAGTCCTGTTTACAGATGCCCTGGTCGTAGTTTCAGCACTAAAAAGCCAGAAAAATACTGAACTTAATGATTTAAGAGCAGAACTCTTGTCAACTATGCCAGCAGCCCGCACCAAAAAGAGTAGTGGTACAGTGGGTTCCATCCCACTGTAACATCCAAGGCAACGAGGAGGCAGACAGACTGGCAAAAGAAGGTGCAAGACTACCACAGCCAGATTCTAGTATGACCTACGAAGATAGGTGGCACTGACGAATGCACTTGTGGTACCGGGAAAATGATCGCTGAGCATTTGCTGCAAAACTGCCCGACATACGAGGACCAGAGAAAGCACACGTGGCCATCACCAGTGGCAACAGTAGACAAGCTCTATGGCAGTGTCGACAGCCTCAGGATGACCGCTGCTTTCTTCGAAAAAATACAGGTTTACGTTTGACAGCGTACGAAGAAGAAGAAGTTTCCAGGTCTGTCATTTGGAGGTGGAATAGAGTTTTGATCAGTTATGGGTCACCCGTCATGATGGGAGCAGTCGGCTATGAGTCTCTGGCTGTTGTCAGCGAATGCACTGCTGCATCTTCGGCCCCGCCAGTTGATTTAAAGTAAAGACGTCGACGAGTAACTACATTTTAATTTGGTCCTGTTTCCATGTTTTCTCATGGTCTCTCCAACTCTGATACTAACATTCCCAACCTTATCATCAATGCTGTAAATGCATTTCCTTCTTCTTAAAATTCTTGAAACTCTGAAGTCTTCATCGTCATTAATTGGATAATGTTAATCTGTATCTTCTTTTTCGCAGTTGTGAAAGTAACTAGCATTTTTATGGGTCCTATTGTCTCCCATTCTATAAGAGCATTTTCTGCCTTTAAAAAAACCCACTAAAGTGTGCGCTTCTTTTTTTGCTTTGAAAACCGTAGCATTGACTCCTTTTCACTTTGTTTCAGTCAGTCCCAGAATGTCACAGCTTCCAATTCTGGCGATTCCGATTTCTGACTGTTTTCTCCTTACAATGTCATTATCCCTATATACTTGGATGGTTGATTTCTATTTTCCTTTTTGTCATTTTTGTAGTTTTTTTGTGGCCTAAAGTTTTTATAAACCGGTAACTACCTCTTATGACATGCTTGATACGTTTACAGTGAAATTAACAAATACATGGAAAATAAGAAAGTACCTTATGTCATGTGGAATTTGGCACATAAAAGGAATCATTTTACACTGTCAACTGCCACACTTATTCAGGCCAAAGACAGGGAGTCTAGCCGGGAAAGCGACCATGCTCGTAAAGCTGCGGGGGGCCGGCGAAGATTTGAAATGTAGTCTCCTTCGTGAACTTTACCGGGCTAGACGCATAGCATCAGTTGATCGAAGAAAGAGACTGTCAACTCATTCAAAATAATTGCCACCCCCTTAACAAGCTGAGTAAAACTATACAGCTTTATATGCTTTTGTGAACTGTATTTTTTGACAGGACAGCTGGCAACATACACAATCCTTACTGTGAATGGCAGTGTGTGGGCGACCGTTACAATCATCTCTGTCTGGATCCCATTCCCAGACACAAGCTGAAGCGAGTTTAGACCAGACCTGGCTTGAGTTGCACTGAATGGACTGTATCACCTCCATGTCAAAACCGCACTGATGGGCAATGGTACAGTCAACTGTGTCTCTTACCTTCAACATTTAATAACAGAACACTTAGTTTTAAATGGTATCATATTTATAATCAGTCTATAACATCCACCCATCAGATCTCAGCAATGAGAACCCTACCCATCCCACCACCACCAAAATGATACATTCAGTACAAAACATATGTTAATACTGATCTCGTGCTTTTTTCACCAGTCACTTTTTCTGCCTGGCTCCAGCAAGAGCATGTGATCACCAATTCTGGAACACTACCAAAGTATTTGTGTGCACTTACAGTGGTAGCTTCTGTGGTAGTTTGTTGTACATAATGTAGTTAGAGCCCCATCCACAACACTACTTAATCTCCTATGGCATGCATAGGAGGGGCATGGTGCACCTTCAGCGTCTCTATTATCCATTTGGAGGATTTCTCAACATGTCACACTATAATATAAATGTCTTAGTGTGAATATCCATGTTCATTATTAACAAAGTAAATATTTTAGCATAAGCACACTAAAGCAAGGGAATAAGTTATTTTCACGTGACCGATGATACAGAACAAAATGAATGTCTTGTGTGCATGCACTGTTATACATAAATAACAAAGCATATATACATGTCGATGTTAAATGTGGTATACATATTACTTACCCATAAGCCTGGCTGCACATTTGTACAAATTGTGGGATCATAATAGTAATAATCAAAACAGTAGGTTGACATCACAGACAGGAAGGTGAGGGCAACAACGTGGAGCAACATTTTAGTCCAGTAATAAATTTAACAGGGATATTGTGGTAAATTTATATGCCGACGTAAATTTTCTCCAATTATAGGAGTCTAACTTTCCTTGAACTGCTCTAAGAATTTAGGAAAACTAAACTGGAGAGACTTGGTTCAATAACATTTATCAAGAAGAGACGCCACATGATGTTTGAAGAAAGACGGTGTCAGGCGGCGGTTTGTCCCTGTTCCCTCTTTAAATAACAAGTCTCTTGTTTGGAGACAGCAGCCAGAACACGGTGAACTAGTGCTCTGTAGTCTTGTCCCCTCATTGTCAAACACTGGACCATGGAGAAACAAGGCAACAAAGGGAGTTCATGTTTGCTGACCGTGTTGGGAATGGATGTGACAGTGCTAGGGACACTGGTCAGGAAGAGAAGAGCAAATAACCAACTTAAATACGGAGCAGACAGCACTAGTATTTGTGTGGCATCTGCACTTCTGTGGTTTTATTGCTGCCAGTGATCACAAAAACTGCACAGATCACGTAATGATCATGCTGGGGCTAACTTCGTCCCTTCTGTTTGAAGTCTTGTTTAAATAAAAAAGTATGGGACACCACATATGCATAGTTTGCTGAAATAGAAAATACTCTCAAAAGGACAGACACATATTGTTAGATCACATGCTCTCAAAGTGACATACACATATTGTTAGATCACTTGCTTTTTACCACAAAGATTACTTGTTCCTCTTCGTAGATGTACGCTCCTGTGTACCATATGTGTGAATGGAATCTGACTTGCATGATGACACTACTGTTAGAGAGACATGTGATATCCCGCATGATGACATTACTGTTACAGAGACATGTGATATCCTCATGATGACATTACTGTTACAGAGACATGTGATATCCTCATGATGATATTACTGTTACAGATACATGTGATATCCTCATGATGACATTACTGTTACAGAGACATGTGATATCCTCATGATGACATTACTGTTACAGAGACATGTGATATCCCGCATGATGACATTACTGTTACAGAGACATGTGATATCCCGCATGATGACACTACTGTTACAGAGACATGTGAACATCTCCGAAACGACATGGACAGCACTGAACTTGCTACTTGCGGAGGAAGAACTCTCCAGTCAAAATAGTTTGACACTCGCCATTGAGACCAAGTGCATTGCTCTGATAAAATCCAAGTACTTGACAAATGCAAAGTACTCTGCACACCTTCCCGTTCACCAGAAGTCACATTCAACAAATGACTGTGCGTTGTAGAAATGAGATCTGACTTCCGCTCAGTGAAAGCATCAAGATTACAGCATCAACAGTGATCATCAGACAAATGCACGAACATGCAGCACACTTTTGCATACTTTTGTCACCATGCACGGCCTGCATTTTGGAATGAATGTCAACTGATCGACATCCTTCAGTTGTTAGAAACCGAATCATCGCTCGCTGATCAACTCTGGGCGGATTCCGTACCACATCAGGCATGTTTTCAACGGTTAGCTGAGGAAGCTTTGAGTCGGGGGATAATGAAATTTTGCATACGTGACGGTTGGTTTGTGCTGTTTACATCAGGAGTGACATCACCATGCACATCGTACGTATGTTCGCTTAGTGCAGTTAGGTCCGGTTTCATTTGTACATGCCTCGTATGTTAAACAACATAGGTGCTAGGACGCTTCCTTGTGGACGGTGGTTTTTTTTGGGTTTCACAATTGACTTTTACCCCTTCCTAAGCATAGCACCGCCTTTTCTACAATAGACAAATGTTGAAGTTGATGAACGCTCGTCACTTGTCGTAGAGTATAGCTTTGTCAGTTTCTTTCGGTGCACCTTTGATTTGCTTGCGTTCATACCTGTCATTGATTAGTTGTGTTAGTTACTAATTTTGCTACAACATGATCTTCTAGGTCTGAAACATGTTTACTCCTTGTTAAGCTTTATGTCTGTTCAGGACATTCTTTCAAAAACATATAACATTTGGCTTGGCTTGGCTTCGTTCGTTCTCAATCTCCCGCTACCAAACCCTAAAAGGGCTTAAGTAGCAGAATGTAGTCCAGAGAACGGAATGCGTTGTGTCGTAGTTTACAGCTTCACTGCGAATTTACGTAGATTCGATGCATGTGTTTTTAAAGCTTTAGCAGCCATTTGATGGTGTCGGATCAAACATTTTAAATTTACTCTTTCATGAAATCATCAGGACCAGCAGCTTTGTGGTTTTTCATTTGTGTATCGCAGCATTTAATTCATTTATATAGAAAGGGGACGGCATGGACTAGTGGTTAAGTGACACCGCTCACAACCAAAGGTGCTGGGTTCGATCCCCATTACAGCACCGGCCGTTACCCCGGGGAAGCAAACCCTTAGAAAATACAGGAGGAAGTAGACCCTTACATAAAGGAATGCTGAAGTCGGATGCACTGGGCCGACAGGCGCAAAATAAAAACCACAGTGCAACGCACACCGCCTTGGGAAATAGATAAATAAGGCAAATGCAAATGCGAAAAAAAAAGGAAATTTGTATAGAAAAGTCCCGCTTTCTAGAGATGAATGTCTCAAAGACCAAAGTGTTGCCCAATCGCTTCGAAACTTGTAAACATCTTCCTTGGCGATGTACGTTTAGAGGATGTCAACGAGTATATCTAAGTTTCCAGGTGCGTTGAATGTTTTGTTTCATGTCTAGGTCTTCCACAAAGTGGCGCCATTTTTCTGTTTTCTAGTCTGAAATATCATGTCAGAGGTCTTCCCCAACCTGGATAATATCAGATGAGTCATTTTAAAAGAGTTGCTGTTATTGTTCGTATGGTGTCTTTGAGCCCTTGTTAATGTAAGAAATATACTGGGTTCTGCAGTATGCAGTGTCTGGAGGTCCTTTTTTGTTAGTTAACAAAGACCATCTATTTTGCTGGGGTTGATTTTAATTTCAACACCTCTTTGTCTAGATCGCAGGATAACGGACCTCATTTAAAGTTAAAGTGTCCTTCTGTCTCGAGCGCCAACAAGGCCTGAATCATGTGTGTTTTTATGTGATCTTTGGGTCTACAATTGTAGTTTTACAGATTTCTTTTGGATGACGTGTTTTATGTGCGTTTTTCCAATTGGGCTTGCGCCTGTCTTTGTATGTATTTCAATCGACATATTTCAGGATAAAGTCCAACACAGAATACACAATAGCGATTAAAATCAAACTGCCAAGACGAAAACGAGGCCGAAAAAATAATAGTAGACTATAGCTTGAGATCATAGAAAAATTCACAGTGTGGAGGGACACGATGCTTGGAGAGGAATGGGCTCTACCAGGTGCAAAACGGCCATATCGCAGAAGGCATTGAGAAAAATGCGCCAGCCGTCTCAATACACAACAATGACAATCATACCACTGAGGTTAACTGGTTCAGACGGAAGATTCGATATCCTGGCACAAAACCGAGTGGAGTGGCGGGAACTGATCCAACAACCTGCAGTATTGGTACCCTAATGACTTTTCAGGTTACAGGACTGATGATGATGAAAGTTAAAGTGTCTTTTGAAAGGTACATTCTCCGGTTTGAAGACTGTTGCAATGCTGCTCGAGAACCGCATGTCTTGCGTTCTTTAGGCTCCTCTCCAGATTTCGTCCTTTAATGTATCATCTTCTCGCTCACAAAAATATTGTCATAGTTGAATTTTCTTCGTCATCTGCAGCTATTAAAAGATGGTAGTTCTGGGTCATGCAAGAACTGTAGTCCTTTCTGCACTGCGCAGTTCTCCAGCTACACGTCATTGTCGTCTGATGTATTACACCCACATTAAGTGTTGAGACAGTTAAACTATCCCACGACTATTTTGTAGTTGTATGATCTGAAGCTATCAAGCTCTTCGAAGACAAAGTTATTTTTGAGTAGTTTATATAGTAATGTTACTGTGCATGCTTGGGTTTGAATTGTGAGAATCTCAAAATTTCCTCTGAAAGCTTGACTGAATGAGCGTATATTCTTGTCTAGTGTGACAAAAAATGGCGCTTCCAAATTACAAACGTAGTCTCTCCACAGCAAGGTCCATTCCATTTATCTTTGTTCTTCGGTCATCGATTGTGCGATGGGTTTCTTGGACTATCATATATTATCACATTAGCGCCGCAGAGTGCATATATCAGATGGTCGTGGTTCTCTGTCGTTACAGAATCCCTCGATGTTGAGTAAAATCAACAGAAGTGCTGTTTTATGTTACATGATGTTTCGGCAGTACTTTGGTAGTGAAAGGATTGACCGACTGGAAAGTCACTTCCAGGGGACGCCTGACCACCGGTAAAAAAATGGTTACGAGAGGTCAAGAAAAGAAAAATCTAAATTAAATGGTAACACATCACTGTCGTTTGGTATTTGCAGAGACGTTAAGCAGTACTGCCTCCAATTCCTGACACTGTTTGTAATCTTGCAAGGCTCCAATACAAAACGAAGATCAGGGAGGCCAAAACCTTAGACTTGCATTTCGCTGATGATGCTGCAATTGGCACCCACAGTCAGCAGGAGATCCAGAACATGATAAATGGCTTCTTCCACGCGTGCAAAGATTTTGTTATGAAAATAATTTTGAACAACACAGATGTGCTGAAACAGGAAGTAGATGCCACACCAACTGTTAACATCGATAAATATGAATTGGCAGCTGTGGACAAAATCACATACCTGGAGCCCATCATCAACGACAAGATCTTTCTAAACCCAGAAATAGACAGTCGCACAAGCAAAGGTGCTGCCCCATTTACTGGTCTCGCAACGCGTGTTTGGGAAAACCAGAAACTTACAATTAAAACCAAAGTCCTGTTTTACAATGTATGTGTCGACAGTACGCTCCTATATGGTAGCGAAACTTGAGCAACCTATGCCAAACAAGAGCACAATCTTAGCATCTTCCATCCACATTGCCTGCAGTCCATTATTTGAATTACATGGATGGTCAGAGTGAGAAATGCAAAGATGCACTCTCGCACTAGTCTCCCAAGCATGTACACTCTCCTTGCGACGACTGCAATGACTTGATCATGTTTGTCGCATGAAATATGGTTGCATTCCAAAAGACATCCTCTATGGACAGGGTATTTGGTAGATGGCAAAGAAAAATGGTCGGTTGACCACAGCTGAGGTTCAAAGATGTGTATAAGCGAGACATGAAGGTACTGGACATGTGTCTGTCATTCTGGGAAGAGGGAGCTGCAGACCGATCCAAGCAGAGACGTACCATGAAGAACCACCTTTTGCTAGATGATAAGAAGCTCTTGCAGCACGAAGAAGTGAAACGACAACTCTACAGAGAGAAAGAAATCCAGAAACTCAGTAGAGATTTATCACTCAAAGGTCGTACCACTCTATAATCAGTCATGACTGAAAGGTGCTACTATAGTCAGCCATGGCTGAAAGGGGCTACCATAGTCAGTCATAGTTGAAAGGGGCTACTATAGTCAGTCATAATTGAAAGGGGTTACCATAGTCAGTCATGACTGAAAGGAGCTAGTATAGTCAGTTGTGACTGAAAGGGGATACTATAGTCATGACTGAAAGATGCTACTACTAGATTTCAATACTTGAAACGGTAATTTTTATAAATTCTCAAATTTAGCTTTTAATTATAGATTACAGCCATTAGAATTGCACCAACAGCGTACGTATTTGGACATAAATCGTTAAAAAGATATGAAAAAGGGATAGTTGATTTGCTTCCCCCCCCCTCCTACACCCACAGGTAGAGGGGTGATTGATGGTCTTGTCTTCTGGATGCTTGTTTTAATCAGTTTGTTTATATAGGGTTTCATAGTGTGTCGAGGGTCAAGCCCGACTGAAGGTATGTCGGGGTTTTGTCGTATGCCAATTTCACTCCGCTCATTCTAGCCTCAATGCTTTTCTCACCAGCCCTTGTGTTTAAGATGAACAGGCGTATCAATTTTTTGCTCGGCTAATTTAATGGTTTTTTTTTCAGAACTGCCTATATGCAGAGATTCATGTTCATATTTTTGGTGACGGGTTTGAGATATTTTCCTTTTTGGTGGTGATAGAATCTGGGAGGTCATTTGTGTAAATAAAGGATTACGGTACATCTTCAGATTCATATGGCAGTCCTCTCACCCGGGTCCTTTGTTTAGATATTGATTCACAGACTGTTGTACGTATCGTTCGGTTGTGGAAAAAAACACTTTTAGCCCGCTGTACATTCGCCCTGGTATTCCCTTTTTTTTGCATCTTGAAGAGGAGGCCAGTTCTCCAGACTCGACTATAACCTTGTCAGAGTGTTGTCAGCACATTATTTTCTCATGGAAAGAAGCAGAACTTATCTCTTGGGTGAATCTTATCAGCTGATCGATTGTCTGTTTTTCTTGTATCTGAAACCAGATTGATTGGTATTAATGATCTTGGAGCTTTCTAGACACCAATATATTCTTTAGATTATCACCCTTTCAGCAATCTTGGCTAGGTTTGATGTCAGGGAGACCAGTCGATAAATTGTTATTAGGTTTGATGGTTTTTTTTTCCTTAGGACTTGTGTGATGTTGATTTTTCTTAAGACTGTTAGTGGAATGTGAGAGCATTAAGACAGGTGGGCAAACTGAATGAACTCTCACACGAAATGCTCAGGTATAGATGTGACGTACTAGGCGTTTGCGAGAGAGACAATATGGACTGGTTTTGGAGAGACGAGCACAGATGAAGTTCATATGTTCTACCATAGAGGGATGGAATTACGCATTGACATGGTGTGGGGTTCCTGGTCCATAAAAGGAACAAAAACACAGTGCTAGAATACCGCTCCATATTCAGTAGGCTCATAACTATAAGACTAAAGACATCACCCTTTAACATAACGGTAATACATACATATTTTAATACAACAGACTACAAGGAGGATGAGGTTGAGTGTTTTTATGATCAGTTACAGAAGTGCATCAACAATACCCAAGAAAGACATTCCTCATAGTGCCGGTGACTGGAACACGAAAGTTGGATCTGGCGCTTTAGAAACTTTTCTGGACACATGCGGACCCTTTTGTAACAGTTTCAAACGTGAAAGGGCATATGTTACTGGAGTTTGTTGAATACAACCATCTGGTGCTTGCCAAAACGCTAGGGTAACATAGAATGTTTAGAAGAACCACATAGCACTCACCCAGTGGGAAACATCAGAACCAAATAGACTATACAATGATACAAACCAGATTTCTCTCCAGCATCAATAATGCACAAACAAGAAGTTATCTAGTAGCGGACATCGGCAGCGACCATGATCTGCTTATGCTTACATTTCAAATACTCTCACCAACGCTGACTACTCTCAACAACATGGACTACTCTCACCAACGCTGACTACTCTCATCAACGCTGACTACTCTCACCAACGCTGACTACTCTCAACAACATGGACTACTCTCACCAACCTTGACTACTCTCACCAACATTGACTACTCTCACCAACCTTGACTACTCTCACTAACGCTGACTACTCTCACCAACGCTGACTACTCTCACCAACATTGACTACTCTCATCAACGCTGACTACTCTCACCAACCTTGACTACTCTCACCAACCTTGACTACTCTCACTAACGCTGACTACTCTCACCAACGCTGACTACTCTCACCAACATTGACTACTCTCATCAACGCTGACTACTCTCACCAACCTTGACTACTCTCACCAACCTTGACTACTCTCATCAACGCTGACTACTCTCACCAACCTTGACTACTCTCACCAACCTTGACTACTCTCATCAACGCTGACTACTCTCACCAACCTTGACTACTCTCACCAACCTTGACTACTCTCATCAACATTTTTCTTTTATTTCCAAAAAGTCACACTCCTTTAAATGTTCGTACTTCATTTATATTAAAAACTTCTTTTTCGTCAGCATTTTCTCTGTAAAGGATGCTGTGACGTAGTTACAGCGAGGTTGTGATATCTGCGCCTTTCGATCTCACATTTCAAATTTGAGCGGATTGTTGTTTAGTACCGGGTTTGCCTGCCTACTGCAATGCCTATCTATTAGGTAGACTACACTAGTGCAGTCTATCGGTGACATCCAGACATAAACTGGCATAAGTCAATGCCTATCTATTAGGTAGACTACACTAGTGCAGTCTATCGGTGACATCCAGACATAAACTGGCATAAGTCAATCCCTATCTATTAGGTAGACTACACTAGTGCAGTCTATCGGTGACATCCAGACATAAACTGGCATAAGTCAATGCCTATCTATTAGGTAGACTACACTAGTGCAGTCTATCGGTGACATCCAGACATAAACTGGCATAAGTCAATCCCTATCTATTAGGTAGACTACACTAGTGCAGTCTATCGGTGACATCCAGACATAAACTGGCATAAGTCAATGCCTATCTATTAGGTAGACTACACTAGTGCAGTCTATCGGTGACATCCAGACATAAACTGGCATAAGTCAATCCCTATCTATTAGGTAGACTACACTAGTGCAGTCTATCGGTGACATCCAGACATAAACTGGCATAAGTCAATGCCTATATGCTTGTCACCACAGACACGCAGCACCCTCTGCACAGTAGTATCTCGGACATCAAGGAATAAAAAAAAACAAGAGAGGGTCGGAATCGCTCAGTCAGCCATCTCCTATGGTGTTTGCATTGCTGAGTAGAGAACCATTGCTGTGGAGCAAGAAAAGCGACCTTCGTGAGATCTCTGAAGTTGGATGGGACACCCATTGAGGAAACAAGCTGATAACATTACAACACAATCTCTGTTCTGAGATCCCCAGGGTGAGAGAGGTAGAGACAAACCAGGGCATACCTGTAGAGGAGTGCTTAAGATAAACATTAAGGAAACATGGAAGACGTGGGCAGAGCTGAACTGAATATATATTTGCTAAAAACCTGTGCTCCACAGGAAACTAAAAGGCTTTGATTGATTCATTCTTGCTATGGGATTATACTTTTTCTCATATCAGAGTTGTTAATATTCATATCCTCATGCCGTGAACAACTAGAAACAGATAGAACATAATTTGAACTTTCAGATCTGTTTTCAAATTTGTGAAACAGAGAAAAGGAAAGTTAGTTGAAAAGTTCACCTTACAATTGTAGAATATGCTAGCATTATTGTTTGTCCTTCTGTGACCCATAAGGAGTATAGGGGCTACTACCTTCTATTATTGTTGGTCTTCTTGCAGAAAGTCAGCCCCAAAGCCTATATGAGCTGTGATTACTATACCACTTCATTCCACCTGATATGGTTATCAATCTCACACAAAATTATTCCGTGTCATTTTTTTACGACGTTCATAACGGGGTCTAATGGTCTTATTTTTCCATCCACAACATGGCGCCTGGAAACCATGCATTGGAAATGCACATTGTACACAATCATAACTTTGTTGCTCAAGGACTGTATACTAGTTGTGATCTAATTTCTTTGTATTTGAACACAGTACTAGTTCAACACTTAATCAGACTCCACAGTCAAATTGTTGGATCAATTATGGGAGGTCTCTTGAATCTAAAGTTTATACAGATCTGATGACAAAAGTCATTATACAAGCACACATACCTATAAAGTATTCATTAATACTAAACACATCATTTGTAATTAGAGAGCATTTAATCACAATATGACAAATATCACGTTAATAATTGTATGCATGACTTCTTCTTCTGTTTCTTCAAGTGCTATGCCTTCTGATGTAAGTGGTTAATTCTGTGCACAACTCCCTTTCCCTTAGTGTATTCAATTAGGTTTTGCATTTCCATAATGAAGCGTCCAGTATCCTTTTTCTCATTTGTCTTTTAACGCTTGTCAACAACTTCTTGTATCAAAGTGTGTTTCAACTTTTCATGTTCAAATAATATTTACTACTACTTTCTGGTGTGTCAATAAGCTTCATTGCAACTGTTCTCTATAAGTTCAATATCATTAAGTCTGTTAGCCATCCCCAGTATCACATATTTTTGTATCTGTTAATCCACAGATCTGTGGGTTCCAGTGATATTTAATGTTTGTAATTTTGTTGTGTGTTTTTTGTTTCTCTACCATGTGATTGGTTTTAAATAATAGTAGGCAATTCCCTTTTTTTACTTCCTTTTTCTGAAACACTTTTGTTGGATAGGATACTTTTAAATTAATGTAATGCTATTTTTGCTTTGGTTTTTATAATATTTATTCTGAACTTCATCTGCCATTTGATGTTACTAGCATGTTTAGGTATTTAAATCTATTCACATTTCTTTCAATTATTATATTAATTTTGCTGATGCACCCTGGAGCATAAATGCACACATAATAGTAGACCAACTTACTAGGTGATCAAATGGTATCCTGACTGGCATTATAATTCTAGAACTGTGGGATACAGCCAGAAGTTGTTAGGTAAAGATTGACCTATGCACCTAATGGGGCTCAGGTAACGTGTCTGCCTTGGTGCAGAAGATCGCGGGTTCGAATCACAGAGTTTTTTTTAACGTGTATCTTCTGGTAAAAATTCCCCTGATCTCTGGGTAGTGAGATCGAACTCCTGTGTTCAGTCTCGAGCACGTCAAAAATCCCTTGGAAGTTAGAAATTTAAAAAAGTAGGTTTAACGGGCGCTACTCGCAAAAAATTCTATATTTCTAGTTAAAAATCTACCAAAATTATTTTTACCTTCCTCCAGGCCTAGTAAGCCGCAGGAAGTTTTAAAATACTTACTATGTATGGCCATAACTTTCAAATACCTGGCAACAGACATGCCTGTTTGAAAACCAGGATTTCAAGTATTCAAGTACCTAATGCGCTTGTATTCTGTCACATCTACCTTGATCATCTGGTTTTTTTTGCAGTAGTACTTTGACCTTACCAGTGGAAATTGCATTCATCGTGTTGTTATGGCAACAGACATCAATCAACATTTTGCATCAGATTTTGGCAAAAACATGTGAAGAAAAATACTTGGCCTGGCTTTGTCCGCTCTCAATCTCCCGCTACCAAACCCTGACAAGAGCTTAAGTAGCAGAATGTAGTCCAGAGAACGGAATGCGTTGTGTCGTAGTTTACAGCTTGACTGTGATATTTGCACCTTTCGGTCCAACACATCTGACTTCAGCAAGAAAAAATACTTAAAATTACAGACCATCTATTTGGTGGTTGGCAGACCTGTAGATTGTGCTTTTTAGCAATAAACTGCTGCCAAAGATGCAATGCTTGAGTAGTGGCGATGTTATGATGGAGTACCCACTTGCCTCACTCCTGTAATGCCAGCCTTATGTGACTAAGTATTTCTCTCATGTGTTGCAAAACTTGACAGTAGTAGTAATCCTTGCTGATTGTCTGGCCTGACAAAGTGTATTTTTGATGCACAATTTCCTTCTAATGGAAAAAAATAAATCCAGCAGCATTTTACCACTGTTTTCACTTTTGCTGGTTGTGGAAGTCAGACGACTCATCACTCTTAACACTTTCATGGCCATCTTTAAATGTTTTATACCACTCATAAAGTTGTGAACAGCTCATACAATTCTCTCCATAGACTTGTAACTTTTAGTGTGTGTTTGTATGTGTTTCACCAATTTTTTTTTTCCACAAAATTTGATGGAAATTGATTGATTCTGTTTTTTACTGACATGAAAAATGCGATGAATGTGGTTTCCACACATGGGGGCAAAACACTACTGCAAACAAATTAGAGAAACAGGGCAGACCTGACTCAGGCTACATAAACATCATTTGGTTCAGAGGTAAATCCATGCCTAGCAACTTCTGGCTGTACTCTACAGTTCCAGAATTATGATGCCAATTCAGACACATTTTTTTATCATACCTTATATAAGCATTGATACAAACATGCATTACGTTACTGTAAAAACTGTCTACATAAACAATTAATTAATAAAACTTTAGAAAAATACTGTACAGACTGTACTAGAACACTAATGAATATGCAGGAGATCAAGAGAGTGAGCTTTTACAGTATTCAGGGCTGATAGATGGACTGGTGGTATCAGGGACTAATTACAAAATACTAAAATGTTTCTTCAGCTGTAAATATATAAGTTCAGTATAAGAAAAGTAAAAATGTTACTAACATACATGGTCAAGTATCTAATTAGTGATTCAATATAATTAGTGTGTGTGAACAACATTAAACTCTTTCAAAGTGCACCTGTTAATTTGCTGTTATATGAAAGCTTAATATATTAAACTTAATATTGTCCATCATGTAATACTTAAAGTCATAACTTTCAATTTCAAGAGATGAATTATGGAATGATAATATCTTTTTATTCAAGCAAGCTACATATGTTGTCCTAGGTAAAGAATTCAAGCATACTGCATTCATTGTAAAGTAAAGTAAAGTAACCCATAGCATTACTGCCATAGAGTTGTGAGGTGATAGCGATCTTACATTTCAAAGGCTCGGTTATATGAGGGCGGTAGCCATCTTCTCTCCCTTGCTGTTTTTACTTCCCGGACTGAACTGGTACCTATTTAAGGTTGGGTCGAGCTGGGAGCCGTTGCAGTCTGAAAAATCCATTTCCGCCTTAACGGGGGAATGAACCCAGAACCACTCAGATGTGAAGCCAGCACGCTAACCACTGCGCTAAGCACATTCATTGTGCTGAACCCAAAATTCAAGCATGCAAACAACCTACATTCATTATGCTGGGTCCAAAATTCAAGCAAACAAGTAACCTACATTTATTTTACTGGACCCAGAATTTAACTGAGCAAGCAATCTATATTCATTGTGCTGGGCCCAAAATTTAAGCAAGCAACCTACTTTTATTATACTAAGACCAAGAATTCAAGTGAGCAAGCGACCTACATTTATTGTGCTGGGTATAAAATTCAAGCAAGCAAACTAATTTTATTAAGCTAAGACCCAGAATTCGAGTAAGCAAGCAAGCAACCTACATTCATTGTGCTGAGCCTAGAACTACTTACTGAGGAGGAAAGGATAGGAGTGAAGAAGAGTTGGGCATAGTGCTGGCAACATTACCAGGTGAAACAGTGTCACAGAAACCACCTCTACAAAAGCACATACATGCTTTAAGCTAGGAGGCCAACTGTAGTGTGGAATGAAACAAGTACAGACGATGAAGCAACCCAAATTAAGGTACAACTCAAACAAATGCTCTGAATGTCACTAATGATAAAGTGTTAATTATGCAATAAATATGTATTTAGAACAGTTATATATGGAAACCTAACTAGGAGGCACTGGCATCACACATGTAAACAAATATATTGAGCTAAACTTACGACCAACACCAAAATGGAATGTCAAGTAATTAAAATTGCAAAACTAGTAGCTCTATGACTGTTGACTTCATATTAGCCATAAAGTCCCGCCATAAATCTTGATTATAAGAATTCTTTTAAAGAAATCTTTATTTCCATTTAAATTACTACAAGAGAGATTGATGGCACATATTTATTAAATCTGAAAATTTCTTGAACAAATCTGGACCATCACACACACCAAACTTTCAAATACAATGCTTGTTTCATTTTTATTTAACTTAACTTTCTTTATACTGGTTTAGAAGACTCTGCAGAGTTTGTATACAACCAGTTTCTTTTACATTCGCTTGATCTAAAAGTACCTATGTGCATCAAATCTTTTCCTCAATGCATTAATTGACCCTGCCTCTACTATTTCCTGTGGCAATGCATTTCAAGCACTCACCATTCTCTGACAACAAAATATGGACCTTTCTTTAATTTGTAGCTGCACCATCTTGTTATTGTAGGGGGTGGTTTTATTTTGAAAAACATATATTCTAATTTATCCTTTCCATTGATTATCTGATAAACCTGTATTAAATCCCCTCAAATTCTTCTCTTTTCTAGAAACTGTAGGCCAGGTTTTATGTGGACGAAGTGTTTCTAGCGCATTCCCATCAAACCACTCATACATACCCCAAACAATTAAGTGTGCAATAAAATCAAGTGTTGGGAAGCCTTCAACTCTAGAGGGATTTCTTTGAATGTACTTTAAAAGAGACTGATGGAATTTATTGAACAAGCCCAATATTTTTGTGGAAGAATTATGATGGACAATGTTGTAATATATGTGATGCTTTGATGTTGCGTGATGCTAAGATATCTTTTCTCTCAACTTCTTTTCAAGCAACAAGAATACACACATATACATCGTTCCAGTGTGAATTTGTCTTCTGTAAGCTAGACAAATATTTCCAGCTCTTTTCCTCTTTTTCTACCTCTTTAATAGGTCTCTCCTGTTTCTTTCGGCTCTTCCTTTGATCTTGTTTGGTTGGATTCTATATCGTAACCCTGTGTGTACTTTTCGTAGTTCCATCTGATATAATTATTCTGCTAGTCAAACAAAATATTGCTTATTTTGTTCAGCTACTCTGTCTAAATCCAAATTGTTCATCATTGTCGGTCATAACCATTTGAAATTGTCAATTTTCATGAATACTTTACATTGGGCTACCTGTTAAAAATATAATTTAATTTATTTAGGACTTCATTTATATTGTTAATGCATAAGCATTTGGAAAAATCTTCATTACAATCTTGTTGTTCCATTCAAATTCAAAAGAATTTGTTCAAATTTATTCCTCCATGTCATCATTATTTGCCTTTTTACTTCACTTTTGTGAAGCACAAGACCACCACTAAATCTGGCCCCTTTGTAGGAAGCCTGTATCCAAACATTCGCAGTGGTGGCTTAAATAGCAATGGTTATACATGATGAGGTTGTTAGCCACATGTAAAACCACCTTTAGTTTACATTTACTGCACTTTTGGAAAGTTACAGTGGCCCTTTTCTTTCCAATCTGGTGTAAAATCAACATAAACAGCCATTATCTCTTTCTCTCTCTGTCTATCTATGTTTATTTTTCTGTCTGTTTCTTTCTTCACACCCCCCCCCCCTCCCCAACCCACCCCCATTTTCCATTTTTGGGTTGTTTTTTTCTGCTTCAATTTAATTTTGTTTACCATATATTTTTTCTTTGTAATGATATAGTAATAGATTATTCTGAATCCTCTGATTATTATGCTACTTCAGCAGTCTTGTAATTAGAGTTGATGGGAATAAACTCAGGATGACATTAAAATATTATGGTATACAAGGATAACTATTAGATAATGTGAGGACATTTGCAGCATTTGAATACAAATTTTACTTTTAACAACTGATGGAGTCAAATATGCTTTTGAAATAACTACAGTTGTACAAAAAAGGGTGTGTGCTTTTATCATTGCTGTTCAACATTTACATGGACAGAATAACAACAGAAGCCAGCCAAATCAGAAGTTGAATTTAACATAAGGACCGAACCCCCAACTCATTACATGAATTACTTTTTACAGACGACCAAAGCCTAGTATAAAAGGATGAAAATACACTGTAAAATCAAATGAATGCTCTTGGTACAGTCTGTGAAAGATATAATATGAAAATGAGCACATCAAAGATGGACATTATTCAAGGGTCATTCAAGTCAAACCAGGAATTTTTTTTTTCAAGTAGTCAAAATGCCATTTATTTTTGATATAATCTCCTGCACTTATCCCAGCGTTTAAGTAATGCTTGAAAAGCTTCACCGTAGAAAATTTGTCAGTATATCTGCGCAATCCAGGGCAGCCTGTTTCACTTCATCATCAGTGCTGAAATGCCAACCTCCCAGGAATTCTTTTAGAGGTGCAAACAGATGGAAGCTGCTTGGAGTGAGGTCTGAACTGTAAGGTGGATGTGCCAATTACCTCCCAGTCGAGTTGATGCAGATGGTATATAATGTGGTGAACCGTATGAGGTCGAGCATTATCTTGCAGATACAGGACGCCTTTTGTGATCAAACAAGCTGTCTTGCCTCTTGTGCAATTTTGCGACAAGTTATACGTTGATTTTCCAGGATGAGACATTCCTCTGGATATTCACACGAATGACTGTTGTGCGTAGAGAATCACCACGGCCGGGATAATCCCTTACGGATGTATGGCCTTCTCTAAAATGTTTACACCATTAAAATGTCTTACTGTGGCTGACTGTCTCATCACAGTATTGTGATTGCAATCTTTTGTAAATTTCTGCAGGTTTCATGCCTTCTTTCACAAGAAACTTCGTCACAAGACGCTGTTCCATTCAAGCACTAATAGTGTTGTCCAAAATTGTTATTTAACTGTCACGTGACTGACCCATGGCAAGTGGACCACCTAACACTAATAGAACACAAGTGACCTTAACTAATGATAGTAGTTCCAGCACACTATAACCAATTTAGGTAGAACTAGAGCAAAAAGTCCCGGTTTGATTTGAACGCCCCTCATACAAATTAGCAGAACACCAAGTCCACTTAATATGCGCAAACAAAATTAAACTTAAGCAGGTCCAAGAATTCAAATACCTATGAAGTATTTTTACAGAAGATGGATGGTTTGGTAGAGAAATTGAAACTAGATGTTAGAAAGGTTCTCCTGTGACTTATTAACTGTCACTACTGAACACAAGAACATCAGCTTGGTAACAGAGCAACAACTGACAGAAAGTTGATTTATACCGACTCTGTGCTACCAATGTCAAACTTGATCCTTATGTAAGTCACAGGTGAGGAACATTACAACATGTAAAATAAAATGTTTAAGAAAAGTCATTGGTGTCATCAGGAGAGACACAATGAGAAACAATGACATTATAAATATAGTGAGAACTACCCCTTGTGCTGAATACATTCTTCTTCTTTTGTTGTCTCCCTTTCTACCGGTTTGTAACCCAGTGTCATAATACATTTCAAGACAGAAAATATGAGAATCTTGTGAATGCAATATGATCAACTACCACTGTATGTTTACAACACATACAAATTTAGCTACAAGGCATGAGGAAGGCTGCATGGCAGATGGATAGATGACCCTGCCTCTACTATTTCCTGTGGCAATGCATTTCAAGCACTCACGACTCCCTGACAACAAAATATGGACCTTTCTTTAATTTATAGCTGTACCATCTTGTTATTGTAGGGGGTGGTTTTATTTTGAAAAACTTATAGTCTAATTTATCCTTTCCATTGATTATCTGATAAACCTGTATTAAATCCCCTCAAATTCTTCTCTAGACACTGTAGGCCAGATTTTATGTAGACGAGGTGTTTCTAGCGCATTCCCATCAAACCACTCATTCTCCTGCACAGAATAATAGCAAAAAGACGATACACAAGAAAGACAAGTTAAGGTGACCATTACACTTAACAGTACAAGTGGATGGAAAAGCAAAGTCAGTAAGTAAGTCATAGAATATTATTTTAATAATTAGCTTTAAGATCTTGCTTTTCTAGCTATTTCTAGTCCCATTGATCTTAATTATTATTATTCATTTCTTAAAACACTATCTTATTTATAATAATGGAATAGCGTGATGTCTTATTCCGTGTGTTTTCTAGTCTCTGTGATTTGCCACATAGTTCATCTGTATTATTGCCAAATATGTTGCACCACTCGAACACAGTGAATCATTTTCTAGCATGTCTACTTTAATTTGAATTGGATTATGAATAATAACATTTGATAATAAACTTACGGATATGCTAGATATAAAAATATATCATACACCTTGAATATTCAAATTACATTCTTTTTCAAATGTTCACTTTCAAGAAAATAATGAACACAATTAGTTAATAAACACATGCTATAACAATCCATAAGGAAAATAATAAATTAAATCACTCTGAAAATAATGTTTGAGGTACAATTGTAAATGATCACAAAGGTAAAGTAAACAAACTACAAAATTGCAGATAATGGTACCAAATATAACGTGTTTACATACAAATCTTCAGTACACCTTTCCATATATTATTCTTAAAGTTATGTCTTATAATCTTTGCATATCATTGTCTCATTTCTATTTTTTTAAATATAAATATACTAAAACCAATTTCACCTTTTAAATGATGTTTGTTCACATTATAGACTAAATCGTTTCATGCCTTTTGAGCCTCAGTAACATTTTCAAAATCAGCCAATCAATTGTTCATGATGCAGTTTGTCAAAATATCTAATCTATGAATCATGCTAAATACAATGTTTAAAAATCAATGTGTCATATGTACTCGACTGCTTATATATGTGAACAAAAGCAATAATTTTGTTTAGAGATGTTTGAAGAACAGGTTTGAGCACGTTGTAACAAATACAAAATTATTGGTAAAGTGACAGAAGGCAGCAAAGAGAGACAATGCCAGACAACTGAACATCATGGCAGGGAAGGAAATCAATGGCAGAATTGATAAACAACACACACTTTGGACAGAAAGTGATAGAGATCCATGATTGCATACACCAGTCAGCTTAACACATAATGATGGCGTCCTTATACTATACAAATGGTTTATATTAAAGAAAGTGAACATTACTAAATTATTGCAAACAAAATTAAAAAACCATGCATTTTCCATGGACTACATACTTAAAAAAAAAATGATTGTTTATTCTTCTTCTTCTTCTTCTGCGTTCAGGCTTTATGGTCATGCTAAATCTGTAGTTCTGTTGCTAGAATGAAGTCCTCAGTTCTCTCCAGATCCAGGTGGCAGCCCCATAGCTTCTGCGTCACCTCCGCTTCCTCTGGCCAGGTCTGGAATCGTAGGTTTCTGTGTATTGAGCTCCTTCTTTTTCTTCTGTATTCGTTCTCAATCTCCTGCTATCAAGTCCTGAACAGGGTTTTGCATGTAGCAGGATGAAGTCTGGAGAACGGAATACAATTGTGGTTACAGTTTGACTGCGGTACTTGCACATTTTGGTCTTCAGCAAGGTGTATTGTGCTATTCTGTAGGATGTGTTCAGGGGTCTGGACTCCAGTTCCACATGGGCAGTCACTTGTGTATGATTTCTTGAGTGATGTAGGTGATCCAATAGTCTGCAGTGGCCTGTTTTCAGGTGAAAGATGGTGGTTGTTGGTGCCTGTGGAGCTGGTGGACTGGCTCAGGTCTATTGTTCACTTCCATTTCTTTCTTCCATTTCTTTCTTCCATTTTGAGCTGTACTGATTGTGCATGATGGTTTTTACCTCTCGGTAGGACACTGCATGGATAAGTTGCTCCATCTTGCCACCTGCTTTGGAAAGAGCATCAGCTCTCTCATTCTCTGTAATTTCAAATGGGAGGGTAGCCAATGAAGAGCAGCTGTTGAGGTCCTTTGGATTTTGTTGAGTTATGGTCTGATTTCCTGCAGCATTTGTTCACCTCTGGTGTTTTGTATTGCTTCTAGTAGTGATCTGAAATCTGTAAAGAATAGAATCTGAGTAGGTGGGTGTTTGTCTGGTCTGGTGAACATTCTTAGTGTCTGTAGGAGCACCATAGACTCTGCCCTAAGGCTGGAAGAAATCTTCCCAGTAGAGATAGCGTTATGTGTTATTTTCTCATTATTGTATCTTACAAAGATACTTTCTCCACCATCCTTAACTGCGCCCTCAGCAGATCCATATGTGTATACGCGAGTCCAGTCCTTAGAGCTGTATATTTCTTCAATCATTGCCTGAGCTAGAGTTTTTTGGTGTTTAGCCTGGCAATTTTCCTTTTTTATTCCTGGGACCTCTGTGGTTATTAGGATATTTTTATGGCAATAGTTTGGCTCCTCAGAGTCAGTCAGCACTTCCATTTATGTAAATTACTTTGGGAGACAGTTTTCATTGTGGTGCTGCAGGTGTTTTGAGTTTTGAGTGTAAAAAGTAGTACAGCCATGAAAACTATGTGACAACTTTAAAAGTCTAAGACAAAAGTAAAAAAGGAAAGCAAGAAATACACTCTTGGATAGCATGACAAAATGACTGGGAAAATAATGAGTAAGAAAAGTACTGGAATGCTCTCATGACAGACAGTTGAATGTCATTAGATATGTTATATTATGACACTGGTCTCCATACAAAATAGTCTACATTTAGCCACATTGTTTTGCCAGAGACAAAACTGTTGTGTCTGTATATTCCATTATTGCATTATTCGTGATTACATACTAAAAATATGATGTTAAGTATTGTCATTTGTTCAAAGCAAATTAAAGAAATATCTAATAAAGTAGCCAAAATGTTATAGTGTGAAATGAACCTAAAAAAAACCCCACTTTATTTGTTAAATAAAGTCATGAACAAATTTAAATAACCTAATAGTTTAAAAAGTAATATGATGATATAGATGTTAGTACAGCTTGTATATTTTTATTAAAAACATCACAACTTATTGTTATATTATTGGGATAAAACAAGTGATGTGGGTTGATGTTATTCCAAACAAATAAAACATTTAGCATTTTTGATAAAACGTTGTGCCTTTTTATAAAACCAAAGCTGTTGATTTTGAAAAAAAAAACACACAAAAAAAAAGCTTTGTACATATATTTTTTGGATTACATTAAATAAGCTGACAAATTTTATTAGAAAAAATCCAATACTCTCTACACATGTTATTTGGATCAAACCAAATGCGCCTGGCTGGTATTTAGATGGCACCTTGCTGGACTGCGTGCTGGAGAACGGCACAGATGTCTGGATCAAACTTGTAGCACTACCAATTACAATACCAAAAACAGAAAATAAGATGTGATTTAAGACTTAAATTGCATTGTTTAAATGTCATTTGCATGTCATCACCAACTATCTTCTTACTCTCTCCACAAGGAGCATAGGACCACCACTAAGGTTTGTCTTCTTGCAGGAAACATGAGTAGAAGCATGTTTCTGCTCTTGTGTTGGGGGTTTCTGCAGCACCTTGTTTTATATGATGAGTTCTAAACCCCATGTACAATCCTCATTCAATCAATTAATCAATCAATCAATCAAATACATGATCACTCCTTGCGGAGCATAGGTTTTCAACAAATACATTTCAAGTTTTTTTTTTATCACGAACCATCCTAGACAGTTCTGTCCACGTCTTGTCTGCCGCCCTGATATTGGCATCCAGCTTCCTCTTCCATGAGTGTCTCGGTCGTTTGCAATTCCTCCTGCCCTGTTGATTCCAAAACAGCAACTGTCTTGATTCCAAAACAGCAACTGTCTTGTTTCCATCAGCTTGTTTCCATAATGTGTGGCCTATCCAGTGCCAGCGCCTCCTCTGTATGTCATGCTCCACTAGCATCTGTCTTATTCTTTCCAACAGTGCCACATTTTTTATCGTATCGTACCATTTTGACCTTGAATTCTTTGCAGGTGCCCATTTAGGTAGTCTGTACCTTTTTTGCAAGTACATTTGCTGTCCTCCATGTTTCAGAGCCATATAATAGAATGGATGTACATTGAAGTTGAAAAATCTTAGATTTTGATTTCGATATGGACCCCAATGCAATGAAAGCATCTCTCACCTTCTGTATTCATAACTTGACTTCGATTTCTGCACCTCCTAATATGTCTGTATTGCTACCAAGAAATATGTAAGATTCCAGATTCCTCTTAGTCGCCTTTTATTACATGCATAATAGTATGGTGATGTGGTCCTAGTCATTCCTCATTAATAACAGACCATAGAATCAAAACTGTGAAATCATGATAAAAGAACTCTCCTTCAGTGAAAGTACATTCCTTTCAAACACAGATATTCCTTCTTGTTTTAACTCTTGTTCAGCATTCAGAAGCACTTTATCCTGAAGAATTCTTAACTCTGAGAAAATGATATTGTTGAACTGTGTTTGGTACCTTGCATTTCATTTTTTTAAATATTTTCTTAATACATTTGACTAGTTCTATGCTTGACAGTTCTGTATTGTTTTTTAAAAATGGAGCTCTGGGTCAGGGCAAAATGCTAAAATCATGGATGCTGACTTTGTGTGTGGGTGTGTATGTAATCAAACACATTGTGTGGATTGATAATGATTTGACATTTGATCAGTACAGTCAAATGTCTGAATGAGGGGACGGCGTGGCCTAGTGGTTTAGTGGCACGGCTCACAACCGGAAGGTGCTAGATTCGATCCGCATCACAGCACCGGCCGTTACCCCGGGGTAGCAAACCCTTAGAAAATGCAGGAGGAAGCAGACCCTTACATGAAATGCATGCTGAAGTCGGGTGCACTGGGCCGACAGGCGCAAAATAAAAACCACAGTGCAACGCACACCGCCTTGTTGGGGATAAGAGAAATAAGGCGAACGCAAAAAAAAAAAAAAATGTCTGAATTAGGCTGCAGTCATATTAGAGTCATACATATCAGCTCAGTTCAGATTCCATCCACATGTGCTGTTATGAGCTTTGTGAAGAGATCAAGTCGTATTTCCTGGGCCAAGTATGTTGTGTCTGGTTCTGTAAGCCTCTTTTACTGTATGATTACTTGCACGTCAGATATCCATCTGCAACATGGTTTACCTTATACCCTGTAGCCAGATTGTCTTACGTTGTAAATGAACAGAGGGAATTTATCCCATATATACATATCTGAGGGGACCAAGTGGTTTCGAGGTAAGGTGTTCACCTCGGGTGCTGGAGGTCACAGGTCACTGCGGAGATCAGGATTTTTTCACGTAGATCATCTGATACAAATTTTCCCTGATCTCTGAGTAGTGAGATTAGACACATGTGTGCAGTGGTGCGCACGTTAAAAATCCCTTGGCAGTTGGAAATCGACAAGAGTAGGTTTAACAGCAGCTGCTCTAGCAAAATTCAAGTTAAAAATCTACTCAAATTATTATAGGGATTCTTGCCCCACAGAGAATGTCTCAAAAAGGGGACTGTGTGACTATAACATCAGGTCTTGACTATGTGGTTAGCGGAGCGGCATAGATGGCGCCTGACAGGCTTAGGGTCAACTTTGCTCTAATCTACGCTTCCACCACCATCAGTCCCCAAAATAGGCAATCATATATTCCAGGGGCTACCAACCTGAAGGTTGGTAACACATACTGGGATTGAACTGGCAAGTCACCAGCGGATATTTGCCTGCCACAAAAATATGAAACAAAGGAGATCACACCTCCCCATGACGTCTAATTACACAAGTGGACTGAAGATATATATATATATATATGTGTGTGTGTGTGTGTGTATGTGTGTGTGTGTGTGTGTGTGTGTATGTGTGTGTACATGTGTATATATGAATGTTTTTATGCAAGAAACCTACACCATGGAGTGGCACATTTGGAGTGGCAGTTTCTGTAGAATGTTGTATTATAAGATGAGTTACTGAGCTTATACACACTATTCCTGTTTTCTTGAACAGTTTGAAAATGGTGCACCTATTCTTTACTACTCAGTATGAGGGTACATGATCCACATGTGTAAGGACATGTGGTCTACATGTGTAAGAGCATGTGGTCCATATGTATAAGGACGCGTGGCCCATATGTGTAAGGACACGTCCACATGTGTAAGGACACGTGGTCCACATGTGTATGGACACATGGTCTATATGTGTAAGGACACGTGGTCCACATGTGTAAGGACACATCCACATGTGTAAGGACACATCCACATGTGTAAGGACATGTGGTCTATATGTGTAAGGACACGTCCACATTTGTAAAGAATTGTGGTCCACATGTGTAAGGACATGTTCACATGTGTAAGGACATGTTCACATGTGTAAGGACACGTGGTCCACATGTGTATGGACACATAGTCTATATGTGTAAGGACACGTGGTCCACAAGTGTAAGGACACGTGGTCCACATGTGTTAGGACACGTCCACATGTGTAAGGACATGTCTATATGTGTAAGGGCACTTGGTCCACATGTGTGGGGCACTTGGTCCACATGTGTGGGGCACATGGTCCACATGTGTAAGTACAATGAGCTGGGACCCATTTTGCAACAAGACAATTATAGAAATCAGCAAACATGGTACCAAAGATTGTCACATTTCTTACCTTGGAATAAAAATGTTTAGCCAAATCTTTGTTTGGCTTAATACTTAGACCGGAGGCCAGACAACGTGCGTAGATAAAGCAAGCCATTGCAATGCCCTTGATGATGTAGAGAGGAAGACAGTCTGTCTCGGCTGCTAACATTAACACATCTTCTTCATTCAGCTGGGAAACTCTTCAAAATTCAGTATCAGAAAAATAAGAAAGACAAAAGTATTAGCATAATTTCAGAATACAAAATGTAGTAATTCTATCATTGATAGTCTTTTGATATAAAGCATAAATAGTGTTAGTGCATTGTTTTATAGCAGATGTTTTACCTGGCAGAATTCCCTCCTTCTTTTCAAAATATCTTTGTTGTTGTTGAATGCCCACAATGAGTAGGATTACTCTTTTGTGCATCCTACAAAGGATGTTAAGTGGCGGGTTGTCCTCACATCCCGAGTGTGCTGCGTGCTGATGAGGATGAACCAGAGTCCTCCAGGCGGTTGTGCAATGCTTGGCCTCATTTGCGTGTTGCTCACTACAGGGATTACGTCGTCCATCACCTTGTTAGCCAGAATGTCATGAAAACAGCCTGTTTCCAGAATGGGCTATTAGGAAGCCGAGGTGCGGGTCTTGTCTAGTATGCTTTGCCTGAACCTGACTAACATTTCTGATCAGTATATTTTGCCCAACCAGATGTTAGTCGTCCTTCACCAAAATATCTTTATTTTCTGCTAATATGTTGTCCTCTTTATCAATGATGACATGTGGTACTGGTCGGAACTCTACTGCCAGTGTTCTTATCTCTTTAAAGACATCTTCCTCCCTGCCTTGTTGTAGTTCTTCAATGTTTTTACTGGTGTCCATTAAGTACCTTGTCTTGTCTTTTCTTATTTCTCTTCTGACTGTTCTTGCACAGTTTCTATATGTTGTGCTGGTTCTCTCAAGTCCCTTATGCTTTAATTTTCTATTTTCTATGAGATTCAGTGTTTCTTCTGATATGTAGCTTTGTTTCTTGTGTGTCAGAGATTAAAATTTCCATTGCATGTGTCTGATGTCATCTCTTCTTGGACTGCCATAAACGCCTCAAACTTATTTTGCACTTTGATGCTATATTCAATTGGTATCGCTTTTACATCTAAATGTGTTGGTCACGTACCTTTGCTCACCCTTTTCAGTCTCATCTTGAAAACTGCAACCAGTAGTTCGTAATCCATGTTGCAGTAGGCTTCTGGGAGAGTTTTTGTTGACAATGCCCTTGATCTCCATCTTTGTTGTCCTAGGATGTAATCTATCTGGCTTCTGCTGTTACCATCAGAGGAAGTGCACATGTATATAGTCTTTTTGGAGGTTGTTTGAATAAGGTTAAACTAGATGAGTGAAAAAGAAAAAAAAGGGGCGTTCACCCCTGACTAGTACACACAGCTATTTGTGAAAAAGGCAGATGACCAACCTAGTTGGCAATGACTCTGAGGGTGGCAGCTGGAAAAGTCTGGTATCGGGCTAAGGGTGCAGCAAGGGACTAATGCTGGTAAGCGGCCAGAACAATGTTCAAAAAGCAACGGCAAACTACTGAAAACTTGACAGTCGATAATACCAAAACTCAAAGATCTGATGGCAAGGTCCTCAGGTCAGGTAGACCATCTACACTTTATGGGAAGAGGGCCAATTCAGAGCAAGTACAAGTAATAGAGATGACGGCCAAAAGCCTGATTGCATTATGGTGGAAAACTCAGCAATACAGAGCCTGGTCTGTCAGCAGGCAAATGGAGTTTAATGTAGATAAATGTACAGTCATCCACATGGGTAGATTCAATATGGAACATAATTAAAGAATGGAAGTGAACAATATTAGAAAGATAGAAAAGGAAAGAGACTTACCTGTTATAATAGATCGTACAAGTGAGTGAGCAAGTCCAGGTAGCAGTTAAAAAAACAAATGCAATGTTAAGTATGATAAAAAGAAATATTAAACATACAAGCAGGGAAGTTCAAACTGTATAAAGCATTAGTTAGATCTTGATTGGAGTACTGTGTACAGGTGTGGAGTCCGTATCGTACCGGAGAAACATGCTGGAAAGGATATAAAGAAGAGCGACAAAACTGATAGTGGGATTCCAGAATTACAATTATGAGGAAAGACTCAGAAAAACCAGCCTAGCGTGTCTAGAAAAGAGAAGAATGAAGGACTGTTGCACACTAACATTAAAACATTAATGTTCTAGGAGGGTTGTGAATGGGACTAGCAACCTTATCATGTAAAACAGAATGTTACATCAACACTCACTTTAGGAATACATAAATGCTTTAGCACAGACTTCCTACATCAAGGTCAACAGCAAAGGTGGTTTCATGGTCGCATTGGAATGTAAATGGAATGATGATAACAGTGATATAAATTAGAAACTCACTTATATCCAAGACTGCATGCTTTAGTGAATAGCTTGCTTTTGTAATACAGTGTAATCAAGTTCCCCATAGCATACACATTGCCTCTGTTGGCTGCCTCCTTCAAGCATATGTAGGCCGCATCAATGTCCTTTTTTACACCTAAGCCCAACATGTACATGACACCCAAGGCTCCTGTGAATGTAAAAAGCAATAGCATGAGTAATATTTCCATAGGTGTATCCCCGGTCTTGTGTTTGGGGAGAATAAGAATATAAAAATTTCATCCTATTGTATATGTACAAAAATGTGACTCAGAAGTGTTGTGTACAGTGCTGGAAAAATTCAGAACTGGAACACACTAGAATCATTGTATTCAATCTGGCAGGTCAGTGCATAATGCCAGGTAGCCAAAGGCTATTCTTTTATTCTGTAGTCTATCTGTTCGTTCCATACAAGGGGCCATCCGCGACTTCCCTGGGTTGCTTCATGAACTTTAATTTGGCCATTTGTAGTTAGTTTGTTGGTGGCTTATTAACTTAACTTAACTTAACGTCTTTATACTGGTTTAGAAGACTCTGCAGAGTCTGTATACAACCAGTTCCATTTACATCACCTTCCTCTAGAAGCTGTACGCATCCAATCTGTTCTTAAATGTATTGACCGTCCCAGCCTCCACCACCTCACTTAGCAATGCATTCCAAGCATTCACTACTCTCTGGCTAAAGAAATAGTTCCTAATATCTAATCTGGACCTCTCCTTAGTCAACTTGTAGCTGTGCCCTCTTGTCCTTGTTGGTGGTTGTACTTTAAAAAACTTGTTATAGTCTACTTTATCCCTTCCTCTGATCATCTTATACACCTGTATTAAGTCACCACGAATTCTTCTCTCTTCTAGACACTGAAGGCCAGTTCTTTTTAATCTTTCTTCATAACTGTAATTCTGGAATCCCACTATCAGCTTTGTCGCTCTTTTTTGTATTCTCTCCAGCATGTCTATATCCCCTCTCTGATAAGGACTCCACACCTGTACACAGTACTCCAATCTAGGTCTAACTAATGCTTTATACAGTTTGACTATCACTTCCTTGCTCCTATGTTTAATATTTCTTTTTATCATCCCTAACATTGCATTTGCCTTTTTTACTGCTACCTGAACTTGCTCCCTCACCTTACATGTATGATCTATTATAACCCCTAAGTCCCTTTCTTTATCTATCTTTCTAATATTGTTCTCTCCCATTCTGTAATTATGTTCCATATTGGATCTACCCATGTGGATGACTGTACATTTATCTGCATTAAACTCCATTTGCCAGATTACAGACCATTCTCGAATTTTATCAAAATCCGACCTCAATATATCCACTTCCGCTTTAGATGAGACACTACTGCATAGTTTTGTGTCATCAGCAAATTTTGCAATAATGGATCCCATACCTATGTCCAAATCATTTATATATATCAAGTATACAATTGGTCCCAAAACCGAGCCCTGTGGCACTCCACCTTTCACTTCACACCACTCAGAGTACTCCTTATTTATACCCACCCTTTGATGAGGTACTCTATCAAAGGCCTTTGCAAAATCCAGATAAATAACATCCACTGGCTCACCTTTATCTAACATTTTGGTAATCTCCTCCATGAATTCTAATAGATTTGTTAAGCATGATCTCCCTCTGGTAAACCCATGCTGACTATTTCTAATTAGATTAAATTTGTGTAAATGCATTACAATGTTTTCTTTGATTATTGACTATTTACAGACTATGCTCGTTAAGCTCACAGGTCTATAGTTTGCTGGATCTGCCTTTTTGAATAAGGGGATCACTCCCGCATCTTTCCAATCTCGTGGAACAATCCCTTGTGCAAGTGATTGAGAACATAATATAGCCAATGGTTTTGCTAATTGGTCTCTAATTTCAAACAGCAATTTTGGATGAATACCATCTTGACCTGGACATTTGTCCACTTTCAACCCCTCCAATTTTTAAAAAACCATTTCCTCTGTAATACAGATTGATCCTAATCCTGCTGTATCCATGTCTCTTTGAAAAATATCTACAGGCTCTGGGATCATGGAGCAGTCCTCTTTTGTGTACACTGTGCCAAAGTAGTGATTGAGTAGATTTTCTGCCTCCCTATTTTCACTTATTTTTTTCCCTGTGCTGTCTATGAGATGGCCTACTTTGTCCTTTGATCTTTGTTTATTTCTAACATAAGAGAAGAAGCTTTTACTATCAGTCTTGATCCTCTGAGCAAGTTTCTTTTCGAAGTCTATTTTTGCTGTTTTATTCGCTTTCTGAGATATTTTCTGCTTGTCCAAATATTTTAAAAATGTTTCTTTTGATTTACCTGCCTCAATATATTTTTTCCATGCTTTATTTTTAGCTCTTCTACATTTCACTACAATTTTAGTGATCCACTTTTTACGCTTGGGGTTTACTTCCCTATATGGAACACATTCCTCTTTTAGCGTTTCTAGAACTGCTTTAAAACTCACCCACTCCTGTTCAACATCTGTTCCTCTGACAATATCTTCCCAGATTATGTGGTTCGCTGCCTCTTTCATCCTCTTAACATCTGTCTTAGAGTAGTCATATGTTTGCGTGTTTATGTTCACTTCTTTCCCTGCAATAAGATCCCATCGGATGATTTGATGGTCACTTGAGCCAAACAGTTCCCCTACGGTAACGTTTTCAATCATATTTTCCTCTGTAGTAAAAACTAGGTCGAGTATGTTTTTGCCTCTGGTGGCTGCTACTACATGTTGAATTAAAAAATTTTCAGTTATGCACTTAACAAAAGGTTTTGACTCTACAAGTGCTTCTGCCATATCCCATTTTATTTCTGGAAAGTTTAAATCCCCCATTAATAATAATTTCCTATCACTTGCCTTTACTATGCTACTAATCAGCTCCTCATCTTCCTCCTTTTGACTTGATGGACATCTATAGCATACTCCAATCACTGTTTTTTCACCCCCACTTTCTATTTCACCCCATACACTTTCATTTTTGTTACCACATGATAAATCCTCTCTGCTAGTTATATTAACAGAATTTATACAGTATAATAAAACACCACCACCCCTTAGCCTTGTCTCCAACTACCCTATCCTTCCTTAACATTGTATATCCCTCTATTTCAGATTCACCATCTGCAATGTTCTCATATGCCCATGATTCTGTTAACCCTATTATATCTGGTTTTTCTTCCTCTACATACAGTTCCAATTCTTCTCTTTTATTTACAATGCTTCTCACATTTGCATAAAAACATTTTAGTTTGCAATTTTGTTGTTTTTCCACTTTTTGTTTTTGCTGCATCATTTTAATGTTTAGTTTTCCACTACTTAATTCCCACTTCTCTGACCTAAACTCTCCCCTTTGACTACATATTAGGCATAGGCAAACTCATCTTGTGACATTATTACCAAAATCGCAATGGGTAGAGCAAATAAATGCTTGATACAGGTTGGCTGCAAGGAGGTTAACTGCAGTTCACTATGATTTTAAAAACAAAATGAAACATGCATCGTATTTGATGATAAATTTGTGTATCACCTGCTGACAGATGAACAAAAGAATACCGAGCCACAGTCAGGAGCTCGTTCATCTTATTCTTCTTAGCACATTTTCATTTATTAGCTTGATTATTACTTTTAAAAAGTAGCAACCAACATGTGTTTATTGGAATCTCTAAAGAGTTTGTTCAAGAATAATAGTGGTGATGGTCATAAGTTCTATCTCTGTTCTTCATATGTGGATCACTTTTATAGTAGGCTTTTGTTGGTTGTTATAAGATTATTACATCTGCAGTTATTAGTAGTTCCTACACACACTAGGCAAAGAATAGTTATGAAAAAACAGAAAGTCAGTAAAATATTAATAATTTAAGAACCTTTAAATTAACGTTTAACCTTAAATATTACAAATGGCTGAGTTATTTCTAGCATGAGAGTTATTCATATATTTTATAACACTTTTGCCTTGATGAAGCTAGAAGCCAATTTTCAATTTTTTAACCACCATTTAGTTTTTATTGTATGTTCTGGATAAACAACATATAAGTTGACAACCAAAGTAAAAAAAGAGAAGTAAAAAAGTAGTTAAGAAAGAGAGAGATAAACTACAGAAAAAAAAAATTATAGCCATGACATGAGAATCCTAGAATCTCACAATGAAATGTTTCAATGTCCCACCTTGTGATTCTAGACTACCATTTCCACATGCTTCTGAGTGCCAGAAATATGCTTTTTTCAGATCCTTGTGATCGCTGTCTTGCCTTGAGTAGAACATACCTAACACGCTCTGAGCTTTAACACTTGCTTTTGGGTTGCCATCATCTGCAGCCAACAAAAACCACCTGTTGTTTAGGTAATATGAAAAGAATAAAATGTAACAAATTTATCAAGAATTGAGCACTCATGAATTAGCTAAAAGCTGTAGTAATACACACATAACTTGTTCAAATAGCATGTAACTGATTATGCACCGATTTACAAATAAAGCGTGATCAAATGAAACCCGTCCCAGTGGCTTTATAACAAGCATATGAAAGGTACATCTGTAGGTGTGGTAAGCAATCACTGGGAGTCGTTAAAAGAAGTCATCATAGGCATTCATACACGCATCCCACTATTTGCAGAGATGGTGTATACTGTTCGCAAAAAAATACTTTGGTTGATCATTGAACCATTTGGTCACTGCTGGCATGATGTATACTTCAGAGTAGTGTCATTGTCCCTTTATAGCTTAGAGGGCCCAAACAGATGAAAATAACATGGTGGCAGATTGGGCTGTAGGTTGGGTGTGGCAGAACTTCCCACCTATTCTGTACTAGCGCATTCTGCAGAATGTTCATGAAATGTGGACAGCCATTGTCGTGCAACAGAAAAACACCATGTGAAAGCATGCCGGCTCGCTTATTCTTGATGGCTTTATGCAGCTTGTCTAGTGTGTCCTTGTAACAGATAGCATTGATGTTCATGGTCCTTCATGGTAAAAAAAATGGTTAGCATTACCTTACCAGTGGAAACCTGTGCCATGAATTTTTTGTATTTTGGTGATCTTGGATGTTTTCATTGCATGCATGCTGTTTTGCTGCATGGTTCAAAGTGGTGACACCACAATTCAATACTTGTCATTAAGCGCAACAGAAATGTGTCACCATCCACTTTCACTTCTAAATGCTGATTTTTTGTTGTTCCCTTGACACTGAAAGGACAGCAATTCAAGGATGCTGAGGACATTATCACCAATGCAACAAGATAGCTGAAAGAGGTGTCAAAAAATGGGTTCCATGAATGTTTCCAGCAGCTGTATGCAAGTTGGCAAAAGTGTGTAGTTGTCAAAAGGGACAATTTTGAAGGAAATGTAGTGTTGATAATTCTATTGTAACTTATTTCTATACAATCCACTAATTCCGAGCACTTTATATACATATGCTTCATAAGAATGTATAAACACACATGTATGTGTATGTTAAACGAGGTGTGAGACGACATTCGTGCAATCCCCTTGTCTGTTTAACATTTATGCAAAAATATTTTCTAAATAGATAGAAGATATGCCAGGACTCAACATTGATAGAGTGTCAATAGATTTCTCAGATATGTGGATGACTTAGTTCAGTTAGCTGAAAGTGAACAAGTTATAAGAATTAGTGAATTAAGTGAACAACATAAGATTAGACATTAACACTAAGAAAGTGTACATTATGATGGACAGCAATGTAAAATGTTAGATAGGGGAGGTTTACATCTAAATGAGATAGGACAGCATGTTATAGCAAAGTATATGTTCAATCATTGTGTTAGAAATTTAAACTAGTAAGGCCTATGAAGTATGAGACTAAAGATAGGCCTACAATAGGGTACTATAGAGGATGTAATCAAAGGGGAGAGTTGGTGTCTGGGAAGTGTGAAATAAATAGTGGCAAACCAAACACTAAAATGATAAAGCAGAAGCAAAAAGAGGAAAACCAACAACATTACAAACTAAAATGTTTTTATGCAAATGTGAGAAGCATAGTAAATAAAAGAGAAGAATTGGAACTGTAAATAGAAGAAGAAAAACCAGATATAATAGGATTAACAGAATCATGGACATATGAGGAGATTGCAGATAGTGAACTTGAAATTGAGGGATATACAATGTTAAGGAAAGATAGGATAGTTGGAGACAAGACTAAGGGAGGTGGCGTTTTATTATACTGTATAAATTCTGTTAATATAACGATCAAAGATTATTTATCATGTGGTAACAAAAATGAAAGTGTATTGGGAGAAATAGAAAGTGGGGGTGAAAAAACAGTGATTGGAGTGTGCTATAGATGTCCATCAAGTCAAAAAGAGGAAGATGAGGAGCTGATTAGTAGCATAGCAAAGGCAAGTGAAGGGAAATTATTATTAATGGGAGATTTCAACTTTCCAGAAATAAAATGGGATATGGCAGAAGCACTTGTAGAGTCAAAACCTTGAGTTAAGTGCATAACTGACAATTTTTTAATTCAACATGTAGAAGCAGCCACCAGAGGCAAAAAAATACTTGACCTAGTTTTTACTACAGAGGAAAATATGATTGAAAACGTTACCATTGGGGAACTGTTTGGCTCAAGTGACCATCAAATCATCCGTTGGGATCTTATTGCAGGGAAAGAAGTAAGCATAAACACGCGAACATACGACTACTGTAAGGCAGATGTTAAGAGGATGAAGGAGGCAGCGAACCAAATAATCTGGAAAGATATTGTCGTAGGAACAGATGTTGAACAGGAGTCGGAGAGTTTTAAAACAGTTCTAGAAACGCTAAAAGAGGAATGTGTTCCATGTAGGGAGGTAAACCCCAAGCGTAAAAAGTGGATAACTAGATTTGTAGTGAAATGTAGAAGAGCGAAAAATAAAGCATGGAAAAAATATATAGAGGCAGGTAAATCAAAAGAAACATTTGTAAAATATTTGGACAAGCAGAACATCTCTCAGAAAGCGAATAAAACAGCAAAAATAGACTTCGAAAAAAAACTTGCTCAAGAGGATCAAGACTGACAGTAAAAGCTTCTTCTCTTATGTTAGAAATAAACAAAGAACGAAAGACAAAGTAGGCCCTCTCATAGACAGTACAGGGAAAATAATAAGTGAGAATAGGGAGGCAGCTAATCTGCTTAATCAGTACTTTGGCATAGTCTACACAAAAGAGGACTGCTCCAAGATCCCAGAGCCTATAGATATTTTTCAAAGAGACATGGATACAGCGGGATTAAGACCAATCTGGATTACAGAGGAAATGGTTTTTAAACAAATTGGAGGGGTTGAAAGTGGATAAATGTCCAGGTCAAGATGGTATTCATCCAAAATTGCTGTATGAAATTAGAGACCAACTAGCAAAACCATTGGCTATATTATGTTCTCAATCACTTACAAAAGGGATTGTTCCACGGGATTGGAAAGATGCAGAAGTGATCCCCTTATTCAAAAAAGGCAAAAAATCAGATCCAGCAAATTATAGACCGGTGAGTTTAACGAGCATCGTCTGTAAATTGTTAGAGTCAATAATCAAAGAAAACATTGTAATGCATTTACACAAATTTAATCTAATTAGAAATAGCATGGGTTTACTAGAGAGAGATCATGCTTAACAAATCTATTAGAATTCATGGAGGAGGTTATTAAAATCATAGATAAAGGGGAGCCAGTGGACGTTATTTATCTAGACTTTGCAAAGGCCTTTGATAGAGTACCTCATCAAAGATTATTTCGAAAGTTAAAATCACATGGAATAGGTGGGGAAGTTGTCAAATGGATTGAAAATTGGTTAACGGGAAGAAGGCAGAGGGTGGGCATAAATAAGGAGTACTCTGAGTGGTGTGAAGTGAAAAGTGGTGTGCCACAGGGCTCGGTTTTGGGACAAATTTTGTTCTTGATATATATAAATGATTTGGACATTGATATGGGATCCATGATTGCTAAATTTACTGATGACACAAAACTATGCAGTAGTGTCTCATCTAAAGCGGAAATATTGATGTCGGATTTAGATAAAATTCGAAAATGGTTTGTAAGCTGGCAAATGGAGTTTAATGTAGATAAATGTACAGTCATCCACATGGGCAGATCCAATATGGAACATAATTACAGAATGGGAGAAAACAATATTAGATAGATAGATAAGGAAAGGGACCTAGGGGTTTTAATAGATCATACAGGAAAGGTGAGTGAGCAAGTTAAGGTAGCAGTGAAAAAGGCAAATGCAATGTTAGGTATGATAAAAAGAAATATTAAACATAGGAGCAAGGAAGTGATCGTCAAACTGTATAAAGCTTTAGTTAGACCTAGATTGGAGTACTGTGTACAGGTGTGGAGTCCTTATCATAGAGGGGATATAAACATGCTGGAAATAATACAAATAAGAGCGACAAAGATGATAGTGGGATTCCAGAATTACAGTTATGAGGAATGACTCAGAAAAACCGAGTCTCTCTCGAAGAGAGAAGAATTCGTGGTGACAATACAGGTTTATAAGATGATCAGAGGAATGGATAAATTAGACTATAACAAGTTTTTTAAAATACAGCCACCTACAATAACACAAGGGCATAGTTACAAGCTGACTAAAGAGAGGTCCAGATTAGATATTAGGAAATATTTTTTTAGTCAGAGAGTGGTGTCTGCTTGGAATGCATTGCCAGGGGAGGTAGTGGAGGCAGAGACAGTTAATGCATTTAAGAATAAACTGGATGCGCATAGCTTTTAGAGCAAGGTGATGTAAATGTAACTGCTTGTATACAGACTCTGCAGGGTCTTCTAAACCAGTATAAAGACGTTAAGTTAAGTATGTGTGAATTTTTTAACCGCCCGCAGATTGCGTCAATTGCTTGCAAGAAGTCTTTCAGTATTGAGTGTAGTGAGCACTTGGCATGTTCTCATTTCCCACGAAATGATACAATGTCAAAGTCATGTTGACTATTTTCTTTGACTCACATTGGGCTGTAAATCACGAGTACACACCACAATGTTAAAATATTACTAAAATATTACTACCTGGAGGTCATCTTTGTGATCCTGTTCGATGCAAACGACTGGACCTGCGGACAACAGAAACTTGGCAGCTCCATCATGACAACGCACCATCTTACTCTTTGCATCTGATTCAGACTTTCTTGGCCAAACACAACCTTCCTCTGGTTTTCTAGGCTCCCTATTCTCCCAACTTGGCTCTTTGCAATTTTTGGCTGTTCCCTAAGCTGAAAATTTCACTAAAAGGCCCCAAATTGAGTCACGAGAAGACATTACGCGAAATACGATGACCCAGCTGTACTCCATTCCAAAAGTGGCTTTTCTGAAATGCTTCCAATAATGACAGGACTGCTGGGAGAAGTATGTAGAGTCCCAAGGAGAGTACTTTTAGAAGATTATGGCTTCAAATTTCCAGGTGAGTAATTGTATTTTCCCCGGCTCAAATGTTGGATTCTTTTTGAACACTCCTCATATTATCATTGCTATGTGGTGTGGAACCATGTATAAGGAACAAACATTTAGAAAGGAAATTAAGATATTTGAAATGTGGATATATATAGAAAAATATGGCCCAACTCATGGAAAGAAATGATGATAAATAAAGAGGTCAAAATTATTAACAAAATCAAAATGTGATGGTTAAGATATTTTAGCCACATAAAAGATACAACCCTTACTCAAATCTGGACATAAATGAAAAAAAGGGCAAATGTGAGGGTAGAAGAATGCTATAAATGAGAGGTTAACATCAGGAGATGGACAGAAAAACGGCTGTCAGATTACACCTTGAAGGTAAGAAACGTAACAATGGAGATCACTGTAACAAATTGTCAATGTGAAGATGGCAATTGATGTGACCAAATTTGGTGTTGGTGTTCTATCAAACCTGAAGTCTACTTGTCTATCCCTTTCTGTCCCTAACATATTTATAAAAATAGCCAACAAAAATCAATAACACATCTGCTCACTTTTCTGACTCTGTATCTGATTGGAATTCCCCAAAACCTTGATAGAATGCACGACCTAGGTTGTATCTAGCAGCAGGAATCAAGTGACTGGCCAGCCTTGCCTCTGAAGTGGATATGGTCAACATGCATTCCATGCCCTCTTTCTGAAACCATAAATAAGCTGAAAAACAAATGCCTGGAAGGAATATGACAATTTGTATAAAAAGTGAATTATGAGGAAGATTTGATTAATCAAACAGCATGAATTTTTTTTTTTTTTTGCGTTCGCCTTATTTCTCTAATCCCCAAGGCGATGTGCGTTGCACTGTAGTTTATATTTTGCGACTGTCGGCCCAGTACATCCAACTTCAGCATGTATTTTATGTAAGGGTCTGCTTCCTCCTGCATTTTCTAAGGGTTTGCTTCCCTGGGGTAACGGCTGGTGCTGTGATGGGGATCGAACCCAGCACCTTCGGATTGTGAGTCGTGTCACAAAACCACTAGGCCAAGCAGTCCCCAAACAGCATGTATGAAGTGTTGGCATTGGGAGCTCCTTCTTGATTCGCTCTAGGCCTAGTGGCCTGACTGTGGAGACTCTGGATCTAGCACACTCTCTCATACTGATATAGACTATTGTGTGCAGTAAAAAGCTATATCTTTTTCAATGTTGTCCTGATTAAAAACCCCAATGAATTATGGCAAACAAACCTCAGTAAAATATTTGGAGTTCAAGTACCATAATCTCCTTAAAAATAAGAAACCCACCTTGGAGGTACGCTGACTCAGAAAGTCTATGATAAATTACTAAAGAAAATAGTGGACAGAAAATTAATGGTCATCTAGAAAAAAGAGCATATAGTCTGATACTTTGGGAAGCTACAGGTCAATAGTGGAGACATGTGAGACCATGCTTGGATATTTGTTTATGATGTTCACAATAATTATGAAGGCTTCAACTTCAAGCAAGAAATGGTTTCTGTAGCTAATCATCTCTAGGATGAGTAGAACCAGATGGACAATTGAAGTATTGTTTGAGAGTTGTTGTTTCAAATGTCCACAATGAGTAGGTCACTCTTTTGTGCCCCCTGAAAAGGATGTTAAGTGGCAGGTTGCAGTAGCTTTCCTCACATCCCAAGCGTGCTGATGAAGGTGGACTGGGGATTTCTCCAGGCGGTTGTACTATGCTTGGCTTCATCTGCGTGTCACTCACTACTACGGGGATTACGTTGATCCCCACTTCGTTAGCCAGGCTGCCTTGAAAACAGCCCATTTCCAGGGAAGGCTACTAAGAAGCCAAGGTGAGGATCTTGGCTAGTATATTTTGCCTGACCCTGACTAACATGTCTGATCAGTATGTTTTGCCTGACCAAATGTTAGTTTTCCTCCCCATACTGTTTGAGAGAATGTGGAATCAACTAATGACTGGTAAGCTGGATAACTTTCTATCCCTGATAGAAAGAACAGTTGACACCATTTTAGATCATGGACATCCATACGTATGTGAATATGTCTGAGACTGCCACAAGATTCTCTGCTCTCACTTGTAAAAATGTACACAATAAAAGTAGCCAACATTCAACATAGGATATACACTGACATTTGTAGATGACATCCTAACATAACGAACTGGCATTGATAGACACGAGATGGCTAAAGACATACACGAGTCCCCCCCAAAGCAATCTCAGGGTGTTGTGGAATGTATGCTTCCAGATCAATCTCAAAGAGTGAAGCGGCTGCTTTTTATTTGAGTTTGTCAGTTGGTTGCCACTTATGGCAGGGTATCCTCACACTGTCAATGTCAGAGATGCTTTCAGTGAGTTGTAACCAGTACTCCTTTGTGCAATGATGAGCTGTTTGTTGAATGTGACTTCTGGCGGACATTAAAGTGCACAGAGCACCTGAATTTGAAAGGTGCTTGTATTTAATCCGAGCAGCACACTTTACCTCAATGACAAGTGTCATATCCTTCACATGAGTGAATGAACCGACAGCAGCCAGAGACTCATAGCTGGCTGCTGTCATCAGGGTCAGTAAACCACAGCTGACCAAGACCCAATTCTGCCTCCATGTGGCGGCGACCCTGGAATCAGGCTGTACTAGTCAAAAGTGTAGTCTGGTCAAGGGATCTCAGTGGGAAGGTAAACCCTGGTTTTCAAAAAAGCCAGCTGAAAGCGGATGTGTGGAGCCAAAAGGCGCAGATATTGCAGCCTCACTGTAAACTACAACGTTCTTTTCAGGACAAATGAAGAAGAAGAAGATATTATTTACTTTCGCTTCATAGTCATCTGATTTAATAGTTCTTCTTTTGAAGGTAACAAGTATGGTGCTATTGATGGTGTTTTGGAGATGTTGCAGGTTTCTGTAACGGTGGTGCTAGGATACAAGAATTTGACAGTGTCCTCAATAGCATTGTTAAATCACTTGATCAGCACATGGCTGGACATTCTACTTGTGTTGATGCTTGGCTCATCTTTGTTTCTGATGTGGTGGAATGTCCTTGGCTGGAATCTGATTTTATAGTGACCCAATAAATCAGTGTCACATTCTACAGTATGTTAAGTGAGGAGCACGTACTTGAGGAGAGATCTTATGACAAGAATCAATGCCAGTATTTTGACCTTGGGTGCATCCCCGATACCATATGTGGGGTTATGTCTTATGTCATTGATGTATTTAATTTATTTTGCTGACTCAAAAATTGCCAAGATATGAAGGCCACAAATCGTGATCTGTGCCAACTCTAGCATTGAGTAGAGTAAGCTGTTCTTAATTATGTATACTTCAAATGACTACTGATAAATCCATGTAGAACTCATCTCTGGCTTCAGGTGTGGAGCACAAGTTAGGTGCATGTGGACTGACAAAGGTGACAGGACCTACTGTGATAATGAGACGCAGTGTAAGCAGGCACTCTGATCCATTTTCATCTGGTTTCACCATGCATATTAAAGACTTTTTAACTGCTCTTTCTTTTTGTTGAGGACTTTTCCTTGCCAGCTGAATACGTAGTTTTTGATACTCATTGATCTCAAGCCTGCTAACCAAGTTTCTTGAAATGCTGCAGTGTCCACATTGAGTCTTTTTCATTTGTCATTAATAACATGTTTCTTTATGACATCCCTTGTATTATGCAGGTTATTGGACAGTCCAGTCAGCATGGTACAAACATTGCAACATCCCAGTTGATGCATGTGTTGTGTCAACTCCACAGGATGAATCTGGAGAGCTTTTACAAGTCACAAGCCCGGGCATCTTTTTTTTTGTTTTTTTTGCGTTCGCCTTATTTCTCTTATCCCCAACAAGGCGGTGTGCGTTGCACTGTGGTTTTTATTTTTTGCCTGTCGGCCCAGTCCATCCGACTTCAGCATGCATTTTATGTAAGGGTCTGCTTCCTCCTGCATTTTCTAAGGGTTTGCTTCCCCGGTGTAACGGCCGGTGCTGTGATGGGGATCGAACCCAGCACCTTCCGGTTGTGAGCTGTGCCACTTAACCACTAGGCCACGCCATCCCCTCGCCTATGCATCTGTCTATGAAGAAAAAACTGTTGCTCATGCAGCAGGTCCCACATAGTTAATTAGTCCAGAGGATGCAACCTGGAATCAGCGACGTTGCAGGAGTTTCTAGAATAGTGATGCAACTACCTCTAGGCTGCCTTAAGGACACCAACTTCGGATTTTTCCTAAGGGTTTACTCCTGAAGCCTTTCCTGTGAGCAGATACCCCACAAGACAGTGGAGACAAGAATGGTAGTATGAGGGTCACATCATGGTAGCAATGTTATCAGACAATGTGTGTGCTTCCAGTCAGTTTAATCGTGATAAGAATGAATAATCCTTGAATTCAAACTAACTAGTCCTCTAGGGGAGGAGGGGGGGGGGAAGGGAATGATAAATACACACCGTATTTACTCTATTGTTAATTAATGCACCCAAAAAGGCTGGTTTAAATTCCAAAAATGAAAAAAACACATGAGGGATTATTATCTGTGATGGTTATTACAAAGGATACCAATCTGAACTCGGAAATAAAGAGAACAAGAATTAAAAGAAAGATGTCATGGATGGCACAGACAGAGCAGATTGATTGGAATGGTGGCTATAGTTGAGATTGTGGTCAAAGAAAAAGAATGGATCCATACTGGCAATAAAGGAGCAGTGATATAGATACTTGTCAGAACAGAATATAACATAACAATTCTTTTGTTTAGAGATTTGAGCACATGCTCCAAGAGCACAAGAGATCTTGTTGTCATCAGCAGGAAATTGGTGGCGAGGAATGAGTGCAGTAAACCCTGACTTTCTTATTGTGTATTCCTAATAATTTACATCTATCAAGGGTGGGTAGGTAAATCCAACAATACCCCAGCTTTGAATAGGGACCTATTTGAATGTTGATATTTCTTACATTTTGCTTTTCACTGCTTTCTCAAGCACTTTATCCAAAAAGAACATACCAAGCAATAATGTTGTATTAACAGGAAAGAAGTTTAAAAAAAACAAACAAATCTGTATGGTTTTGTACTATTAATAACATACCTTTTTGTGTACTAATGTTTTCTTTTTCTGCTTGACCTATTAATCCAAAATACATAGAGTCACATATAAGACGACTCATTTCAGTTACATTTTTGAGCTAAAATGAGACTTTTACCATATTTACTTCTGTGCCAAGTCCATCATACTTCATCACTCCAAACATAAACAATGACTGAAAATCATAATCCTTTGCTCTTTCAAAACATGTGATGGCTTTCTTGAAGTTATCCTAGGGAAAACAGACACAAAAATGAAGTCTTCAGCATTTTTTATTTCACAAACAATAAAAAATAAACTATCTGGACAAGTAGATGAATCAGATATAGGCCTATACAAATAAATTATTAAACCTGGAAACATAAGGCCTACATTTATTTAAATACGATATATAAATAGGCAATATGTTTGAAATAAATGATATTATCTTATCTGATTTTCTTCTTGATTACCATTAACAGAAACCTTGAGGAGATTATATAACAACACTTTTGTGTATTTCAGTTGCTTGGTCAAGCCTTTTGTTCTCTAGCAGCCTATTTTAGTATTCATAACAAAGTTGTATACTAGTCTAGTTGCACTCTAAACAAGAATATTGAATGAGAGATATGCTTTCTTTCTCTATAAATTTTACAGAAATGGAAATTTGAACAACTTCAAATATAATGGTTATATTTTTGCTCCTTGTCTTGCTGGCCAATTTTATCACACATTAATTGTGCAGGCTAAAATGTTATAAACAGGAGATTTATTTTGTGATTTTGTGAAAGCAATATGACATCATCATCATCATCAGTTCCATAACTGGAAAGGTAATTGGGGCACCAATACTGCAGATTGTTGAATCAGTTCCAGCCACTACACTTGGTTTTGTGTCAGGATATTTGACAACATCACAATAATTTTAAAAAAGTGTTTATCTTCTTCTTCTTCTTCTTCGTACACTGTCAGATGTCAATTTGAATTTGTTCGAAGAAAGCAGCTGTCATCTAGAGGCTGTCGACACTGCCTTAGAGCTTGTCTAGTGTTGGCACTGGTGATGGCCACATGTGCTTTCTCTGGTCCTCGTATGTCGGGCAAATTTTGCAGCAGATGTTAAGCGGTCATTTTTCCTGTACCACAGGTGCATTCGTCAGTGCCACCTATCTTCAGTTTATTGAATAGATGGTACCTCAGTCTGTTGTGGCCTGTGCGGAGTCTGAAGACCACGACCTGCACTCTTCTGTTCAACTGGTAGTAGGCATCATTTTTTGTGTAGCCAGTATGTTTTGTTTCCCATTTGGCCATGTATCTGGCCCTAATAAACCTTTTGGACTCTTTGTAGGTCACACTAGAATCTGGTTGTGGTAGTCTTGCACCTTCTTTTGCCAGTCTGTCTGCCTCCTCATTGCCTTTGATGTTACAGTGGGATGGAACCCACTGTACCACTACTCTTTTTGGTGCGGACTGCTGGCATAGTTGACAGAGTACTGCTCTTAAATCATCAAGTTCAGTATTTTTCTGGCTTTTTAGTGTTGTAACCACGGTCAGGGCATCTGTAAGCAGGACTATCTGGCTTTCATTGCTTTCGCCTGTCAGCATTGCTTTTACTGCAGCCTTAGTGCCTCTGCCTCCGATCTGAAATTGCTTGAGAATTTTCCAGTTGCCACTGACAGTGTTATTTTTCTACCATCTGTTAGGCTCAGGAATACCCCTCCCCCTCCATTCTGTGTTGTGTTTGTTACAGAACCGTCGGTGTATGCATGGGTCCAGTCCATGCTTGGGTAGTTTTCCGCTATGTACCTCAGGGTTATGTCTCTTCTTTTTTTTTCAGTCTGGCTGTTCTTGTTTCCAATACCTGGTATATTTTCTAACACCTCCAGAATGATATGCTGCTTCCATAAGTGTTTATCTGATTGCTTAATAAACTATACATCATCATCAGTCCCGTAACCTAGAAGGTTGTTGAAGCACTGTTATTGCAGTTCGTCGAGCTAGTTCACGCCATACGTCTCTATTTTTCGCCAAGGTATTAGTTTCAGGTATAGACCTTCCAGTCCCCTCTTTTATGTTGTCCTCCCATCTCTTTTTTGGTCGTCTTCTCCCACGCTTCCCAGGCACAGTGCCTTGCAGGACGGGTTTGGTCAGCCCCACAGATCGTGATATGTGTCCATACCATGTCAATTTTCGTGTTTTTACTGTAGTCAGTAGATTTTTATACTGGCCTGCTTTACTCCTTCCTAACAATTTCAAGAACACTTTCGTTTGTAACGTGATGCAGCCAAGAATTCTTAGCAAGCATCTCATTTCCATTGAACAAATTTTACGTTCTAGTGCAGCCGTCAGAGTGCAAGTCTCACACGCGTAGAGGTATACCGAGTTGACCGTTGTATATTTTAAAGTCAGCTTCGATTTAAAACTACATAGATTTAGATAATATACTGCATATTGTGCACATCTGCAGCATAGTTATTTTAATAAAATACTATGACTTTTCACTGACATTTCATCCATCAGTTAGCATGTCTTCTTGATTTTCATGACTTGTTCTTCAGCGTAGCTGTAGGTTCCAACTTCGTTTTCATCTGACCCTTTCTTGAGCAATGGAAGTTCAGTTGCTGGTTAGCACTTCTCCAAAGGCATCTCGGATGTTGTTGTGGACAGCAAGGGAGTCTGACCAATGCATTAGAGTTCTTCCCCATGGTCTCTTTTTAGCCTTAGGGGTACCAGATTGCTGTCGTCGTGATCTATCGCTTCTTTGCAACAATCAACCTGCCCATCTATGTTTTGTCTTGTCTGCATAGATTACTGCTTCACTCACCAAGGACAATTGTCGTATGTCAGAACTGTGAAGATTTAGCATATTTTGGAAGATGCTGAGGAGCACATGAGCTGCAGTGGTTAGCGACCCATAGCTGACTGCTAGCGTCAGGGCCAGCAACCCGTAGCTGCCAAGACCCTTCTACACCTCCACGCGGTGATCCTGGAGAACAGGCTGCAGCAGGGCAGACTGGCTAAGGAGAAGGGATCGAAGAGGGAATGCTAACCCGGTACTCAAAAAATGCTTGCTGAAGTCGGATGTGTTGGACCAAAAGGTGCAAATATCGCAGCCAAGCTGTAAACTACAACACAACGCATTCCGTTCTCTGGACTACATTCTGCTACTTAAGCCCTTTCAGGGTTTGGTAGTGGGAGAAGAAGAAGAAGAGCATATTTTGGAATACTCTATCCCACATTTCTGAAAGTAATATTGACTTTCTCTGGTGGTGTACAAAAAGTTGCAATTTGTCCAGACTGTCGCTAGAATTTTAGGGCTGGTCTGTTTGTTCCATGTGAATTCAATGGAAGCTTTTTTTTCAAATAGAAGCAGATGACTAAATTTTGCAAATAGAAATAACTTCAATGGCATGACAAGAGTTTAATTACTACTGTAACATTGTGAATAAACCAGATTGTTGTGTACTTTGTCCATTATTTTACTTCTTTTATGGCTAAAATTACATAGTTCAGATAATTTAAAGAGTTAATACACTAAGAAAACACCAATTATGTGAATAAGTGTACTGAAAACGTATGATTTAAAAATGTGATATTAATTAAACTCAAAAGTGATCTGTATTTGTCAATAAAAATAAAATAAAACGAAATATCATTGTCACTACTTGGTAAAGGTAGTTCCATAGCCAACACTGATGTTAAGGATGAAGTGTTAGAGACTTCATTGTATGAGGCCACACCTTGTTTTTATGATGTGGTGGCCAGTTCGCTTCCTTGTTGCTTTTCCTTTCCAAAAATAAGCCAGGTACCACTTAACAGCTGGGTCAACTGAAGCATGCCAGTAGTGGGAGTTGTACGCCACACCTATTCCATGAAAAAGGAGTGCTCTACCCAAACGTTAATCAGACACTTCATAACCATTTTTCATGTTTAGTTCAATACCAGCTATAAATTACTACTACCAGCCAAAATGAAATTAATTTTACTGGAAATATAAGAAGAGGTCCTCCCAACAGTAAAGTAATCCACAAACCTCAGAGAAAATTCTATGGCCCTCTTGTGAGCACTGAGAATACTTGAAACAGAAAGGCAAACACCAACAAAATAGCTGTATTCACAGACTGCAGAGTACTATTAGGGGCAATACAAAAAACAAACAACAAACCACCGTTATCAGAGATCAGAGCAGAACAAGGAAAACTCCAGAGATCCTCAACAATAGTGGCTACACTCCCATTGCGGAATCACAGGAAACAAGAGAGCTGACACTAGCAAAAAATGGCAGCAAAAAATACACAATTTAATCATCGAGTACCATACAGAGAGATCAAGAACATCATAAGAAATCAGTATATACACCAATGGAGAGAAGACAGAAACATAAGCAGTACACCAGACCCAATTCACCAACTCAAAAGAAATCAACAAACTACCTTATTCCGTCTAAGAACTGGACACTGCAGACTACCAGAATATATATATCGACTGAAGATCTCACACACCAATGAGTGCTCATGTAGAACAGGAGGCCAGAACCCTGAACACACTCTACAGAAATGCCCAATCTATAAGGAAATGAGATACCAGACCTGGCCAGAGGGTGCAAAGCTGAGACAAAAGCTGTGGGGCAGCCTCTCCAACCTGGTGAGGACTACAGACTTCATCATGGCGACTGGCCTGCAGATATAACATAACCAAAAGATCCTTAACGCAAAGAAGAATAAGAACTGGATTAATTTACTGTGTTTCTTTTTTTACCTATAAGAAACAGCGGTTACATATTATGAGCAATTATAATTTGAAATTGATGATCAGTACCTGATGAAAATATAGAATTCCTAACTGAAAATTGGCTGCCTTGTCCCCTGCTTTGATTTTATCTAATAATATGGTTTCCACCTGCTCTGCAACCTGACCATCAGAAATATCTTCATTGTTCAAGGTATCTCGAGCTTCCACAGCAATCTCTGCAAGAAGACAAGTTGTAGCAACAAATGGCACTCGCTCCATTGTAATTGTATTTGGAAGTTCCACAGTAGCTGTTGTAAAGATAATTTGTAAAACATGTAAAAAAGTTAGTTAATTATTTTATTTGCTCTCCTAAATTCGTAATCTTACTTACAATACAAAATGCATAAAGGTTAAAATATTAAACATTTAAATATTTATATTCTGGGGGTAAAGATAAACAACAATCAACTGGAGGCAGTATAATTTACTGATGACCAATCCATTATAGCAGAGACAAAGCATTGCTCAATAAAATCAGCAAAACGACAAAAGCCTGTGACATTAAAATTAACATAGAAAACACAAAGACAATGACCATAGCCAAAGAGCCAACGGAAATAGAAATAAAAAACAAATTAAGCATGTATACCAATTCTCAAACCAGGTTCAAATCATAACAGAAGATGCACAATGCCATAGAGAAATAAGAACTAGAAATATGTTTGCAAAAAATGAGAAACAGAAAGTCGTGATATCAGGTAGCACTAGTATGACGCTACAGAAAAGAATTCTGTCCACATATGTCTGGTTGTGGGTGCATGATTCTGAAACATGGACAACTAATAAAAGAGAAGAGAAATATTTGAAGGCTTTTGAGATGTGGTGTTACCAAAAGATGAATAAAGTGAACTGGACAGAGAGAAAACCAAACAAAATGGTGTTAACATAAGTGGGAGAGGAAAGAAAGCTGATACAAAGGATACAAAAACAATAACTGACCTGGCTGGACCAGTCTATGTCATGAGAGCCCAGTGAAGACATTTTTGGAAGACAGAACACAAGAAAAGCAAGAAAAAGGCAGGCCAAAAAATACATTTGTGGCACAAGCTTGCAGAGATATCGCTGTGTAGACTTATGCTGAGCTAAAGACAGCAGCAGATGATAGGCAGAATTAGAAAGTTATAATTCTGAGCTTGCAAACCAGTCTCATAAATGATGATGGCTTGTAAGTACAAATCTTACAGAGAAATTAAACACTAGGGCAATTATTTATTAACAATAAAATGTGCATTTATTAATGTTTGAGATTATTTTCTTTCAAGAAAATTATAATGTGTACATCATTTATATATTTTTGACATTTCTGCTATACTTGGAAGAATAGAAGGCTTTGTCACAATAAAAATGGATGATATCAAACTTCTTCTTCGTTGTTCATTCTCAATCTCCTGCTGCGGGGGACAGCATGGGCTAATGGTTAAGTGACACGGCTCACAACTCAAATGTGTTGGGCTCGATCCCCATCACAGCACTGGCCGTTACCCTGGGGAAGCAAACCCTTAGAAAATGCAGGAGGAAGCAGACCCTTACATAAAATGTATGCCGAAAAAAATAATATCTCTCGCTACCAAGCAAGTAGCAGAATGTAGTCTGCAGAACGGAATGCGTTGTGTTGAAGTTTACATCTTGACTACGATATTTGCACCTTTCAGTCTGATACATCAAACTCAGCAAGCATTTTTGAGTAGCAGGTTGCATTCCCTCTTTGATCCCTTCTCCTTAGACAGTCTGCTCTATTGCAGCCTGTTTATCCAGGATCACCAGGAGGCCCTGACGCTAGCAGTCGGATATGGGTTGCTGACAGCTGCAGCTCATGCGCTGCTCAGCGTCTTGATTCTATATCAAACAAAACAAAGAGTGAACTTTAACAGACTCAGATTGGCTTAACTGTAGTTAAGAACTGTATCTGCAACTATCATGATGTCAATTTAAATTGCCAAAATGATCATATTTATGCAAAAATTTATCGTCATTAGAAAATGTCAATATTAGACAGAAATGATTAGGCTTTTCTATATTCCTCAGTCTCTCTAGTGGTACCACCATTGATTCTCTTACAAAACAATCTGTTATTTGATTTGTTAGTTTTGTTTTAGACTGTACTTTATGACAAGAAATGTTATTTATGAATATCTTTCTGACAAATATTTGCTCAATTTTTATCTGTTTGTTTTGTTAAATACACACCACATACTTTTCTAGTGCAGTTACAGTTTTGGCCAATTTTAACAATCATTCACTCTGTCTTGAAAAACAATTTTATTTTCAAAAGTTTAACGGAACAAGGGAATCAATTTTCTATTTGCTAACTCTGACAGAGAAATATATAAAAATTCAAAATGGCATTTATATTTACTTCAAGACAATCAAAAGGCTTTTGACAGAGTCCAACATGAGAAATTAATAAAATGTCTAAAAAAAATAGGTGTAGATGGTGAAGACATAAGACTGCTCTGTAATCTGTACTTGGAACAAACTGCTACAGTAAAATTATGCTCTCCAAGTATAGATGCGAAAAGAGAAGTGAGACAGGGATGTGTTTTGTCCCCTTGTATTGTAAATATCTACACAGAACAAATATTCAAACAGATAGAGAGGGTGCCAGATCTTGTAATTGAAGAAGTGGCAATGAATAATGATACAGTTTTGATGGCAAAACGGGAGCAAGAATTGCAGGAGATTGTAACAACAAAATACAAAATAAGTTAAGAGTTTGGATTGGACATAGACATTAAGAAAACAGAGACTATGATAATTGGGAAAAGTGACAATAAACCATATATGCAGATAAAAATAAAAGATCAACCACTTGAACAAGTACAGAGTTTCTAATATCTAGGTCATATAATAACGAAAGATGGCAGCTGTGAAAAAGAAATCAGAAAGAGAATAGGTATGGCCAGGATGGTATTCGGCAACATGCGATACATACTGGCATACACACAGATAAATCAGAATTTTAAGGTGTAATGTATACTACTTTATGGCACAGAAACATGGAAAATGAATAACAAATTGGAAAAGAGTATTGAAGCCTTTGAAATGTGGGTATATAGAAGATTGGGTTGCATTCTTGGAAAGAGAAGAAAACAAATTTGGAGGTATTGAAAAAGTTGAGGGTTAAAAAAGAATTAATGACTGAAACCAGAGTTAGACAGTTAAGTCATTTTGGTCATATAACAAGACACACCTCCTTGTTGAAGACCATACTGGAGGGCAGTCATTCAAGAGGCAGACAATGTTTTAAGTGGGAGTATAACATTGTGAGATGGACTGGAAAAATACCTCTCAGATTGCACCATTACGGCAAGAGATAGAGTACACTGGAGATCCATTGCAGGCAACCTTCAATGCAAAGATGGCACTTTAACTGAACTCTGTCCTTACTATATTGTTTACAGTTTACAGGCCAATGTGGCAAGTTGGAAATGTGTTGTTAGGCCCATATATACTAAAAGCACACTAGGGAGGCTGTGATCAGCATTACCCAGCTGATTATACTTCCCAGTCTTGCTCTGTTACCCAATTTTTGAGACTGGGTTGACCCCAAACCATTTGTGACTATAATGTTAGACTATCCAATTCTGTCTGGACTGTTCTCCATAGTTTTTCCAATCTAGTTTGCCAATTGGAGCATTGTTTCTGTTAAATCAAGCGTGATGTGTTGGTTTATTGCAAACTTGTGTTGTAGAATTTACAATTCTCTTATCTTATATATCCATCTGTCATGTGGTCTTTCTCATGCATTTTAACCAGATCTTGTTTGTTCTGTAAGTGCTCAGTGCTAGTTGATCCAGCTGCATTCTCATTAGAGGACAGAACCATCTGTCAGTAAATTCATTTCATACATAATTAATTTTTTGTTCCTGCATCTTGTATAAAGACAAAGTTTGACATTGGTAGCACAGAGTTGGTATAAATATACTGTATATCGTACTGTTTGTTGCCAAGGTGATGATCTGGTGCTTAAGCAGTTGTGACAGTTGATACGTCAAAGCAGATGCTTTCGGACATCTAGTTTTATTTCTATACCAAGTCTTCCATCTTCTGTAAAAATACTTCCCAGGTATTTGAACTCTTTGACCTGCTTAAGTTTAATTGTTTACATACATGATAAGTAGCCCTTGTGTTATCTTCATAGTGTCCATCATTGATGTACTGATCTTCATATTATATCTTTCACATTTTGTACCAAGTACATTCCTACAATTTTACAGTCTATCTTTATTCGCGAATGTTAGGCTTTATCTTTATTCGCATATGTTAGGTAAAGGGTAATTCATGCAATGCATTGTGCTCTGCTTCTTATTTTGATTCCACTTCTGGTATTGCAATTCGGCTGCTTAAGTTGTTATTCTGTCCATGAAAATATTGAACAACAATCGTGAAAGCATATATTCTAGTCATACTTGTGCAGTAGGGGGACGGTGTGGCCTTGTGGTTAAGTGGCACGGCTCAAAACCGGAAGGTGCTGGGTTCGATCCCCATCACAGCACCAGCCGTTACCCCGGGGAAGCTAACCCTTAGAAAATGCAGGAGGAAGCAGACCCTTACATTAAAATGCATGCTGAAGTCGGAAGTACTGGGCCAACAGGCGCAAAATAAAAACCACAGTGCAACGCACACCGCCTTGGGGATTGGAGAAATAAGGCAAATGCAAAAAAAAAAATACTTGTGCAGTTGTTTCAAAAGCATCCGTGACTCCATCAGTTGTGGTTATGATATTTTTACTCATATGGTACAATTCTCTCACATTATCTACTAGTTGTCTTTGTATTCTAAAGTCTTAGAATATTGTCCAGAGTTTATTCCTATCAACTTTATCAAATACTTGAGTATACAGGAAGTGTATGGTGGCAAAAGTGTGTTGAACTCAACAGTGAAGAACTGGACAATGATGTTTAATGAAGGACTTAACGCAACAATATGCGCCTGACCTGGTCTCGGAAGATCTTTCGTTAACTCACGTCCTTCTTTAAACATCGTTGTCCAGTTCTTCACTGTTGTCTTCGACACACTTTTGTCACCATACACTGCCTGCATTTTGCGATGAATGTCAACTGGTCTACATTCTTCAGCTGTTAGAAACCGAATCACCACTCGCTGATCAACTCTGGACGGATTTAGAATCACACTCGCCATGTTTTCAATGGTTTTCTGAGGAAACTATGAGTCGGAGGATAATGAAATTTTGCAAATTTGACGGTAGGTATGTGCTGTTTACATCAAAAAGTGACATCTTCATGCACATCATACGTATATTCACTTGTTGCAGTTTGGTCCGCTTTCATTTGAACACGCTTCGTATTAAAAAATTTCAAAATTAACATCCACAATAGACACAATTTTAAATGCTTCATGACAAATATACTAGGTGTCTTCATTCTTCATTACAAGTTTAAACTTTTCTTGAGAACTACACTGGTGAGATTGCTCAGCTGAAAATAAGTTTAGAGGAACAGCAACAAAGCATTATGTGATTTTTATCAGAAGCTGAATTAGTAAGTTATAAGGTTGCTTTCTTGTCAGCTAAAAAAAGAAATCAATTATCAATGCAAAGTTAATGAAGGAACGCATCATTGTGATCGTGGACACTTTGCTGAATAACTATTGCAGTGATGTGAAACTTGACATTATGCAAAGTACAAAAAACCTGCAATTAAGTCATTAAATAATTACTGGAAGGATTGTCTGCAAATATTGAAAGCCAGTTTATTGAACAACTGAAAATAAGTCTCTGTTTTTCTATGGAACACAAAGTATGGATCTATTTTGTTTTAACTGAATTGAAAATTCATTAAGAATTGCTTGTATTCGTAGTCTGAGAGGTCAGACATGTCAAATTGATTAACTTGACAAATTGATGAAAGTTGTGCAGAGGTTTTCTTCTTCTTCTTCGTACGCAGTCAGACAGTAACCATTATTTTTTCGAAAAAAGCGGCGGTCATCCTGAGGCTGTCGCCACTGCCATAGAGCTTGTCTTGCAGTTCCACTGGTGATGGCCACATCTGCTCTCTTTGATCCTCGTATGTCGGGCAGTTCTGCAGCAGATGTTCAGCGGTCATTTTACCGGTACCGCACAGGCATTCGTCGGTACCACCTATCTTCAATTTGTTGAATAGGTGGTACCTCAGTCTATTGTGGCCAGTGCGAAGTCTGAAGACAACAACCTGCTCTCTTCGGTTCAACTGGTAATAGGCATCGTTTTTGGTGTAACCAGTATGTTCGGTTTCCCATTTGGTCATGTATCTGGCTTTGATAAGCCGTTTTGACTCTTCGTACGTCATACTAGTATCTGTTTGTGGTAGTCTTGCACCTTCTTTTGCCAGTCTGTCTGCCTCCTCGTTGCCTTGGATGTTGCAGTGTGATGGGACCCACTGTACCACTACCCTTTTTGGTGCGGACTGCTGGCACAGTTTGCAGAGTGCTGCTCTTAAGTCATTAAGCTCAGTGTTTTTCTGGCTTTTTAGCGCTGTGACTACGGCGAGAAAATCTGTAAGCAGGACTATATGGCTTTCATTTTCTTTATGTGTCACCATTTCTTCCACTGCCGCCCTCAGTGCCTCTGCCTGCGCTCTGAAATTGCTTGTGTACTTACCAGTAGAGAATGACAGTGTTTTTTCTGCCATTTGGTAGGTTCAGGAATGCTCCTGCCCCTCCGTTCTGTGTAGTGTTTGTTACAGAACCGTCGGTTATGCATGGGTCCAGTCCATGCTTGGGTAGTTTTCCCATATAAAGCTTAGGGTAGTATCTCTCCTTTCTTTTTCAGTCTGGCCGTTTTTGTTTCCAATACCTGGTATATTTTCTACCACCTCTGGGAATATATCCTGCCTCCAGATAGGTTTTCGTACAGTAGTGATGGGTTTTGGTGTTGTTAGTGCGTTTATGGGATCTTCGTGCATCTTTGCTTTGGCTATTTCTGCAAAGTTTCTCCGCTTTAGTTTCCCATTTCCCAAATTGTTTAGTCTCTGGTGCATTGCATGGTCGGTCAGTCTTCGGAGTTTCTCTGACTGCAGCTGGGCTCTGCAGTCTCTTCTATCGGTCATGGATTGCAGTTTTGTAATCTTTTCAAGTTCTACAATTGGCGTTGACTTCATGCCTCCTGTTATAACTCTCATGGCTTGGTTTTGAAGTTTGCTAACTTTATCGAAGTTCGCCTTTGCTGCTGTTGTCCATGCCGCAATGCCATACTCGAGAACTGGTCTCACTCTTCCAGTGTACAGTTTCTTTAGTATGCTTTCGTCTGCTCCCCAGCTTGTGCCAGCAAGTTTCCTCATGATTGCCATTCTTTCTCTGGCTCTCATTCGGTTTCTCTCGATCTGACTTTTCCATGTCATGCGCCGATCAAATGTGACTCCCAGATAGTTTGGGTTGTCGTTTGGCTGCAGGGATTTGCCATTTAAACTTAACTTGGTATTTTGGGGCTTGATTGAAAGCGAGAATATTGTGCATGTGGTTTTCTCCTCGTTTATTTTGACCAGCCATGAGTTCGCCCACTCTTCCAGCGATGTTAGGGCCTGCTGCATCCGATTTCTTGCTATGGTGAGATTCTTTTCAGAGGTCCACATAGCCAGATCGTCTGCAAACATTGAGCTATGGACTCTTCTTGGTATATTCTCTGTAATGTCGTTTATATACACCAGGAAGAGTGTGGGTGACAGTACTCCCCCTTGGGGTACTCCCTGCTCGAGTGTCACCTTTCTGCTCATCTGCCCTTGTACTTGGAATCTGGCCATTCTGTTTTTGAGGTAGTGGTTGATCCACTTGTACATTTTCCCACAGACATCACTTCTTCTTAGCTTGACTCTAAGTCCATCTTTCCAGACTTTGTCAAATGCCTTTTCCAGGTCCCCCCAAACCGCTTGTGTGCTTCTGTGCCTGGTAGGCATCTTCTATTTCCTGGGCTATGAGGATGACCTGGTCCTCAGTGGATCTGTGCTGTCTAAAGCCGGCTTGCTGTGGAATTAGTATTCGTTTTTCTTCCAGATGCCACATCAGTCTGGTGTTTATCATACGTTCCATCAGTTTGCCGACACAGCTCAGTAGGCTGATAGGCCTGTATCCATTTGGATCTGTTTTGTCCTTTCCTTTTTTTGGTACTGGTACCAGTACTGCGTCTTTCCATGCCTGGGGTACAATTCCCCTTTTCCAGCTTTGGTTCAGGACCGATAGCAGCTTCCTCTTTGCTGTTTGGCCCAGCCCCATCAGCATTTCGTTTGTTATCCCATCTTTTCTGGGAGATTTCCTTTTCTTTAATGTTCTCATAGCCTCTTCCATTTCGCTCATTGTTAATTTGGCCATCATATGCTCTTCAGGTGCCGTACTGATGTTGTCGTGCCCCTTTTGCTCTTCACTAATGTCTGTATGCCTATCTGCAGGGACCTCGATGTGGTTTGCTCTGGCATAGTGATCGACAAAAGCGTTTGCAGCTTTTTTACCAGTGAGCAAGTTTTCGCCCTGCTTGATGGTAATTTGTTTGTTTGACGGGGTTTCGTCATTCATGGCTCTGACTAGCTTCCATAGCTTGTTCCCTTCTTTGTCCAGGTTTAGGCTTTCCGTTTTGTTTTTCCAGCTCTCTCTTGCTGTTTGCTTGAGAGTGTATTTGTATTTCGCCGTGGCGGCTTTGAGGGCGATGTTTGCCTCCATAGATTGTTCTCGCTCTGCCATGTTCCTAGCATTTGTTACTGCATCTTCCGCTTTCTGCAACTCATCATTCCAATAGGGCTTATAGTTTTTCCTAGCTCCTCTTGGGATGGTTTCAATTGGCAGCCTGATCTTCAGTTTTTAACTGATGTCATCAGCCAGTTGAATGAACTGAACCAGAAATTGCATGAAATGGGAAAGCTGATTTGTGAACAAGCTGAGAATATTCATGAATTCAAGGCTAAACTTAACTAACAATATATTTATTGCTCAGTTATGTCTCTGAGGTAGAACTCACTCACTTTCTGATGCTGCAATGTTACCTGAAGGTGACAGATCGAAACTTGAGAATCTTGAGTTATATGAAATTTGGTTGAAAAACTTTGACTCATAAGTTTGATGATAGATTTTGTCACTCAGACAAATTGAAAGTTACCTTCCAAGTTCTTGAAGGATCTGGTCAGTTTTAAGGTACAAGAATCATCAAAAGAACTGATCAGTTTGCTTTGTGTAACTAAGTGAGAATTTGAAACATACAAGAAACGAATTGTACACTCGGCCCAAAGACCAATCAATAGCTGAGACGTTGGAATACCTGCTGTTCGGTAGGAATGAAAATGACTATCTTTAAGATGGTGGTTAGCAAACGATGTTTGGTTCAACCTGGCTGTTTGCAACATTTTCAACAGTTACATATCTCAAATCCAAGTACATAGCTCGATTGGCAGATTACAATTTGAAGGCCGAGTTAAGATATGGATTGTCTACCAAGTTTGAGTGAGAATTTTAGAAGATTGTCCATAAAAATAAACAATGTCAAATTTTGCATGGATAAAATAAATTTAAGTTTAAGAAAAAAGTATGTTCTGTATGTTTTATAAATCCCTCCACAATTTGATTTTTTTTTTTTTAACGTGTAGCCAAAACTATAATCAATTGGTCACATTTTTCACAAAACAGAAAAAAAAGTTACCCACCCTAACTCAAAAGTTTCTAATATTTCTTTATTGTCATTGTCTTGTTAATATATAATCAATTTATGATGTTATAACTGGGTTGTTACACCGTAAGCAGGTTTTAAAATTACTTTTCCAGTTATTGTAGATAGTGTTTTTGTAGATTTTTTTTAAAAATAGAAAAAAAGGAGGGTATACTTCATTTTCTTTAAAAAAAAAGGGGCATGTATTTTAACACCATTTTTTTCTTGCTCAATATCATGAAATATTTAAACAACAGGACCAAAGCCAAGTTTAAAAAAAAAGTATATGGCATATACCAATGTATATCCAGAAAGAAATGACTGGTATTCATTATTATTACACCATGCTCTGTAAATACATCTATAAGTTTCTCTCCATTGCTATTTAGCTCTAATGAGGTATCACTGAATCTCACTAAGTAATATTAATGTGATTATATTTTTCTTCCTGTTCGACAATTACAATTGTCCATGATCAGATCGCCCTTCTCCGATTTATTGGAGATGAAAGACTAAAATAATTTCCTTCTCGCTTCCTCATTGCAGTTCCCATTGAATTGGAGGTGGACGTGGATAATTACTGTTTTTTCTATTTTTAACTCTTAGCATTAGCATTAGTGTTTAATCGGCATATTCTGTTTCTGTAATGAAATTTACTTTCTTTGGATGTACAGCAGAACCTACAAAATATTTGGCTCTTTTGTTGGTGTCTACATTGCTCCATACCAGTACTGTACTCAGTGAGTACATTGTTTCCTTGATATTCTGTCCCTAAATTATATCCACTAGCCTTAACATTTCAATATTAGTGTTTTCTCTCAGAAATTCTATAAGCTCTGGCGCCTTTCAACCAAGTCAACGAACATTAAATGTTATTATTTTAATTGCGTGCCAATTCCATACTTATTATTATTCATTATTCCGTAAAACTTCGGTATTTTCAGTCAGTATTCCGTTGAAATAGATTTGTTTAAGGTCTTTTAATATTTTTGTAGCAATCGTATGCTGCTTGCCGGTGAGTTAGGCAAGTAACATAAGTGCCAGACCATTTTTTCAATTACTTTTATGGGTAAACCCTTACTTTGTCCTGTCTCCACCTTCTACGAAGTGCACATCTCATCATACAAAAATTGTATAGTCTGTCTTTTAATTCATAAACAAGGTCCAAAGCAATTTTCTACTAAACTGCATGTCAGATCCAAAAGATTTTTTGCATGTAGCCTTAGAATATCCATGCCGTTATGGAAATATTTTTTTCTCTAAGAAATGTTATGTATTTAAAAAAATGTATTCATTAAGCTATATTAAAAGCAACCTCACTGAATTGGACATAGTTTTAACATGTTTAAGGTACACAGTCATGGTGTTTTAAAAATAGATGTTTTGACATTCAAATTTGCTCAGAAAAAGCAAATTCATGATTATCTTGTGCACAAATTAGACACTTTGTCAAGTGCGGGAAAAACAGCCACGGTCATTTATGCGAAACTGTAGTTCAGTAATAGGTGCATCACGATATAATAGTTTGTGGGTACCTATTGTGACATATAGTTGCTTTTTTCAAAATTGACATTGATATCAATTTTAAAATGAGTTTGAAATGTACATTTATAACAATGCAGAAGGTTACCGTTTTACTATACAAGTTTTCCGCAGGGAATCTAAGATGGGTCATTTATTTTGCGATATTCATAACCCAGAGAAACAAACCTAATTGGCGCTTGGTCTGGATAGATCATCCTTTTACTGTTGTCATAAATCGGAAGGTTTTGAAACTGTTGACAAAAAAATCAACTTGTTACTCTTTGGAAACTAAAATTAACATTGCAATCTGACTGCAGTATTGACATTTTTAAAAGTACTCTTTGGAAAATTGCAAGAGCCGCTGGCCTTACATTGAGGAAAAATTCAGGTGGCAAGAACATTATATGTGAAAAGCCACATTTGATTGCTGACAGAAGCAAATACCTGAAACCTGAAACAGATACGTGAACGCTGTAGGCAAGGCTATGTTATTGCATACTTGAACCACAGACAGATACTAGTATGACGTACGAAGAGTCAAAACGGCTTATTAAAGCCAGATACATGACCAAATGGGAAACTGAACATACCGGCTACACCAAAAACGATGCCTATTACCAGTTGAACAAAAGAGAGCAGGTCGTTGTCTTCAGACTTCGCACTGGCCACAATAGACCTATTCAACAAATTGAAGATAGGTGGTACCGACGAATGCCCGTGTGGTACCGAGAAAATGACCGCTGAGCATCTGCTGCAGAACTGCCCGACATACGAGGATCAGAGAGAGCAGATGTGGCCATCACCAGTGGAACCACAAGACAAGCTCTATGGCAGTGTCGACATCCTCAGGATGACCGCCGCTTTTTTCGAAAAAATAATGGTTACTGTCTGACTGCGTACGAAGAAGAAGAAGTATACTTGAACGAATCATGGGTCAATGCTCACCACACCTATGATAAAGAATGGCAATCAGTTGACGGTGAACTGAAAAGACAAAAAATTCCAAGCAGCAAAGGGCAGTGCATTATACTAACATATGCCGAAAGCAGTCAAAAATAACTTGTCCATGGCGCTGAACTTATTTTCAAATCAAAAAGTACCGATGGTAGAGACTACCACACTGAAATGAATAGACACATTTTCAGGCACTGGATGACGAATGATCTGCTTCCAATTCTGGATAGACCTCCATGCCTAGTAATGGATAATGCATCCTATCAAATGCTGTATCAAAGAAAGACAAAGTACCATCTGCATCAAATACAAAAGTTTCAAATTAGGACATAATTAGCTAAAAAAAAAGGGAATTTCGACGACCCATATTTGAAGGCAGAGCCGTTGCAGCTTGTGAGGAAGACAAATAAGACAAAGGTGTATCATGTTGACAAAATCATTGAAGAGTACGGTCACACTTCTCTGTGACTACCTGCATATCAAGCGCATCTAAACCCTACAGAGCTTGAGTGGGCTAAAGTCAAAGGACAAGTTGCTGAACAGAACAGGACATTTAAAATGTGTGATGTTGAGGTGCTGACACATGAGTACCTTTCAAAAATAGACATTCAGTTCTGGAAGAAGTGTGTTGAACATCTGCTCTGGGAAGAAGATCACTGCTGGCAATGAGATGGATTACAATTTGTCCAGCCAGTAACAATTATCAACCTCTTTGAATCAACAGATTCGGAATGATTAATATCATCTTTTGTGGACATACTGATTAGCAGACTTGGATAAATTAGCATATGTTTATCAAAACAATTAGGTGTACATACAATGACAAAAAATATATTTCAAAATTCAATTCATTTAAGCAACATAAAATTAGCTACGCATTTGATACTACCTTCGGGTCTAATGGTGCCCGACGGGATGTACTAGCTGTTGCATATTGATACCATTTTTACGATGGTACATAAAGGGCAACACCAACAATCAATTGATCTATCAAGACACTAAGGAGATACGCATATAAACAAAATGCGACGAGAAATTAAACTGCGTACTGTAAAATCTTAAAATTGAATGCAATATCTTTTCAATGGCTGTTTAATCAATTAATGAAATTGAATGATCCTAACACTTACTAACAGATCAAAGGAATTCGCGATGTGCAAAATTCTTAACATCCATGGACTAAATAATATCAATGTTTTAGTATCATAGATATTCTAAGGCTGCATGCGAAATATCATTCAGATCTGACATGCAGTTGAGTAGAAAATTGCTTCGGACCTTGTAACCTTGTTGTTTATCATATGAATTAGCACGAAGAAGAAGATTAATCGCGAAAACACAAAGAATTAAAGTCTGCTGCCTTACCCATAATCTTAAGTAGCAATTGTTTTTCCTAAAATTTTATATCTTGTGAGATTCTGGTGGTTGTTCGCCGAGATCACAGACTTAATTTAATAATTGCCTGGTTAAAGGCAGAGGCATAGGTATTTTCCCATTTCAGTTGCTTCCCTTACGTCGCGCCGAGTTGCCATGACATCTATTCATAAAAAACCCCCGAAGGATAATAATACGGAAGCAGAAGAAACATCCAAGGTATATAAATAAATAACTTTGTATTTAGTATTCACTTTACAAGAACATATTAAATAATTAATAAGATCCAAAATCTACAAGATGTTGCACAGCTTGAGACTAGAGAACAACGAAATAGACATATATTTTTTTTTCTCGAAATGGCGAATTATTAATAACACGAAGGATAAAAAAAAAACAAAAAAAAAACAAAAAAACAGAGATGACCATAATTGTGTTTTATTTAATTATAGCTGTAACAGCTCTTTTTCTCTTCTTTTTTTTTTTCTTCTTTTTCTGAATGAAATATATTTTTGTAGCCTCAAACATTTAAACTAGTTTTCATTCAGACGCACAAAATAACTATTGGTTTTAACTTCTGTGAATGAAATAAAGAAGGCTAAACAGTGAATGTGATTCAGACGCCAATTGTAATACTTTATACCAATTGTCTCTTGATGGCATTGTACGATTCGTCATTCACACAGATTAAATGACTGTCAAGGGGAGTAGACATACATGTTTCCAAGAAAGTGATAGAAACAATACACAAAATATAAGGGGACAGTCATTAGCTCCAATCAGAGACCTGGCATTAATATCAATCTAGCGATATGGCATCGGCTTCGATCAGGGACCTAGCATCACTTCAATCAGCGATCTTGCATCAGCTTCAATCATGATGGCCTGGCATTGCTTCAGTTAGGGGCCTAGTAGCAGCTTCACCCAGGGGATTGACATCAGCTTCGATCAAAGAGCTTTGTATCTGCATAAATCAAGCGGTCTAACGTCAGCTTCATTCAGGGGATTGGCATCAGGTTTGATTAAGAGGCTTATATCTGCTTCAATGAAAGGGTCTGGTATCAGTTTCAATCTAGGGAACTGGCATTAGCTTAGATGAAAAGGACTGACATCAGCTTCAATGAAAAGAACTGACATCAGCTTAATTAAAGACTTGACAACGGCTTCAATCAGCGGGTCTGGCATCAGTTTCAGTCAAAGATATTGACAAGAGCTTTAATGAAAAGAACTGACATCAGCTTCAATCACAGAGGAAACACAGATATCCTTACGATTCAAACCCAATCGTGTGCAATGACATCAGTATATAAGCCACCAAATGACAACTTTGTTTTCAAAGAACCTGACAACTTCAGATCACAAAACAACAAAATAGTAATGAGATACTTCAACTGTCACATCACTGCCTGGGGCTACAAGGAATCAGATGATAATGGAGAAAAGCTGGAGAACTGAGCAGAGTAGAATGGACTGCAGCTCTTGTACGACCCACAATTTTCAACATCTTTTAATAGCTGCAGACGGGGAAAAGGTTACAATCCTGACAACATATTTGTTAGTGACAGGATAATACATCAAGTGGCAAAATCTGTAGAGGAGCCCATACCACTGACGCAACACAGGTCCAAATAATGCACCGTCACGGCAGTTGTCAAGCCGGAAAGTGTACCATTCAAAAGTCGCTTCAACTTCCAACGAGCCAAATGGGGTCCATTCGCCTTTGACAAAGAGGTGCATAAATTAAAACCAACCCCCGCAAAATATGAGGCCTTTGTCAAACTCGTAAAAATAATTTCTAAACACCACACACCAAGAGGCTGCAAAACTCAGTATATTCCAGGATTTAACGATGAATCAAAGGCGCTATACAAGCACTTCCAAGCACTATTTGAAAGTTACCCTCTCTCTGATGAAACCATCCAGGCTAGGAAAGGCCTACTACATGCCATATAAGAGTCAAAAACAGAAAAATGGCGCCACTTGGTGGAAGACCATGAAATGAAAGAAAACAGTAGACACGCCTGGAAACTTATTAAAAACTAATGATCCAGCGAGCGCTCCTGCACGGGTCACTCCCAATCAAATAGTCCACCAATTACTACTGAACGGGAAAACCACTCAAAAAGAAGAGCAAACAAATACCAGAAACCTTTACATGGCTGCTGAAGCTTTTCAATACGTGCATATCGGTTCTATGCAAATACCTAAAAATCTGGAGAAAATTCCATGTGGTTGGTCTGCTAAAACCAGGAGAAAACTATACTACTGTGCCATCTGTATAAAGTCTTTAAACGAATGATCCTGAATGGTATCGCCCCCCCCCCCCCCATAGACAAAGTCATGGGGCAAGCAGGCTTCAGGCCTGGAAGATCATGCTGCGGTCAGATTCTTAACCTGGCGCAACTGATCGAAGACGGGTACGAACTTAAACAGATCACCAGGAGTAACTTTTATTGACTTAAGCGCAGCTTATGATACCATAAACTAGCAGAAGTTGTTTGCTAAGCTTTACCCCCATGACAAAGGACTGGCGTCTCACAAACTTCATTAAATGTATCCTGCAGAATAGGCGAATCTACGTCACTTTAGGGGGTACAAATGTCGATGGCGAAACCAAACATTGGGCTGGCACAGAGAAGGGTATTGGTACCTTACTGTATAATATATTCACCAACGATCAACCTATAGATACAGAGGTGATAAAATTCATATATTCCGATGATACAGCAGTAGCTGCCCAGGGAACGGGCTTCGGAGAAGTCGAACAGAAACTGACAAACGCCCTTGCTCTATATTACACACAAAAAATCACCTCAGACCAAACCCCAGCAAAACTCACGTATATTCCACTAATCTCAGAAATAGAGAGGCGAACATAGAGTTTCAGATCAAATGGCAAGGATAGGATCTAGAACACAGCACAGCCCCCAAATACTTGGGAGTAAAGTTGGACCGCACGCTGTCCTATGCCGCACATTGTCAGAAGACAAAACAGAAAATACATGGGAGAAATAGTATCATACGAAAACTGACTGGCACAACATGGGGAGCAAAGCCAGATGTCCTCAGAACATCAGCACTCGCTCTGTGTTTCTTTGTAACTGACTACGCCGTACCAGTCTGGAGGAACTCTGCACACGTCAAACATATAGATACATGAATACATGAGACAGGCCTATAGTTACGGGATACCTAAAACCTACACCAACTGAAAAAATATACCCCATTATCGGCATAGCGTCACCAGAGATACGAAGAACTGTCGCATTAGAGATAAAATGAGAGAAACAGATAAATGACCAAAGACACTCTATGTTCGGACATCAGGTGCAGCGCCCAAGACTAAAATCAAGACAAAGTTTCTTACAGTCAGCCCTGCCCCTACAGACTAGTCCATGAAATCGACGCATCGAAAATTGGAAACAGCTGACACAGGTCTCCTTGATCGAGTTACGAGAGGAACCTGCGCCTGGATATCTCCTGCCCTACGCAACATGGAAGTCACTAAATAGACTTTGAACTGGTGTATCAAGATGCAGGAAAAACCTGAAAAGATTGGGATACAGGGATAATGAAACATGCGAATGTGGAGTAACACAAGATCTGCCGAAACCTACCGGAGACTTGTATCATGGATGATCTGCTGAGTGCCAGTGACAGGACAATCCACGTGGCAGAATACTGGAGGAATGAAGTGTGACGTAGTGCATAGGACACGGAAAGTAGGTAGGCAAAGGACCCGAACTCCGCTTCAATCAATGAACTTTCACGCTGATTAGTAGGCAAAAAATGCGCACATTCAAAATGGTCTATATTGTTAGTTGATTACATTGGACAAGATATTTGGAAATTGTTTGTGTATCTAAGATTGTAACAAATTACCTTTATGTTGTTTGGGTTGCTGAAAACGAATATGACCATTAAAACACCTGCTTAGCTCTAGCTATTAAACACATATCTATGAACAAATTGTACACTATTGCATAAATGAGAGACTCTCCGAAAGTAATGCCTTCTATTTTAGTCCACGAAGACAATACACGATAAAAAGAACACAATAACAACATTTGATAAAACTCTGTCTTGCCTAAAAAAAAACTATTTTTCAACATACTCACCTCCCTTGGCTATAAATTTTCTCTAACGATGAACAAGAGCATACATGACATGTTCGTAAAAATTTGCATCAGCGGAGGTGACCTACTGTTTCACAGCTGCTATGACGGCATCGTTGCTAGGACATCATAATAAAATAGGAGGTATTACTTTCAGAGCGTCCTTCATATACACAGTATGATAATAATATTCATAGTGAAAATGATTCACAGCGACGTCTTTTTGCCTGTCACTTGTAATGCATTTTTAGAGCATCTCTTACAAGAGTTCAACAATAGTCTGCTATGATTGCTGCAACTTCATTTTTCTTTGTACTCTTTCGAGGGTAGTAACATCCTGATGAAATCGTTCCCCATGCTCGTCACTGACAGCACCGCAGTTAATAGGAACAGATCAACACGAGAGTGTAACAAGTGTAATTTAAAGACCACATTGAACACTTGTCATTCGTAGCGCTGCAACATGATTTCTCCTGGTAATTTTCAGCCCTATTGTTCCCTAGAAAGTTCGTGGCCACTTGCTGGGAAACATTTCAAGCTAACTTTTCATCACCTGTGATTATATCACCTAATCGCTGACTGCAGAAGAGCTGCCGTATCTGTGGACCGACAAATATAAAACTGGAAATTCGGTATCTCAATCCTACCTCGTTTCGATGCATAGCCTTTATCAAATTGTTCAGTAGTCCAAGTTTGATGTAGAGAGAGAGAGAGAGAGAGAGAGTAAGAGAGAGAGAGAGAGGAGAGAGAGAGAGAGAGAGGAGAGAGAGAGAGGGAGTAAGAGAGAGAGAGAGAGAGAGAGCAAGGTCTTAGGGATTCCTCAAGTGGTTCGTTAAGTAAATTATTTTTCTTCGGTACAAGAATTTTCGTTGGTGGCCAATATTTTTTCTTGTAGTGGGAAGGTCTTGTACGGCTGTCTTGTTAGAGAAAACAGAGGAAACCGCACAGCTTTGAGTAACCCTAATGTATCCCCAACAAGATGAGAAAAAGCCTTCAGGTCACCATAAATCTTCCACTTATACTTGTCATAGTTGATGGTGCATAACACATGTTTTATATTGTTGCACGGTTCTTTCACATGAACTGCATACCCGAATGGAACAGATGGTAAACGGTTAATATTATGGAACAGTACAACTTTTCAGTCCAACTTAACTTAATATCTTTATACTGGTTTAGGAGACTGCAGAGTCTATATACAACCAATGTCTTGGACAATTTCCTTGACCTAAAAACTATGCCCATTCAGTCAAGTCGTAAATGCATTAATTTACCCTTCCTCCATCATTTCCTGTGGCAATGCATTCCAAGCATTCACCACTCTCTGACATTAAAAAATATTTCCTAATATCTAATCTTGACCTTTCTTTAAAATAATTTGTAGCTCTTGTTCTTGTAGATGGTTGTATTTTGAAATAAAACTTGTTATAGTCTAATTTATCCTTTCTGTTTAATATCTTGGACGAATCAATGAACATCCTCTAATCGTCATCTGTATAGTAGATATGCAGTGCTGTCCATCAGACCCACTATGCCAATGCAAACAATGAGGTTATCTGTCAATTTGAAAATTGCAAGCATATCTTTTTGTCGAACAGGAAACAGAAGCTTGCACATTCTCTTCTAAAAGTTTGGGCAATAGTATAAGACTATGGAATACAAGAGCAACTATTTGATAATGCAAGACTGCTGTACCAGATGAATACAAATGTAACCAGAACTCTTGATTGTGTCACATGTTTTTGAAATATACACGATAGCGTAGGAGTGATGTGGGCTTTCGTCATTGCTGGTCAACATTTACACGCACAACATAACAACGTAATCGAGGTTCCCTAAAGGAGCCTAACTCTATCGATGAATTACTCGTTGCTGTCGATGAACTATCAATATTCGAGGATGACGATAGACCACAAAATCGTATGATCATGCTTTACACAGTCAGTGCAAAATAAAATATTCAAGTTCATCAAAAACCGAAACATTGCTGATTAGCAGAACACCGCCGTCACTTAACATAAATATCAACAATACTAATCTCAAGCAGGCCCAACAGTTCAAATATCTGGGAAGTATTTTTACAGCTGATGGAAGGATTCATAAAGAAATTGACATTAGGTATAAGAAATACTTATCTACGACTTACCAATTATCACAACTGCTTACACGCCTGATCATCCTTGTCTACTAAATAGCTGCTAATAAGAAGAATGTTTGTTCCAACTCTGCGCTGTCAATGTCAAGATTCAAAAATGGTCTGAGAGCGGGCAGGTGGATCTTAATGTCGATAAACATACAGTCATCCACATGGGAAGATCGAAAAGGAATATATTAATGGAAAGGAGAGAAAAATATTAGGAACGGAGAAAAGGAAAGAGACCTAGGTGTTGTAATAGGTCATACAGGTAGGGTGCGGGAGTTAGTTCAGGTGACAGCGAAAATTGCTAATGCAATTCCTGGGTATGATCAAAAGAAACATTATACACACGAGCAAGGAAGTGAAAGTAAAACTATAAATCATTGGTGAGACCTAAATTGGAGTAATGTGTACAGGTGTAGAGTCCTTATCGTAGAGGGTATATAAACATGATAGAAAGATACAAAGTAAAGCTACAAAAATGATCCAGAATTATAGTTATGAAGAAAGACTTAGAAAAACTGGTCTACAATGTCTAGAACAAAGAATAATTCGAGGTGACAATATAAGTGAATAAATCAATCAATGGAATTTATATTTATACATTAGACTATACTAAGTATTTCAAAGTACAATCGGCTACAAGAACAAGAGGGCACAGTTTCAAATTGTATAAAGACAGGTCCATATTAGATATTGGGAAACATTTGTTTTAGTTAGAGCGTAGTGAATGCTTTAAATGCATTACTACAGGAAGTGACATTCAAAAATAGATTGAATGCTCCCATTTATTTTTAGTATTGGTGGAGTGGAATTAACTGGCTGTATACATACTCTGTACATCCTTCTAAACCAGTATAATGAAGTAAAGTTAAGTTATCCAAGACGCAAGAGAGGGACATTTCAACCCCTGTTTCTGTTCTGTTTCTGTTTCTAAGAATTGACGTGTACTACACTCCGGGCATACCAATAGGTGCTCAGTCTCTCTCAGCAAATAGCGCAGGTTATGAATGCTGATGGTCCCTGTAGCTCGCTCGTTGTACACTCTCTTGCTCCGTCCTCTCATGCGCCCTACTCCGCTCGAACCTCGTTTAATGTCAAAACTTTGCAGCCTGTGGAGTGATGCTTCATCTATTGTGGTGTCCTCATCTAGCAGGTGGTCATTGATTGATTTCAAAGTGTCACTTCTATCCATGACTTATGTAACCATGAGGGGAGCGTGTGGAGCCAAGATGTCGGCTCTTTCGTTGCCCTGAACCTCAGAATAAGCAGGACAGTAGATCCATGTCAACCCCTGGAGGTTTGAGGCCTCAACAGCTGCTATCTACTTGTACCTAAGCCATCCTTTCTGTACCTTCTGAAGTACGGCGTGCGCGTCCGTAACGATGACTGCCCTTGTCATATAAGTCTCAGATATTCATTTCAGTGCCGAGGTCACTGCTTCCGTCTCCATTCTCAAACTGGAGGTCGTTGACATGTATGTCCTACTGAGCTCAACAACGACATGTCCTCTCACTCTAGCCATGAAGCCCCAGCCTGAAGTCCCACTGCGCAGCACTGATCCGTCGGTGTATATGACGGCATCACTCTCCTGCGTGTTGTAAGTTATCAGCTGATTCACCTCATGCCCTGTTCTCCCGAGGCTCCATTCTCCGCATTCCTTGCCTAAGATTATGTTGACTCTCTGGTATTCTATCATTCTTTCACCAGAGTGGACCCATTCTTCCCCTCTTGGCCATCGTCTCAGCTGGAGTGATGTGTCCGATTGTTGTCTCAGCCTGTGCCATTCATGACGCCCCTCTCTTGATTCTTGATCCCTTGATGTCTGAAATACTACTGTAAGGAGGGTGCCGCGTGTCTGTGGCGACACACATATAGGCTTTGACTTTTGCCAGTTTATGTCTGGATGTCATCGATAACAATCCAAACGTGTACCGCATCATCACAATCGCGGTATCTCTAGTCCAGCCCAGAACCAATCACATACCTTAATTCTGGATGTTTTCCAACCTTTCACACTGTGTTCTTGATAGTGTGAAGATGCCCAGTCTGTAAACGATAACAGATAACACCACCTGACGAAATAGGATGAATAGGAGGCGTTGTTCCAAGTTGGCAGCAGTCATTGTCTTGAGTGCTCCTAACCGTCGCTTTCATCTTTGTACGATATGGTTAACATGACAATTATAGGAGAGACTGCGATCAAATGTCACTCTGAGGTATTTCAACCTGTCACACCTGTCAATGGTGCAACCATCAAATGTGATGTCCGGGAATTCAACCGTTAATATGGAATTATCCAAAGAGCACCACATCATGCAGGCCTTGTTCGGATTGCTCTTGGAGCTTGAGTCGCCATACCACAGTGAGATTGCTTGCAATGTTTCCTGAATGTCTTTGACCAAATCTTGCCTGTCTGAGCCAGTCCTGTACATTAGGATGTCATCGGCAAATGTCAACGTTCGCCCTAGCCCTGTGGGTTAAATATTGGTCACTTTTACTGTGTAGATTTTAAACAGCACCGGTGAGAGCGGAGACCCTTGAAGCAGTCCTGGACATATTCGCCTCGGTTCTGATGTACACGATCCCACGTGTAGTGCAACTATTCTTTCCATCAGGGAAGCTGATATCCAACTAACCGGCCACGTGTTTAAACCGCACTGCTTCAGACATATAATTCAAGTCCCACAATCGACACGGTTGTTTACGTCTTCCAGGTCGAGTGCCACCGCGACTGTTTCTTGCTTTGACTGAAACCCCTCATACGCATCATACGCGAAAGTTCCAGCGTTACTCCAGGTCTCCTTCGCTGTTCTATAGCTGCCCAACGTATCGGGTAGGATGTGCTCCCGTTCTAGGTAGGCTATTATTTTCCTGACCACTATCTTCTCGAGCAATTCGGCATATACATTCTGTACGGTGATTATTCGTTAGCTGCTCAGAAGGGTGGAGTCCTTTCCACGTTTAGACAGTGGGCGCAGATGAAGCCAGTCCTCAGTCATAGATGACTTCTCTATAGTGTTATTGAACTCCTTTCCCATATGTCTTATCTTTGTCTCATCCAACTGCTTGATGTGGCAATACTATACTCCATCAAGACCCGGGTAGTGTTTTTGCTGGTACGTAAGCTATTTGCGAGGTCCACCTCGGTGATAAAGTCAACATACGCCTCTTCCCCGATGTCTGCGTCTAAAATGCATTTCCGAATTTCCTGACGGGCATCTCTGTCGCCCTTGTCAGTCTGGGCAACATATCGACTGAAAAAACTCAGACCCTTCTCTTCGTCTGTCTTCAGGGAAATTCCTCTGTCTTGAATGTTGAAGATAAGCTAGCTTGTATTCTTTCCATTTATCTTCCATGCATGTGCCAGAACTTCTGTAGGGTATTATCATTATCCACACCTGTAATGAGCTCCTCCCATTGCTCGCTGTTGGACTCATAGCTAACGCTTTAAAGGAATTAGTGTGAAAGGAAATGTCTTTGAAGGGTCATTGGTGCCACCAGGACAGATAACATGAGAAATAAGAACATTAAGCATAGAATGGAAACTTGCCTTATGTTGAGTACATTTCTATAGGAAAAATCAACTGGTTTGACCAGCTTGTGAGAATGTGACATAATCAACTTCCTTTGTTCGCTTATATTACAACACGGTCGGACTACAGGGCACGAGGGAGGTTGCGTGGCAAAGGAATACTTGACGTACGAGTAATCTTGCAAGATTACGAACTTACAACAACACGATTAGTCCAAGATAGACAACTTGACGAAACAGGTGAATGGAAAGTGAACTGAACTGAACAGTTGTAATAATTCTATGCTCTTGTTGGAACGCAATAGAAATGGTTAATTATGACATATGTTCTTTCTGAATTTAGGCATGAACAAAAAATATTAGTTGTTTTCTTGATAAATTGCTTTGTCTGAGATTATCATCTTTGTTTCAAATAGTTGTCTTGTCATCGCACCTTCCACTAAAGCAAGCAATTTTTCTCCTTTCGTTGAATGTGGCGTTTGTAATTCTGTATATTGTACAGCCAAAGAGGATAGATGATGACACTGAATTTAGCCGCAAAGAAAATAGTTGAACCTGATGTTTCACTACTATATGCAATATTCAGCACTCTGTATCGACCATGCCCGATTAGGGAGGTGATGATGATATATAATTCTATGGCTGAAGATAGCTGCATCATCGATTAATGTCATATTCGAATACTCCATAAATAGGTTTGCCCTTTTCTCAATGACTGATTCCTCCTTCAAAGACAACACGATTCCATTGAATGATTTTCTCAAACACTCGCTCTCGGTCACGACTAGTGATTTCACTTCTGCTCCATTGTGAAGCCACTTTGGTAAACATGGTTGTTGTAGCTGCACTTGTTGGGTTGTCTTTGCTTATTTTTGCAGTATCCACTCGATTCTCTTCCCTTTGTGGCATCGACGATACAAAAGAATTAAACGTTGTGTTTTTGTGATCACTTCTCTTTGTCTATCTCTCTATCTATACCCCTCTACCATTCTGTATACCTCTTTCTCTGCATTCCTCCCTCATATACTCTTTCTACCTCTGAGTATGTGTATACGAGACAGGGGCAGAGGTATTGTCTCTTTATGTATGGGTCTGTAAGATGGAGAAAGAGAGAGAGCGAGAGTGAGAGAGAGATTGACTCTCTATGTAAGTATCTATGAGGCGTAATGAGAGTGATTGTCTTTCTATGTATGTATGTATGAGGCGGAAGGAGAGTGATTGTCTCTCTATGTATGTATCTATGAGACGGAAGGATAGTGATTGTCTCTCTATGTATGTATCTCTGAGTCGGCGGGAGAGTGATTGTCTCTCTATGTATGTATCTATGAGACGGAAGGATAGTGATTGTCTCTCTATGTATGTATCTCTGAGTCGGCGGGAGAGTGATTGTCTCTCTATGTATGTATCTATGAGTTGGCGGTAGAGTGATTGTCTCTTTATGTATGTATCTATGAGTCGGTAAGAGAGTGATTGTCTCTCTATGTATGTATCTATGAGGCAAAAAGAGAGTGATTGCCTCTCTATGTATGTATCTATGAGGCGGAAGGAGAGTGATTGTCTCTCTATGTATGTATCTATGAGTTGGCGGTAGAGTGATTGTCTCTTTATGTATGTATCTATGAGGCGGAAGGAGAGTGATTGTCTCTCTATGTATGTATCTATGAGGCGGAAGGAGAGTGATTGTCTCTCTATGTATGCATATTAACCGCCCAAGGATAGAATCATCGCTACAGAAACATAGATCCCACCTAGTCATTCTCTCAAATCACACGTCGCTAGAACGCGGAATACCATGGATGATCTGAAAGAAAGTATTGTGGAGCAATATCCAAATATCATGCAATAATTAAAGAGTGAACTCTTTAAATAAAACAAAACAAAACAGGATAAGATAAAGAAGAGAATGTGATTGTGTGATGAAAGAAAAAACAAGAGACTGTAAAAGAGGTCCGTGGTTAAGAAATTGTAAACATAATTGAAGAACGTTTGGAAGTGATTAAGTTCCCACTGTACATACTCATCTTCTTCTCTCATTGGACCTTATCCCGTTCTAGTCATGTTAAGCCTATCCTGTTATGATCTAGTTGGGCATATCATGTTCTTATCTTATTGGGCCTATCGTGTTCTTATATAGTTGGACCTGACGTTTTCTTATCTATTTGAGCCTATCATATTCTTATATAGTTGGACCTTTCATGTTCTTATTTATTGCAGCCTATGATGTTCTTATCTATTTCGGTATATCATGATCTTATCTATTTGGGTATATCATGTTCTTATCTATTTCGGTATATCATGATCTTATCTATTTCGGTATATCATGTTCTTATCTATTTGGGTATATAATGATCTTATCTATTTCGGTATATCATGTTCTTATCTATTTGGGTATATCATGATCTTATCTATTTCGGTATATCATGTTCTTATCTATTTGGGTATATCATGATCTTATCTATTTGGGCCTATCATAATCTTATCTATTTGGGTATATCATGATCTTATCTATTTGGGCCTATCATAATCTTATCTATTTGGGTATATCATGTTCTTATCTATTTGGGTATATCATGATCTTATCTATTTCGGTATATCATGTTCTTATCTATTTGGGTATATCATGATCTTATCTATTTCGGTATATCATGTTCTTATCTATTTGGGTATATCATGATCTTATCTATTTGGGCCTATCATAATCTTATCTATTTGGGTATATCATGATCTTATCTATTTGGGCCTATCATAATCTTATCTATTTGGGCATATCATGATCTATCTATTTCGGTATAACATGTTCTTATCTATTTGGGTATATCATGATCTATGATGCCCTTGCTCTATATTACCAAAAGAAATTATCTCAAACCAAAGCCCAGTAAAACTCACGTATGTGCTTACCATCTTAGAAATAGAGAGGTGAACAGAAAGTTGCAGATCAAAGGGCAAAGACAGGATTTAGAACACAGCACGGCCCACAAATACATTAGGAGTAAAGTTGGACCGCACGCTGTCCTATGCCGCACATTGTCAGGAGACAAAACAGAAAATACAGACTCTGTAGCTGAATACGCCGTACCAGTCTGGAGGAACTCTGCACATGTCAAACATAAAGATACAGCAATAAATGAGACATGCTGTATAGTTACTGGATGCCTAAAACCTACACCAACTGAACAAATATACCCAATAAACGGTCACCAGAGATAAGAAGAACTGCCACGTCAGAGATAGAAACAGGTAAATGGCCCAAAACACTCTGTGTTCTGATATCAGGTGCAGCGCCCAAGACTAAAGTCAAGAGGACATTTCTGACAGTCAACCCAGCCCCTACAGACTAAAGTCAAGAGGACGTTTCTGTCAGTCAACCCAGCCCCTAGAGACTAAAGTCAAGAGGACGTTTCTGACAGTCAACCCAGCTTCTACAGACTAAAGTCAAGAGGACGTTTCTGACAGTCAACCCAGCCCCTACAGACTAAAGTCAAGAGGACGTTTCTGACAGTCAACCCAGCCCCTACAGACTAAAGTCAAGAGGACGTTTTTAACAGTCAACCCAGCCCCTACAGACTAAAGTCAAGAGGACGTTTCTGACAGTCAACCCAGCCCCTACAGACTAGTCCAGACAATCGACGCATCGAAAACTGGAAAGAGGTGATACAGGTTCCCTTGATCGATTTACGGGAGGAACCTGCCTCTGGACATCTCCAGCCCTTCGCAACATGGAAGTCACTAAATAGACTTCGAACTGGTGTATCACCATGCAGGAAAAACCTGAAAAGATGGGGATACAGGGATAATGTAACATGCGAATGTGGAGTAACACAGGACCAGGACCATATGATGATCTGCCGAAACCTACCGAAGACTTGTAGCATGGATGACCTGCTGAGTGCCAGTGACAGGGCAATCTACGTGGCTGAATACTGGAATAATGAAGTGAAACGTAGTGCCTAGGACACAGAAAGTAAGAAAGTAAGTATCATATTCTTATCAATTTGGGCCTGCCATGTTCTTGTCTGCGTTAGCCTTACCATGTTCTTGTCTAGTTTAGCCTTGTCATGAATTTGCATAGTTACAGCTTCTATTCTTCATGCCTAGTTAGAGCTTAGCATGGTTTTGTCTCAAAGCAGAGTATCTTGTTCTTTTTTCAAGGCGCCTTAACGTTCTTGTCTCATAGCACTTCATCATGTTCTTGTTTTGACAGACCATCCAATGCAAAAGAGACTAAATAGATTTGGAAAAGGGAAACTAAAGCGGAGAAACTTTGCAGAAATAGCCAAAGCAAAAATGAGCGAAGACCCTATGAACACCATAACAACACAAAAGCCCATTCCATACTGTTCGCAAACCCACCTGGAAGCATCATATCATTCCAGAGGTAGTAGAAAATATACCAGGTATTGGAAACACGAATAGCCAGACTGAAAAAGAAAGAAGAGACATAACCCTGAGGCACATAGCGAAAAACTACCCAAGCATGAACTGGACCCATGCGTACACCGACGGTTCTGTAACAAACACAACACAGAAGGGAGGGGGAAGGGTATTCCTGATCCTAACAAATGATAGAAAAATAACACTGTCAGTGGCAACTGGAAAATTCTCAAGAAATTTCAGAGCGGAGGCAGAGGCACTGAAGGCTGCAGTAGAAGCAATGCTGACAGGCTAAGGAAATGAAAGCCAGATAGTCCTGTTTACAGATGCAGTGTCCGTGGTTACAGCACTAAAAAGCCAGACAAATACTGAACTTAATGATTTAAGAAAAGTATTCTGTCAACTATGGCAGCAGTCCGCACCAAAAAGAGTAGTGGTACAGTGGATTCCATCCCACTGTAGCATTCAAGGCAACGAGGAGGCATACAGACTGGCAAAAGAAGGTGCAAGACTACCACAACCAGATTCTAGTGTGACGTACGAAGAGTCCAAAAGGTTTTATTAGGGACAGATACATGGCCAAATGGGAAACAGAACATACTGGCTACACAAAAAACTATGCCTATTACCAGTTGAACAGAAGAGAGCAGATCGTGGTCTTCAGACTCCGCACAGACGACAACAGACTGAGGTACCATCTATTCAATAAACTGAAGATAGGTGGCACTGACGAATGCACATGTGGTACAGGGAAAATGACCGCTGAACATCTGCTGCAAAATTGCCCAACATACGAGGATCAGAGAAAGCACATGTGGCCATCACCAGTGCCAACACTAGACAAGCTCTATGGCAGTGTTGACAGCCTCAGAATGACAGCTGCTTTCTTCGAACAAATTCAAGTTGACGTCTGACAGCGTACGAAGAAGAAGAAGAAGAAGAAGAAGAAGAAGAAGAAGAAGAAGAAGATGTTCTTGTTTCATTATTTGTTTTCATGCTCTAGCCTCAAATCACCTTATCATGTTCTTGTCTTAAACAACATTATCATATTCTTGTCTCAAAAAATCTTATCATGATATCGTCTCAAATCAACTTATGTTGTTCTGGTCTCATAAAACCGTATCATGATTTTGTCTCAACTCACCTTATCATGTTCTTGTCTCAAATCACCTTACTTTGATATAGTCTCACAACACTTTCACATGTTTTTGTCTCAAATCACCTTACCTTGATATCGTCTCCCAACACCTTTTCATGTTTTTGTCTCAAATCACTTTATCTTGTTCTTATCTCAAATCACCTTATCATGTTCTTTTTTCAAATCACCCTATCATGATTTGCCCTAAATCACCTTATCATGATGTCGTCCCACAGCACCTTATCATGTTCATGTATAAAATCAGCTTAGCATGATCTTGTCTCTAATCACCTTATCGTGTTATCGTCTCAAATTAAATTATCGCGTTCGTCTTTCAAATCACCTTATCACGTTCTTGTCTCAAACCACCTTAGCATGTTCCTGTCTCAAATCCCTTTATCATGTTCTTGTCTCAAATCACCTTATCATTCTAACGTCTTATAGCACCTTTTAATGTTCTTGTCTCATTGGCCTAATCATATTTTTGTTTTGTTGGGAATTTTAATGTGTTGCCTTTTTTAAACCTATAATATTCTTGCTAAATTGAGCATTATCGCGTTCTTGTCTCATTGGACATTATATGGTTATTTTCTCCCTGGTTCTAATCGTGTTCTTGCCTAGTTGGGCCGTATCGATTCTTTTCTCTGTGGACTTTATAATGCTCTTGTCTCTCTGGCCTATCATGTTTTTGTCTCATCAAACCATGTCATGTTTTTGTCTCATCGAACCATGTCATGTTTTTGTCTCATCGAACCTTGTCATGTTCTTGTCTCATCGAACCTAGTCATGTTCTTGTCTCATCGAACCTAGTCATGTTTTTGTCTCATCGAACCTTGTCATGTTCTTGTCTCATCGAACCTAGTCATGTTTTTGTCTCATCGAACCTTGTCATGTTTTTGTCTCATCGAACCTTGTCATGTTCTTGTCTCATCGAACCTAGTCATGTTCTTGTCTCATCGAACCTAGTCATGTTCTTGTCTCATCGAACCTAGTCATGTTTTTGTCTCATCGAACCTTGTCATGTTCTTGTCTCATCGAACCTAGTCATGTTCTTGTCTCATCGAACCTAGTCATGTTCTTGTCTCATCGAACCTAGTCATGTTCTTGTCTCATCGAACCTAGTCATGTTCTTGTCTCATCGAACCTAGTCATGTTCTTGTCTCATCGAACCTAGTCATGTTCTTGTCTCATCGAACCTAGTCATGTTCTTGTCTCATCGAACCTAGTCATGTTCTTGTCTCATCGAACCTAGTCATGTTCTTGTCTCATCGAACCTAGTCATGTTCTTGTCTCATCGAACCTAGTCATGTTCTTGTCTCATCGAACCTAGTCATGTTCTTGTCTCATCGAACCTAGTCATGTTCTTGTCTTATCGAACCTAGTCATGTTCTTGTCTTATCGAACCTAGTCATGTTCTTGTCTTATTAGACCATATAATGTTCTTGTCTCAGTATACACTATTGTGTACTTGTCTCATTAGATCATATCCTGTACTCATCTCCCTTCAGTGTATTGTGTACTTGACTACTCATCAAACATGATCGTGTGCTTCTCTCATTTTACCTTATAGTTTTCTGATCTCAATAGATTTTATAGTTTACTATCTATTTAGGAGACGGCGTGGGCTAGTCGATAAGTGACACGGCTCATAACCCGAAGATGCTGGGTTCGGTCCCGATCACCAGTCGTTACCCCGGGGAAGCAAACTCTTAGAAAATACAGAAGGAAGCAGACCCTTACATAAAATTAATGCAGAGGTCGGATGCACCAGGCCGATAGGCGCAAAATAAAACAATGTGCAACGCACAGCACCCCGGGGAATATAGAAATAAGGCGAACTTAAAAAAAACAACCGGAATTTAAAAAAAAAGAATTGCTGATGGATATTTGTTAATTCGAAATTTGTTATTGGAAATTTAGTGATTCACATCTGCTGATGGACATTTGGTGATGGACATTTGGTGATTCGCACTTGCTGATGGATATTTGGTGATGGATATTTGGTGACGGACATTAGCTAGTGATGGACATTTGCATACGGACATTTGCAGATGGACATTTCGTGACGAAAATTTGCTGATGGATAATTGCCGATGAATATGCTGCTTTGATAGATTGTTTATTTGGCTTAACTTATAACAAATGACTTAAAAAAGTGGTCTTTTTACTTGGAAGTCATGTGGCTCGTATTTTGTTCTGAAGTAGTTCATTCATCCAAAATATTTCAGGCACACACACACACACACACATGCACGTTCACACACACACACACACACACACACACACACACACACACACACACACACATACACACACACACACCCACACCCACACACACAGACACTTCCATACGGATACACACACACACTCACACACATACACACATCGCACACTGCAGCACTCTTACACACACAGTCATATACACACTCACACACACAGTCATATACACACTCACTCACACACACACATGCTCACATACACTCACACAACACTAACACTCAATCACACACACGCGTGTGTGATATATATTAACAATATAAATAATTGTGGGGTGTCGCTGTAGCCAAGAGGTTAAGGCGGTAGACGACCGAATCCCGCAAGTTTCAAGCGACACTTGGTCTCACGGGAGGTAAGACCAGAGTGCCTGCATCCCGAGTTACCTCCAGTCGTCTCGACCAATAATCTTGCCACTGATCCAAGGTAACTCAGGATAAGAGTGAGATTGATGACCAGCGCCAAAACTCCCTCACTATAATCCTCATACAGCGCACATCACATTATTAAGACAAACGCGTCTGATGTTGTGGCCATCATCGCTTCGCGATCAACAATAACTAATAATAATAATAATAACGACAAGATACTCAAAGGGTCAAAGAAAGTTCAGAGCATACAGGACTTCCTCAACCCGATTTCAGTGAAACCGACCCATGGGGTTGAGACGGTAAATCTGCAGAATCTGTGTATGATTACTGGCCTCGATTCTGTCTATTTTTGAGCGAGCTCAATTTCCAGCCTTGACATGGCAGATGCAAGCACTCGCTAGTCAGCATTAACCCTGACAGCTATTGGTCACACGTTTAGCAGTTATTGATTATCGGCCATGAACAGACGAATTTGTCTAGGTTCCCTCCCTTATCTGGCCAAATTAGAAGTGCCCTAACAATTAAACCTGTGGAACAATAGAGACTGGCGATGGGATATTAAGTTAGCAGCAGTGGTTATATACTGCTGGTTGATAAAATGTCGGTAACTGACGATTTTCTTTCTCCTTCTACTTTTCTTTATTAATGATTTATGTGCTGCCATTGATAACATCACATTATCACTCCTGCATAAAGCACACACACACACACACACACGCACACACGCACGCACGCACGCACGCACGCACGCACACACTCACTCACTCACACACACACACACACAAACACACACACACACACCCATACACACACCCACATATATATTTATACATAAATTTACACACATGTACACATAAACACCCCCCCCCCCTTCTTTACACACACAGACATACACACACACATGCATACACGCACACACACATGCATCAGCAAACACACACACATACATGAGCAAACACACACACACATGAGCAAACACACACACATGAGCAAACACACACAGACACACATGAGCAAACACACACACACATACGTGAGCAAACACACATACACACACATGAGCAAACACACACACACACACACCAGTAAACACACACCGACATACACACACACACACATCAGCAAACACACACACACACACATCAGCAAACACACACACACACACACACATGAGAAAACACATCGAGGAACGGCCTTGTGTTACCGACAAAAGCAAACTCTCGTAACGTCTGTAGCGCTTTCATCACCCCAGTACATTCTTCAGGCATGCCCGTCCTTGAAACAAGCAGATAGAGAGATTTGTTGACAGTGCCCAGAGACACCCACTTAGTGGCCCCTGTAACAGGTCTTGCTCAACGATACCAGACAAAAGTAACATTTAATAAAATATATTACACTTACATATTTTGTGTGTGCGTGTTTTTTCAATATCACTTCTCCATGGTTTGAAAGCTTGAGTACCCGAGTGATACAAGACGTTATGCCGGCGTGAATCACCCAAGTCGGACATGCTCTTGGAGAGGGGCCAGACTAAGGTGCGGAGGAGCAAGTGGAGCCATATAGTTGTAACTTCAGAACTCAATGGGAAGGTAGTATATGTTCTGGCCTGCACCAGCCCATCCCTACTTGACAGTATGTATTCTTGTCTCGTTCTTTGCTGTTTGTTCTCTATGAATTATCCCAATGGATGAGGATGAGATGCAGGCCAGCAAACATTACACATGTGCCCCTACCTGACGATCTACTAGGTGGCGGGAAATGCCAGTCGTGCCGTCACTACATGCGCGCTGGCATGCATGGCTGACCGAAGGATGGTCATATGGCGATATAAGGATGCTTCAAAGAAAACATGCTATACGAACCGAGAAGCACGTATGCTTTTGACTGGCAACAAAGAGCTGCTGCTCACAACTAAAGGAATTGAATTGGCATCCTCAGCTTCATCCTCAGCATCATCATCAGCGTCATCCTCATCACCAGCATCATCATCACCCTCATCGTCATCACCAGCATATTTGTCATCATCACCATCACCGTCATCACCAGCATTTTTGCTGTGTAATATTTATAATAAAGCTATACATATGAGACAGGATTGGAGGGGGGGGGGGGGGAGGGGGGTTGAGGAAGCCGGGAAGAGGTACAGTTGTCTTTTGTGACCATTTATTTGGCGTTATATTCAATTCATCCTTCGAGGGGTGAGTGGGCTAGTGGTTAAGTGATACGGCTCACAAATCGAAGGTTTGCTCCTCAATCACAGCATCTGCCGTTACCCTGGGGAAACAAATCCTCAGAAAATGCAGGAGGAAGCAGACCCTTACATAAAGTGTATGCTGAAGTTGGATGCACTGGGCTGAAAGGCGCAAAATAAAAATAAAGTGCAATGTACACTGTCTTGGGGAAAAGATAAATTAGACAAATGCCAACAAATAAATAAAAAAACATGCTTTAGTATATTTTATTTAACACCCACAGCACTACCATGATTTGGTCTCCGTCTCACTGTGACGCCCTGCTGTTGGACAAGGCTGTCGGGTGTTCTTGTCATATGTCGAAACTGGTTGCGGAGCGACAGAGGTTTAGTGACACGGCTCACAGCCTTAACTTTCTGGATTTGGGTTCTGGAAACAGCAAATTGCGATGGCCTTTTCTTTGTCAAACCGGTACTTTTTTTTGTAAGGAAATTTTATTAATCCAAGTAAGTCAAATTACTATTTAATTTTCGATATTATTTCCTGCAACCTTTATGCACTTATCTCAGCGTTTTAGTAATGCTTGAAAAGCCTCAGAGTAGGATGATTTGTCAGACTGTGTCAACAGGACAGCCTGTTTCACTTCGTCATTAGTACTGACATGCTGACCTCACATGAATTTCGTTAGGGTTCCAAATAGGTGGAAATTGCTTGGAGCGAGGTATAGGCTGTAAGATGGATGTGGCAATAAATCCCAGCCGAGTTTCTGCAGATGACACATAGTGCGTTGAGTCGTAAGAAGAGAATGGACGCCCTATGCGATCAAACCAGACCATTTTTGTTCCGCAGACGGTTATGGACATTACTCAAAATGTGTACGTACTGTTACCTGTTGATAGTGGCCTCACTGGATAGAAATTAAACATGAATAATGCAAAGTGCAAAGTTTTTATCAGAAAACAGTCGCTATCATTTTACCTGCAGATGAAATTGTCCGAAACTGTTTAGGTAGTGGTCGTATGCTTTAACTGCTTGGATGATCGTTTGGGTTCAGGACTGTGTCATCGCCGTATTGTTATTGCAGTCTTCTGTAAATTTTGCACAAGAAACTTCATCATAGTACGCTTTTCCATGCAAACACTAACAGTGTTGTCCGAAATTTGCATTTATCTGTCACGTGACCGGCCCATGACAAGTGGGCCACATAGCAGCAATAAGAAACAAGTGCCCCTAACTAATGATAGTAGTTCCAGCACGCAATAACCCATTCAGGTAGAACTAGAACAAAAAGTCCTGGTTTGATTTGAACGCCCCTCGTAGTACCTATGTGACGGAGACTAATCTAAAAAAATGCGGGATGAAGTCGAATCAATTGGTTACTAAATACAGAACACAGCGCAATGAACACCACCTTAGAAAAACGCCGATTGATAAAATATGTATAAGTTATTGCTTCCTCTAATGTGTTTATATATGGCACGCAAAGCATTGTTATCAGTTTATGTTGACCACAAAATAGTAATAATAGTATAAATAAAATAAATAATACCCTACAATTTATCAATCCATCTACCGGGCGAATCACTCGGTGACACTAAACAAAAAAAAAATACCAGCCCGCCACACCGGAAAGATTGAGTGTCACTTTCTGGACCAGGGATCTACAGCAGGGATATCTAAACTACAGCTCGAGGACCACACCCGACTCGTGAGAAGATTTGTATCCCGCTACAGTGTTTGAAATAAGATTACATAATTTTTTAGAGTTGATTCTCTATTTACATCTTTTGTTACGGACCAGTTGCAAATATGTTTTCAATTATTGTGGATTTCTCTCACATCTAGGTCAATAGTGAGTCGTCACTTGCAGTCAGCTCAGCTGCTTCCATTGGACCTTTATTAATTAACGTACCCAGCATTCTCAAAATGTGAACAAAGCTCTTCCTTTTTACCATTATCAATGGAACATTGACATTAGAATGTAAGTTTCTGATTGCATCTTGAATGTAAGTGTTTCTATTTTTGTTCTAACGGCTTCATGATAATCTATAGAAGAATTTTGCTGGCATGACTTACCAGAGCAATGGTGTTTTAATTGGAGCAGCACATTAGGTCACCTTTCTTCAGAAGGCGCTTGTAAAAATACATTTTCCAACCTCTCGGCCTTAATTCACTGTTTCATATCTTCGCGCAAATTGTGGTGTAAGCGAACACTTGCTTCGCCTCCTGCCTGTACTAGATTTGCTGTTTTTATATTGTCAACCGACAAAAGAATAAAAATGTTTTAAAAATTCGTTCAGAGATCACAGTTGAAGCCAAATATTATATCTGCAAAGCCTAACTGTGAATTAACGTTACATATTCTAGCTTTCTCAATATTTCATTGAATCAGCAACGAAATATTCAGCATTCAGTATATCGTAAGTATTACACTATGTTTCTAACTTTGTACATCCAATTTCGGTTGATACTGCTAAAGTTATAGATTAATTGGGACAGAACGTAAGCACTTTCACAACGAATTTGTAAAACTAATTAAGGAAAAATGAATGATGGTTCATTTGTGGTTCGACAAATCGATAAATGAGATATAAATAAACAAGCAATTATGCAGTCTTCCCCGAGAAGAAAAACTGAGAAGATTGAAATTATTTTTGGGTTATTGGAATAAACTTTCTTAAAAATAAATAAGGCTGACGGTTAAAAGGATAATGTGAAAACATATTTTTATTGATATATAGGCTGTATTTGTATTTAAGTGTGTGTTTATGTGTGTGTATATGTATGTATACGTATGTGTGTGTATATGTATGAATGCGTTATATATAAATATATGTGTGTGTGTGTATATAAATATATAAGTTTGTGTGTGTGTGTGTGTGTGTGCACATGTCAGGCTTAGACATTTCCCTTAATGACTTCATTTGTTAGTGATAAAGTTGATGAGCGTTTCAATGACGTTATTATACTGATAGTAAAAGCCGTTCCAGGGGAAAAGGATGGCTGTTATGCTTGCTATAGGACCAGTGCTAGATGGTAACATGATAATATCTAGGTTATTCTAACACGCGTCATGCACAGAAATCGCATACATTTCTAGTAAGACAATCGATCCCGTTCTCACCAAACCAGCAGCAATAAAACAAGCGAACACCAAGTTTATAAAACAAATTGAAAGAAACAAGCGCTCTTGGCATATATCCGTAGCCACCGCCATGTTGATGTCCTAAAATGAGTGAAGAGTGGCTATTTCCATAGACCAATTAATAATTGAGTAACAATGAGTAGCCCGTTGTCTTCGTGCATAAACCACCACCACATGGGCCTATATTTCAATGTGTAACACAAGCCAATGTATGCCATGAACCACCAAATATTGACGTATGAGTGTAAACCTCTTGAGGGAGCTAAGAAGTTCAATCATTAACATTAATTTTTAACTCGTTACAGATTCATGTTTTCTTTTTCTTCTTCTTCGTTCTCAATCTCTAGCTTTGCAAACCCTGAAAAGGGTTTTGTAAGTAGCAGGATGTTGTCCGTAGAACGGAATGCGTTGTTTAATAGTTTACAGCTTGACTGCGATATTTGCATCTTTCGGGTACGACACATCCGACATCAGCAATAAATCGTGAGTACTGGGTTAATCTTCCCTCTTCGATCCCTTTTCCTTAGCCGGTCTGTTGCAGCCTGTTATCTAGAATCACCGCGCGTAGGTGTAGAAGGGTCTTGGCAGATCTAATTCGCTGGTGTTGAAGGGTCTTGACAGATCTAATTCGCTGGTGTAGAAGGGTCTTGGCAGATCTAATTCGCTGGTGTAGAAGGGTCTTGGCAGATCTAATTCGCTGGTGTAGAAGGGTCTTGGCAGATCTAATTCGCTGTACCTAACGCTAGCAGCCAGCTATGGCCGATGACTGCTACAGCTCATGCACTGCTCAGCACCTTTATACCAGAGTCCTGTTTTATACTCACTCAAATATGTAAAGTTAGCAATAGTGCTCTAGACAGTAAACAAAGTTCTCAAGATTCATTTATGAATATAATTTAGGCATTGGGTTTGTACTTATTCAAGTTTAACAACATTAATATAAGCCCAATCGTCTTCTAAATCTCATATAAATCAATACACAGCCTGTATTAAGTTTATAAGAGCGTTTTCTATTACTTAGAACAATCTGGTAATGAGCTTCGTACATTGGGTACAAATGGAGTTTTCACGTGCGAGATTTACATCGCGTTACTCGCTCATCGTGCGTGTAGAAGTGTAGCTTCTCATGACTGGAGAGGAGAAAACAGATTTGAAATGAAGGGCAATCTCCGATAGCAGTGAGCTCTGTTCCTTTTACTATTGAGATCACTGGTGCCGCTTGAATATTCCAAGGAACCATTTTGTACAGCAATCATTGATTAAATTATACAGGATGGAGAATTAGCAGCGAGAGACACTGCCACTCTCATGATAATTGAAGAAATGACATTCTAACCACAAGATTTATGCACTTTTATGCGGCAACGATCGAAACTGGGAAAAATGCACCAGGCAGAGATAAAGGCAGATGGGAAATGTCTGTTGAATTGAATAATGCTAATTGGAGCAGTAAAATTTGACTCGAGACAAAAGGTTGCTACATCGTTTGTGATAGACTTGAGGATTCTCTATTATTAGCACGGATAATAATTGGGGTTTACGTATTGATGTTAGCATTAATGTTTGTGAAGACACAGCGGGGGCGCAAACACCATTTTGTTAGAATATTTGTCTTTTTCAACTGTTATGTTGTTTCAAAAACAAGAAGAAATTCACGTAACAACAAATTACACATATATTCGCATATTTCAAGAACAGTTATAATAGACATTCCAGGTGATGGGTTTTAGACTACGCACAGATCACACCAGATTGCGACACCATCTATTCGACAAGCTAAAAATAGAACATACTGTTGCATGTGATTGAGGCACTGATAAAATGACTGCTTAACATCTGCTGCAGAAGTGTCAACATACTAGTTACAGAGAAGGCCCAATCCACGACAAGTCCTATGGAGATACCGATGACTTCATGCAGACCGCTGATTTAAAAAACAGAGATATTCAAGTTGACGCCTGAAAGCTTACGTCGACAAAACAGAAGAATATACTAGAGATTCAAGGATTAAAACACAATTAACAAGCAGTCCTATATCAAAATAGACTAAAAAAACAAACAGATAAAACACAACTTTTTGTATGATAATGAAAAAAAAAAAGTAGACTTTTTCTTTTGTCGTCTCACTTTCTATGGAGTTATAGCCCAATGTCGTGGTATGTATTTGTCTCTTGTCGCTCTTGTAGTCCGGACTTATTCGGACTTTACGGTAGGTCTCGTTCACGCTGTCTATCCACCTTTTTCTCGATCTACCGCTCGTCTTTCTTCTTGATGTTCTCCTGTAGAAGGTTGCACGAACAATGTGGTCTGGTTTCATTCTAACAATATGGTCTGGTTGCATTCTAACAATGTGGTCTGGTTGCATTCTAACAATGTGGTCTGGTTGCATTCTAACAATGTGGTCTGGTTGCATCTAACAATGTGGTCTGGTTGCATTCTAACAATGTGGTCTAGTTGCATTCTAACAGTATGGTCTGGTTGCATTCTAACAATGTGGCCTAGATGCATTCTAACAATGTGGTCTGGTTGCATTTTAACAATGTGGTCTGGTTGCATTCTAATAATGTGGTCTGGTTGCATTCTAATAATGTAGTTAAACCATTTCATTGTCTGTTGCTCGATCAAATTTAGGCAGGGAATTGTTCCAACCTTCTCCCGAATATATATATATATATATATATATATATATATATATATATATATATATATATATATATATATATATATATATATATATATATATATATATATATATATATATATATATATATATTTATCATTGGTCCGTTCAATTTTACGACTTAACAACAGTTGTTTGTTGAAATGCAAATGAATTTTAGTAACTTTTGCCTGACAAGAAAAATTTCCTGTCATGCTATTGTTTTAGCAGACTGATATGTAAGTTTTTAGTACGGCTTACTCAGGTAAAGGGTTATACGTCCACAATGAAATGTTCAGTTCAGTTCAAGTGTCATTTCTCATTGGAAGGTCGGCTGCAATGGATCTCCAATGTATTCTACCCTTTGCCGTAATTGTACAATCTGGCAGACTAATTGCAATCCATCTCCGGCTGTTATCAGCCCACTTATAACGTTGTCTGCTTCTTGAACAAATACCTTTCACCATATAGAATGGTTTTCAATAAGGAAATGATGATTTGTAAAATTCTGCAAAGAATGATTTGTGAGACGTTAAAAACAAACCGTTGGACGACGTAGGATAGGACGATTTATAGAACGCTGAAAAAGACAACTTGTAATTCGCTGGAACATCTGATTTGTGATACGATACCCTGGGAAAGATAACACGTGGGACTCTGGAACATCTGATGTGTGATTCGCTGGGAAACATAACAGGTGGGACTCTGGAACATTTGATGTGTGATTCACTGGGAAACATAACAGGTGAGACTCTGGAAATCTGATGTGTGATTCACTGGGAAACATAACTGGTGGGACTCTGGAACATCTGATGTGTGATTCGCTGAGAAATATAACAGGTGAGACTCTGGAACATCTGATATGTGTTTCACTGGGAAAGATAGCACGCGGGACTCTGGACCATTTGATGTGTGATTCACTGGGAAACATAACAGGTGAGACTCTGGAACATCTGATGTGTGACTCGCTGGGAAATATAACAGGTGAGACTCTGGAACATCTGATATGTGTTTCACTGGGAAAGATAGCACGTGGGACTCTGGACCATCTGATGTGTGATTCACTGGGAAAGATAGCACGTACTACTCAGGAACATCTAATGTGTGATTCGCTGGGAAAGATAGCACGTACTACTCAGGAACATCTGATATGTGTTTCACTGGGAAAGATAGCACGTGGGACTCTGGACCATCTGATGTGTGATTCACTGGGAAAGATAGCACGTACTACTCAGGAACATCTGATGTGTGATTCGCTGGGAAAGATAACACGTTATTCGCTGGAACATCTGATGTGTGATTCGCTGGGAAAGATAACACGTGGGACTCAGGAAAAGATTATTTCAGGAGGTGGGGCTAGGGGGTGGTTTAGGAGGCTTGATAAAAATTATTTGCGTGACACAGGAAGAGTTGATTTGCGCAGGCAGGAAAAAAAAAACAACAGAATAACATCATATAGTTTATTTAGCAGTTAACATTTACGACGGGTTCATTGACTCAGCCCGTGTTCCGGAAGATCAATTACAATTCACTTAACTATAGAAAACTATATTTATTATCATTCTTTTGCCATCCAATAAGCTCTTTTCTAAGACGGACAAATATAGATCACTCGATAGGTATTTAATGACCAACAGATGTGACAGATATAGGATGGGTGACAGATGTAGGATGGCTGACATATGTAGGATGGATGACATATGTATGAGGGGTGACAGATGTAGGATGGGTGACAGATGTAGCATATGCGACAGATGTAGGATGGGTGACATATATAGGATGGGTGACAGATGTAGGATGGCTGACAGATGCAGCATGGGCGATGTAAAATGGGTGTCAGATGTAGAATGGGTAACATATGAATGATATGTGACAGATGTAAGAAGAGTGACATATGTAGGATATGTGACTGTAAGATGAGTGACAGATGTAAAATGGGAGACAGATGTAGGATGGGTGACAGATGTAAGATATGTGACAGAGGTAAGATGAGTGACATGTAAAATGGGTGACAGATGTAGGATGGGTGACAGATGTAAGATGAGTGACAGACGTAGCATGGGTGACAGATGTAGGATGTGTGACATATGTAGGATGGATGTCAGATGTAGGATAAATGACAGATGTAGGATGGGTGACATATGTATGATGAGTGACAGATGCAGCGAGGGTGACAGATGCAGGATGTGTGAAAGATGTAGGATGGATGACGGATGTAGGATGGGTGACAGATGTAGGATGGGTGACATCTTTTAGGATGGGTGACATATATAGAATGGGTGACAGATGTAGGATGTGTGACAGATGTAGGATGGGTGACAGATGTAGGATGGGTGACAGATGTAGGATGGATGACAGATATAGGATGGGTGGACAGATTTTAGAACGTGTGACAGATGTAACATGGGACCAGATGAAGGGTCTTGCTAGATGAAGGCGGATTATGAATATGTTATACATGAGACTTCTTTATGTCATATCTAAACATTTTCTAATGCGGTTGTATCTGAGTAATCTCAGATAGGAGGCAATTACTGCCTAGAAACACTGCAGACATCAAGTCAATCAAAAACAGGAAAGGAACTTCATCAGTATATTAGGCAGGGAATGCATACAGTCGTTGAATGGAAAAGTAAAGCTTACAAATAACATACTCGCCACCCCCCTCAGAGCTATAAAGAATCAAGGGCATTCTTCAAACAATACAAACCATACAATGACAGCAAAGAAAAACTTGACAGAAATAGGCAGACAAAGATCTTCAGTCTCAGAACTGAACATTACAGAATCAAGGGCCACCTTCACAGAATGGGTCTCAGAGACACCGCCACGTGTGATTGTAGTGCACCCAAGCAAACACCAGAACATATCCTGCAGGACTGCTTTTCTTATACAGCTCACAGAGAAACAGTCTTGCTCCGCGACGTGGTGTCGCTCGGCGATATGAGCACCTTTGGTGATGCTAGCATGTCAGGCGGAACGTTTCTGTGCAAGAATCTCCGCAGAGGTGACATCGATATTGAAGCTTTTCATATACCTTTTTAAGGAGTCTCTGTAGCATTTATTATGTCCCCCTGATGAGCTCACTGTACAGTAGCTGAATGGGAAGACGCTCATCAGCCATACGATCACGATGTCCCACTCATTTTAGATGGGCTTTATGCAGAAGCGTATTGCTGCCCAACATGTTTGATTTGTTAAGATCTAACTACCTTGTTCTGCCACCTGATACCGAGAAGTCTGTGCACACTGCTAAGTTGGAAGCGATTTAGCTGTCTGGCGTGCCCTGCTTTACATTGTCCTTGTTTCGCAGGCATGCAACAGAGCGGTTAACATACATCAGGATAAACCTTCACCTTTCTGGCGACACTGATGCCTTGGTCATTCTCATGTAGCCTATCAAATACTGAGCGTGTTTTTGCAATCATATTGTCGATCTCTGGGTCGATATTCGCTTCTCTGGTGATGGTACTGTCTAGATAGTTTAAGTTTTCAACTGATTGCTGAGGGTACTGTCTAGGTAAATGAACATTTCAACTGCTTGGTGAGGGTACTGTCTAGGTAGGTGAAGATTTCAACTGCTTGGTGAGGGTACTGTCTAGGTAGGTGAAGATTTCAACTGCTTGGTGAGGGTACTGTCTAGGTAGGTGAAGATTTCAACTGCTTGGTGAGGGTACTGTCTAGGTAGGTGAAGATTTCAACTGCTTGGTGAGTGTACTGTCTAGGTAGGTGAAGATTTTAACTGCTTTATGAGGGTACTGTCTAGGTAGGTGAAGATTTCAACTGCTTGGTGAGGATACTGTATAGGTAGGGGAAGATTTCAACTGTTTGGTGATGGTACTGTCTAGGTAGGTGAAGCTTTCAACTGCTTGGTGAGGGTACTGTATAGGTAGGGCAAGATTTCAACTGCTTGGTGAGGGTACTGTCTAGGTAGGTGAAGATTTCAACTGCTTGGTGAGGGTACTGTCTAGATAGGTGAAGATTTCAACTGCTTGGTGAGGGTACTGTCTAGGTAGGGGGGGGGGGGGCTTTAAACTGCTTGGTGAGGGTACTGTCTAGGTAGGTGAAGATTTCAACTGCTTGGTGAGGGTACTGTCTAGGTAGGGAAGCTTTCAACTGCTTGGTGAGGGTACTGTCTAGGTAGGTGAATATTTCAACTGCTTGGTGATGGTACTGTCTAGGTAGGTGAAGATTTCAACTGCTTGGTGAGGGTACTGTCTAGGTAGGTGAAGATTTCAACTGCTTGGTGAGGGTACTGTCTAGGTAGGTGAAGATTTCAACTGCTTGGTGAGGGTACTGTCTAGGTAGGTGAAGATTTCAACTGCTTGGTGAGGGTACTGTCTAGGTAGGTGAAGATTTCAACTGCTTGGTGAGTGTACTGTCTAGGTAGGTGAAGATTTCAACTGCTTTATGAGGGTACTGTCTAGGTAGGTGAAGATTTCAACTGCTTGGTGAGGATACTGTATAGGTAGGGGAAGATTTCAACTGTTTGGTGATGGTACTGTCTAGGTAGGTGAAGCTTTCAACTGCTTGGTGAGGGTACTGTATAGGTAGGGGAAAATTTCAACTGCTTGGTGAGGGTACTGTCTAGGTAGGTGAAGATTTCAACTGCTTGGTGAGGGTACTGTCTAGATAGGTGAAGATTTCAACTGCTTGGTGAGGGTACTGTCTAGGTAGGGGGGGCTTTAAACTGCTTGGTGAGGGTACTGTCTAGGTAGGTGAAGATTTCAACTGCTTGGTGAGGGTACTGTCTAGGTAGGGAAGCTTTCAACTGCTTGGTGAGGGTACTGTCTAGGTAGGTGAATATTTCAACTGCTTGGTGATGGTACTGTCTAGGTAGGGGAAGATTTCAACTGCTTGGTGAGGGTACTGTCTAGGTAGGGAAGCTTTCAACTGCTTGGTAAGGGTACTGTCTAGGTAGGTGAAGCTTTCACCTATGTGGTGAGGGTACTGTCTAGGTAGGGGAAGCTTTCAACTGCTTGGTGAGGGTACTGTCTAGGTAGATGAAGCTATGAACTGTTTGATGAGGGAACTGTCTAGGTAGGTGAAGATTTCAACTGGTTGGCGAGGGTACTGTCTAGGTAGGTGAAGATTTCAACTGACTGCTTGGTGAGGGTACTGTTTAGGTAGGTGAAGATTTCAACTGCTTGGTGAGGGTACTGTATAGGTAGGGGAAACTTTCAACTGCTTGGTGAGGGTACTGTCTAGGTAGGTTAAAATTTCAACTGATTGGTGAGGGTACTGTATAGGAAGGGGAAGATTTCATCTGCTTGGTGAGGGTACTGTCTAGATAGGTAAAGCTTTCAACTGCTTGGTGAGGGTACTGTTTAGGTAGGCGAAGCTTTCATCTGCTTGGTGAGGATACTGTCTAGGTAGGTGAAGATTTAAACTGCTTGGTGAGGGTACTGTCTAGGTAGGTGAAGATTTCAACTGCTTGGTTAGGGTACTGTCTAGGTAGGTGAAGATTTCAACTGCATGGTGAGTGTACTGTCTAGGTAGGTGAAGATTTCAACTGCTTTATGAGGGTACTGTCTAGGTAGGTGAAGATTTCAACTGCTTTGTGAGGGTATTGTATAGGTAGGGGAAGATTTCAACTGCTTGGTGAGGGTACTGTCTAGGTAGGGAAGCTTTCAAGTGCTTGGTGATAGTACTGTCTAGGTAGGTGAATATTTCAACTGCTTGGTGAGTGTACTGTCTAGGTAGGTGAAGATTTCAACTGCTTGGTGAGGGTACTGTCTAGGTAGGTGAAGATTTCAACTGCTTGGTGAGGGTACTGTATAGGTAGGGGAAGATTTCAACTGCTTGGTGATGGTACTGTCTAGGTAGGTGAAGCTTTCAACTGCTTGGTGAGGGTACTGTCTAGGTAGGTGAAGATTTCAACTGCATGGTGAGGGTACTGTCTAGGTAGGGAAGCTTTCAACTGTTTGATGAGGGTACTGTCTAGATAGGGGAAGCTTTCAACTGCTTGGTTAGGGTACTGTCTAGGTAGGTGAAGATTTCAACTGCTTGGCGAGGGTACTGTCTAGGTAGGGGAAGATTTCAACTGCTTGGTGAGGGTACTGTCTAGGTAGGTGAAGATTTCAACTGCTTGGTGAGGGTACTGTCTAGGTAGGGGGTGCTTTCAACTGCTTGGTGAGGGTACTGTCTAGGTAGGTGAAGATTTCAACTGCATGGTGAGGGTACTGTCTAGGTAGGGAAGCTTTGAATTGTTTGATGAGGGTACTGTCTAGATAGGGGAAGCTTTTAACTGTGTGGCGAGGGTACTGTCTAGGTAGGTAAGCTTTCAACTGCTTGGTGAGGGTACTGTCTAGGTAGGTGAAGATTTCAACTGCTTGGTTAGGGTACTGTCTAGGTAGGTGAAGATTTCAACTGCTTGGTGAGGGTACTGTTTAGGTAGGCGAAGCTTTCATCTGCTTGGTGAGGGTACTGTCTAGGTAGGTGAAGATTTCAACTGCTTGGTTAGGGTACTGTCTAGGTAGGTGAAGATTTCAACTGCTTGGCGAGGGTACTGTCTAGGTAGGTGAAGATTTCAACTGCTTGGTGAGGGTACTGTTTAGGTAGGCGAAGCTTTCATCTGCTTGGTGAGGGTACTGTCTAGGTAGGGGAGGCTTTCAACTGCTTGGTGAGGGTACTGTCTAGGTAGGGAAGCTTTCAACTGCTTGGTGAGGGTACTGTCTAGGTAGGTGAATATTTCAACTGCTTGGTGATGGAACTGTCTAGGTAGGTGAAGCTTTCAACTGCTTGGTGAGGGTACTGTATAGGTAGGGGAAGATTTCAACTGCTTGGTGAGGGTACTGTCTAGGTAGGGGAGGCTTTCAACTGCTTGGTGAGGGTACTGTCTAGGTAGGTGAAGATTTCAACTGCTTGGTGAGGGTACTGTATAGGTAGGTGAAGATTTCAACTACTGGGTGAGGGTACTGTCTAGGTAGGTGAATATTTCAACTGCTTGGTGATGGAACTGTCTAGGTAGGTGAAGCTTTCAACTGCTTGGTGAGGGTACTGTATAGGTAAGGGAAGATTTCAACTGCTTGGTGAGGGTACTGTCTAGATAGGTGAAGATTTCAACTGCTTGGTGAGGGTACTGTCTAGGTAGGGGAGGCTTTTAACTGCTTGGTGAGGGTACTGTATAGATAGCTGAAGATTTCAACTGCTTGGTGAGGGTACTGTCTAGGTAGGGAAGATTTCAACTGCTTGGTGAGGGTACTGTCTAGGTAGGTGAATATTTCAACTGCTTGGTGATGGTACTGTCTAGGTAGGTGAAGCTTTCAACTGCTTGGTGAGGGTACTGTTTAGGTAGGTGAAGATTTCAACTGCTTGGTGAGGGTACTGTCTAGATAGGTGAAGATTTCAACTGCTTGGTGAGGGTACTGTCTAGGTAGGGGGGGCTTTCAACTGCTTGGTGAGGGTACTGTCTAGATAGGTGAAGATTTCAACTGCTTGGTGAGGGTACTGTCTAGGTAGGGAAGCTTTCAACTGCTTGGTGAGGGTACTGTCTAGGTAGGGAAGCTTTTAACTGCTTGGTGAGGGTACTGTCTAGGTAGGTGAAGCTTTCACCTACTTGGTGAGGGTACTGTCTAGGTAGGTGAAGCTATGAACTGTTTGATGAGGGTACTGTCTAGATAGGGGAAGCTTTCAACTGTGTTGTGAGGGTACTGTCTATGTAGGGAAGCTTTCAACTGCTTGGTGAGGGTACTGTCTAGGTAGGTGAAGCTATGAACTGTTTGATGAGGGTACTGTCTAGATAGGGGAAGCTTTCAACTGTGTTGTGAGGGTACTGTTTAGGTAGGCGAAGCTTTCATCTGCTTGGCGAGGGTACTGTCTAGGTAGGGGAGGCTTTCAACTGCTTGGTGAGGGTACTGTCTAGGTAGGTGAAGATTTCAACTGCTTGGTGAGGGTACTGTCTAGGTAGGTGAAGATTTCAACTGCTTGGTGAGGGTACTGTCTAGGTAGGTGAAGCTTTAAACTGCCTTATACGTTGGTTTTGTTTGGTAATGTTTGGTTCGCTGTACGGCTCCATAGTAACAAGCTGGAAACGCACCTCAGTTTTCCTGTTGTTGATTGTGAGACCATGTCTTGAACTTATGGTTGGATGGGCTCACAAACTGAAAAAAAGATGCATGCTAGAAACATTGATTACAGTTGTTCTTGTACGTTTCCCTATTTGCAACATCCAGTATATTCATTTGCATTGCTTACATAATCTCATTACTGCAACGTTCTGGACATATCTATATGAAGAAAAAAATATAGGTACTCTAATAATAGCTAATATAATCTTCAATACAGACTTCCATGGCATAAGCACAATTCTAATGCCCATTTTCTGACTGGCCAACAAACCCATCATAACATAATAAAAGCTACACGCTAGAAATGTTTCCAGGACAGGCATACACCTCAAGGTCTGTATTATACAGAATATGTGTACGTCTGCACTTACTCGTTCTCAGGCGGCGGGAAAAATTGTGGAATATGCGCGTACCGAAGAGACTCAGTACTCACCGACAAACTGCGGGGGACAACTCATATAGATTGCTTCCCTTCATCCAATCTGCCTTGACTGGTCTGTCGCGTGCGGTAGGAAATCACCACCCTCGTGTATTTCTCTTGCCTACCCGTTCTATTCCTCCCGTACAAATTCGCGATTGAATGATAATTTGTTCAGCCTAGTTTATACCATATTACTCAACTTTTACCAGGCAAGAAATTTACCCGTGTTGCGGGTCTCCATGAGTGATCACTGATAATAAAAAAAAAACCCGCTTGTGGGCGTGGCCGCTGTTGACGCAGATACGGATAGTGGATGTGCTATAGTTATCGGATACACTATTTCTAAACTTTGACTACGGATAACCTTTAGTGCAATGTTGATAATTGACAATGAGATCAGTGATAATTCCTGGAAGGAGGATGTTACATCGTTTATTGGATGTTCCTTTCTAAGCGCTTTTGTGCCTGTTTGATGACTACAATGTGACACGGATTGTATGTAACAAAAAAAACAGTGAGTAATGACACCATTTGTGTCTTTTCAATTTACGATACTTTTACATTCACTTATTCCCTGACTTACTCAAGATCTCACACTCACTCAGTATCTCACTCACTCATTCACATTCTTGCTCATTCCTTCACTCACTCACACATTGATCCCTCAGTCGACCAGTCACACAATCAAACACGCATTCAGTCACTCACTCATTCAGTCACTCACTCACTAGCTCACACATTCACTCACTCAACTGAAATTCTAGATTAGAGTTCTATGCTCAATTGATTCCCTGTCTTGTATCTCGCTTATCAAATTGTAAACGATTTCTCATTGACTTCTCCATGTTTGTCCATTAAACCCACCGTTTGTTCACAAACTAATCTTATGATGACAAGTCCTTAGCGTGTCCAGGTGAGGTCCAAACCCCTACCATATGATGACTCATAAACACATGTGCGACTAAAGTTTGCCCGAGTGATCGCCAGGAATGCCACGAAGGTGAAAGCAAACGTTAATAGGCCTACATCCACACTGAGATCACGTAAAGACTCGACTGTCAGTGTGGCGTATCCTCTTCAATGGAATAAGTTGTCCATCGCAAGCGGTAATGGCGACCTCACCAGACGGTTTTTTGATGATGTAGCTTGCGCTGTATCTAAATTTTCAGTGAGGAATTCATTAATCTCGGCAGAATGATGTCATCTGATGGGCACAGCGGTCCCGAAATGTCAAGGCGGATCGGACCAACTGCGTCTGATATGCACGACCTACGACGTGTGTGGAGTAACGGCAAGATCTCCCTTGGGACAAACATCCGCATCTACCAGTCCTGCGTGGACCCAGTCCTGGTTTACGGCTCCGAAACCTGGACATGGCTGAAACATGACATGTTGAGACTGGAGGCCTTTCCACGTGCGTATCCAGCGGCGCATCCTGGGCATCCGATGGCACAACTACATTCGCAATGTGGAGGTCTCTGCTAAAACAGGCCTCCTCCCAATCTGAGAAACACTTGACGGAGTTTCTTTGTTCGGTTATGTTGTACGACTTGACCAGGAAACCCCGGCCAACAAGATACTACACAAGTTGTTCTTCAGCGCCAAAAGCCTTCACCAGACCGGCTGGAGGCGCAGAAGTGGCCGTCGCCGCATAATATGACTTCAGCAGATATCAACCTACACCTTCGCCCTTATTATTATTATTATTAAGTAACTGCGCTGGTCATCAACCTCACTCTCTTATCCTGAACTACCTTGGACCAGCAGCAAAACGATCAATCGAGGCCACTAGAGGTTACTGAGTGTGCAAGCACTCTAATCTTACGTCCCTTGACAACAGGCCGCTTGAAACGCCGGATTCGATCGTCCACCGCTTCTGTTTATATGGAATTAGACTATCCAAGTAACGGCATTGCACATCCACCTATCATTCACAGTGGCTAACGTCATCTGAGTTTGAGGTAGCTTCTTGTGTTTTAAAGACAACTCTAGAATACCCCATGTGGTGCATAAATACAAGATTGAGTCACTAACATAAATACAAGATTGAGTCACTAACAAGTCGTCGCCGCGCGGGCTGGGCGGTCTTCTCCTTCATTCAGACAGACGTGAAAGGTTGCCGGAATCGGAACAGACGCATTACTCACTTAAACTTCATAGTCTTAGTAGACCTGTGCATCTACAAGGGCATTAGCCCTAGTGCGGTCCCAACTCTTGTGCGAGTTGGTAGTAGCCGGGTGCATTTCTCTGCCTAGCGGCCGGGCTCGTGCAGTACTATGTTTTTTTGGTTTTGTGCTGGTCTCATCTCGGTTTCCAGTCGATTCTGTCTCGGGCACGGGTTATCCAGTGCATGGCCTACTTTTAGGATCGCGTTTGTTGTGCAGCTCCATAGTGCTTCGTGCAATGTGCTATGCTGCTGAAGCATGGACACTTGCAAAAACAACGAAGAACAAACTGAGCATGTAATGCACATGGGGTACTCTCTGCAATCAGGACGTGTAGAGTCTCCACAATTTACAACATACGACAATGTTCTATTGCGAGCGATGCTGTTGTTTACGCAAACAAGGCAAAACGTTGGTTAGCAGGAAGCATAGTTAAAAAGGATGAACGTTGAAACACGTCGACACAGTAGTTTGGTATCTTCGAGGCGGAAAAAAACACCGGAAGATAGCCCTCCAATACTTTGATCGTATAGACTCGAAATAGACCTTCAATGCTTTGGTCAGAAAGACTCAAGATAGACCTCTAATAATTTGGTCAGACAGACTCGAGATAGACCTCCAATGCTTTGGTCAGACAGACTCGAGATAGACCTCTAATAATTTGGTCAGACAGACTCGAGATAGACCTCTAATGATTTGGTCAGACTCGAAATAGACATCCAATGATTTGGTCAGACAGACTCGAAACAGACATCCAATGATTTGGTCAGACAGACTCTTTTCCAATCCTCTATAACATCCACGACAGGTTAAAAAGAGAGCTTAAAACCATGGCCTACTTTAAATAGGCCGTCTGACTCACCGGGAAAACCCTTTGAAAAGTCACATTCCACAGCGGACTAAATAACGAAACTCATATTGTGCTAGGGTTTATAAAATAATCCATGCTCCCAACACAGAAATAAAACAAATTCACAGTACAAAACACAACACATCACTGTTTAGAGTGATCCTTTCACAGAATCCTGCCCTGAAACCAACTGCATATCTATTTTTATTTCCAAACACGCTATTATAGTTGTACTGCTTGTTGACAAATGCAAGTTTTGTTATTTATTCAGCCATGGAATGTGACGTTTCAAAGGGATTTGTCCATGAATCAGTAGGTCTGTATCTACAGTAGACTGTTTTAAAACCCATCATATCTTTCAAGCCCATGAGAGAGATCGTTTTTAGACGAATCTGGGACCTATAGCTGTACAACTGCCTCTGAGTAAAGGGAAGTAATAACGTGTTGTCCTGGAAATAAGAAGGAGTGAAAGCTGCTTTAGTTTTCCTGCGAATCTGCCAATTGTCCTGTGCTTGTCAGAAAACAAATTTACATCTGAAAATGACAGTTTTTTTCAATTCACATAAACTATACCGATTTGACCAGTTCGATGAAAATATGGATGGAGAAAATAATGGCGGACAGCCATTGCATGCAGCCTTCCTTTGATGCAGACACTGCACTGAAATTACACATAAAAGATGACAAGAAAAACTCTGATAATAGAAAATTACTTCATTGCTCCTCGGCGCCTCGATGTGTGCTCAATTCCCGTCATTGCTGAAAGTGCAGGGGACATTACACGAGCTCAGAAGCTGCGAATTTTCCTTATGACATTGTCAGGTACCCATTTACAACTGGGTCGAATGAGAGAAGTGGTTATAACATGAAAAAACACACGACACGATGGTTCCGCGATAACGAGCACGAAGTGATTTGAAACTGGCACGTTGAATAACCAAAGCTCATTACCGTTGGCCTCATACTCCCTTATGATAACATTAGAGCGGAACAAAGTGCAGTAAAACCAAAGGATCAAATAGCACCATTCGAAGTTCTCACAGAAGTGCAACTTAATTCTTATGTACTAATATGAGGGGCGTTCAATTCAAACCAGGACTTATTTTTTTAAAGGAAATGTTGTTGTTGTCACATAGTCAAAATGCCATTTATTTTTTTAATATAATCTCATGCACGTTTCCCAACCTTTAGTAATGCTTAAAAGGCTTCTCCGCAGAAAGATTGGCCATTATGTCTGAAACAATCGAGGACAGCCTGTTTCACTTTGTCCTCAGTGCTAAAATGCTGACTTCCCAGGAATTCTTGAAGCGGTCCAAACAGGTGGAAATCGTGTGGAGCGAGACCTGGGTTGTAAGCGATCCAAAAATGCATGCCCTTTCATGTCATAACGTGCCTTCAATTTAGTGCAGGCTGTAACTCTTCTCTGCCGGTCAAAACGGAAAGCTGTCTTGGCACCCAACGTGCACTAATCTTTCAGGTAGAATTAGAACAAAAAGTCCCCATTTGATTTATACGGATCGTGTCACAAACAAGATTTACATGGATTAGATACAAGAATCAAACACACAATCAAATGTCGAAAACTAGTAGCAATTATTGTGTACATCAATAAATGGACTGGCAACAGTCTTTCCAAGTGTACCATCAAGTGTACCATCAAGTGTACCATCAAGGCAAGAGACAGAAGATATTGGAAGAACATTGCAGTGAAAATTTGATGCTGATACAGAACTTGCCATCATCATATGTAGACTTTGTGTGTAGCTGTTCCAACTGCCTATCTCATCGTCTGTCACTCTTGCTTGTAATGACCCAGATCGCTACAATCTGTGGGGTCAAGATGCTGAGCAGTGCACGAGCTGTAGCGGTTAGCGACCCAAAGCTGACTTCTAGCGTAAGAGCCAGTGACTCAGAGCTGCTACATTCCTCGTGGTGATCCCGGATATCAGGCTGCAGCAATACAGAATAGTAAAGGAAAGAGATCGAAGAAGGAAGGCTTACCCGGTATCAACAAATGTTTGCTGAAGTCGGATGTGACGGACCGAAAGGTGTAACTATCACAGTCAAGCTATAAACGTTCTCCGTTCTCCAGACTACATTTTGCTGCCTGCAAAGCCTTTTTCATGGCTTGGTACCGGGAATTTGAGAACAAACAATGAAGAAGAAGAATACGAATACAAAGAACGACGAAGGCATACTAAAGAAACTGTACACTGGAAGAGTGAGACCAGTTCTCGAGTATGGCATCGCGGCATGGACAACAGCAGCGAAGGCGAACTTCGATAAAGTTAACAAACTTCAAAACCAAGCTATGAGAATCATAACTGGTGGAATGAAGTCAACGCCAATTGTAGAACTTGAAAAGATTACAAAACTGCAATCCATGACCGACAGAAGAGACTGCAGAGCCCAGCTGCAGTCAGAGAAACTCCGAAGACTGACGGACCATCCAATGTACCAGAGGCTAAACAATTTGGGAACTGGGAAACTAAAGCGGAGAAACTTTGCAGAAATAGCCAAAGCAAAGATGCACGAAGATCCCATAAACGCACTAACAACACCAAAACCCATCACTACTGTACGAAAACCTACTTGGAGGCAGGATATATTTCCAGAGGTGGTAGAAAATATACCAGGTATTGCAAACAAAAACTGCCAGACCGAAAAAGAAAGGAGAGACACTACCTTAAGCTTCATAACGAAAAGCTACCCAAGCATGGACTGGACCCATGCATACACCGACGGTTCTGTAACAAACACTACACAGAACGGAGGGGCAGGAGCATTCCTGAACCTACCAAATGGCAGAAAAATAACACTGTCATTCGCTACTGGTAAGTACACGAGCAATTTCAGAGCAGAGGCAGAGGCACTGAGGGCGGCAGTGGAAGAAATGGTAACACACAGTGAAAATGAGAGCCATATAGTCCTGCTGACAGATGCTCTCGAAGTAGTCACAGCGCTAAAAAGCCAGAAAAACACTGAGCTTAATGACTTAAGAGCAGCACTCTGCAAACTGTGCCAACAGTCCGCACCAAAAAGGGTAGTGGTACAGTGGGTTCCGTCACACTGCAACATCCAAGGCAACGAGGAAGCAGACAGACTGGCAAAAGAAGGTGCAAGGCTACCACAAATAGATACCAGAATGACGTACGAAGAGTCAAAACGGCTTATCAAAGCCAGGTACATGTCCAAATGGGAAACCGAACATACTGGTTACACCAAAAACGATGCCTATTACCAGTTGAACCGAAGAGAGCAGGTCGTTGTCTTCAGACTTCGCACTGGCCACAACAGACTGAGGTACCACCTCTTCAACAAATTGAAGATAGGGTGTACCGACGAATGCCCGTGCGGTACTGGTAAAATGACCACTGAACATCTGCTGCAGAACTGCCCGACATACGAGGATCAGAGAGAGCAGATGTGGCCATTGCCAGTGGAACTGCAAGACAAGCTCTATGGTAGTGGCGAGAGTCTCAGGATGACCGCCGCTTTTTTCGAGAAAATAATGGTTACTGTCTGACTGTGTACGCAGAAGAAGAAGAAGAAGAAGAATACAAAGAACAAGGAGAAGCTGCAATCTGTAGTTCATGTGCCTAGATCTAACATGACATGTCTAACACTGATTAAAAATGTTAGATGTGAAGCTATTGTTGATCACTTGTTTTAAACAACATCTTGATTGGAATGTTACGATGTCTTAGTATACCTGTTTGAAAAACCAAGCTCTACATACAACAGTGTGGGTTATAACACGAGAATGTAAATGAAATACGAAAATTATGAAACGTTGCAGAATATGCAAATAATGGCGAGCATCCATTGCAAACAGCCATCGTTCTATGCAGACACTACACTTCAATTACACATTAAGGATGGCAAAAACTTTTCTGCTAATGAAAAAAAAGTAAATGACTTCATTGCACCTCGGCGACCCCATATGTGTTCAGTTCCCTTCATTCCTGAAAGTGCAGGCGATAAACACGAACTCCGTGCAAATAATTATAATCACATGACGTCCAATGATTTTCAAGGGAAGCAGTCCCATTGCGACGCGCGAATCTTTGTAGAATCACTAACATTTCATAAATAACGTAGTTATTTATACTTTTCGAAATCAATTTCAAATAATGTCTCTTATCTTCAAACCTGCAAAAGATAACATACTCTGAGACAAAAAGTCAACGAACTTCACACTGTTGACTATTGTCAGAGATATAATGAAAAACAAGGAGTTGAACATTGATTGGGAAAAAGAAATACTTGAAATGTGTAGAGACGCAGAAAACATGATGGTCTTGGACACCTCCACAGAATATAGTCCAATCACATAGCGCCATAGGATTTCATTAATTAATGATGGACTGGATATGTCATACTAACACAACATAGCTGCATCAAATACTGTATGACCTAGTCAGTAACAAAATAAAGTGATGATGCCGGATTTACTTTGTGAAGTACAATCAGCTACATCCACCTGACATCAACAGCAATTGATAGAATGGTGAAGCCATACTTTACATTGTGTTTTACAACCAACTACCACCACAAGACCAATACACCTTCATTTTGTGTAGTACAATCAACTACCACCATATGATCACAGCACCTCCACTTTGTGTAATACAATTAGCTACCGTCACAAGACCAATACATCTTCACTTTGTGTGGTACAATCAACTACCGCTACAAGACCAATACACCTTCACTTTGTGTAGTACAATCAACTACCACCACAAGACCACCCCCCTTCACTTTGTATAGTACAACCAACTACCGCCATAAGACCTCGCCATCTTCACTTTGTGTAGTACAAGCAATTACCACCACAAGACCACGCCACTTCCACTTTGTGCAGTACAACCAACTACCACCACCAGACTACGTCACCTTCACTTTGTGTAGTGCAATCAACTACCACCACTAGTTCAATGTACCTTCACTTTGTGTAGTACAACCAACTACCACTACAAGAACATGCCACCTTCACTTTGTGTAGTACAACCAACTACCACCACAAGACCACATCACCTTCACTTTGTGTAGTACAATCAGCTAGGGCCACAAGACCAACACAACTTCAGTAGTACAACCAACTATCACCTCAAGATCACATCACCTTCACATTGTGAAGTACAACCAACTACCACCACGTGGCTTCAGCAACATGTTAGGATGATGAAACCACCCCGACTTTGTGTAGCCCGACCACATACCATCTTAATCCCTGTACAATAGAAGGTGTTTTTCAGGACACGAGATTACTTGCCACTGTGATGGATGTTTGGTGTTGAGGAAATCATAAAACATCATCTTTTGTTTGCTAAGAACGCCATCGCTCTTTAAATCTCAATCTCATTTGTTCATTTATGTCGCCTGAGGGCATTGGAAAATATTATTTTATTGCATATGCCAATCTGCATTCATAGCTGTTGTTTCTTTCATTCTATGCATGAGAAGTGCTTCATGGACACCGTTAATGCAACTTATTCTTAGTATTTCTCAAGCTCTAAAGTCGAGCTGTCAGATGATCATTGTTAAACGCCAGTAAAGTTAATAGGTTGGAAGCCATTCTTGTTACTTATCTGGCACATTGAATTATTGAATTATCTAAATGGTTATATATATATACAATGGCGGACTAATCATGGTGGCAGCTAGCTTTATGGCAAGTGGGTCCTGTGGCCCCCTGATGAAGTGGGCACCCTTGAACATTAGACAATATGTTAAAAACGTTATTGATCTTTCAGAAGCTTGAAAATATAATAATAACAATCGTATAATAATTTTCTGTTTAATTTGATCCATATTTAAATATATATATATATATATATATATATATATATATATATATATATATATTTAAAATATATATATATATATAATTATAATAATTTTCGCCTACGCGTTAAAGGCCCGTTGCGTCGATTGACCACTATCATGCCATTTTGAAATCAATCAATGATCGCCTGCTGGATGAGGACACTGTAATAGATGAAGCAGCAATCCACAGACTGCAAAGTTTCGACATTAAACGAGGTTCGAGCGGAGTGGGGTGCATGAGAGGACGGCGCAGGAGAGTGTACAACCAGCGAGCTACAGGGACCATCAGCATCCATACCTTACGCCATTTGATGAGAGAGACTGAGCACCTATGGGTATGCCCGGAGTGCAGTGACGTCGATTCTTAGAAACAGAAACAGAATGTCTAACTGCTAAGGCTATGTCCATGTTCAGCGTGTCGACCGAAATCCTTACAGACTTCCCAGGTCGAGCCGTGTTTTCCGCAGCATTGGGAGTATGTTAGACAAATGTTAGTTACTCCTCTAGAAATCTTTGTATATCCTTACAATCGAGTGTACAGACATACACGTGATTGATATGTTTTGTTTTTACATGATAGAAGACACGTCTTTTTTTTTGGCCTTTATGCAAGCCATTGTTGGGTAGGAATTTCGTTACTTTTAGAATTGTTGGTTTTATGTTGACTAACAGCCTGATCTTTTCGGTTTCCTAATGCCGAGAGTTCTTTTACGCTTATACCGGATGCACGGACCACTGACGTTATCGTCTATCTACTCTAGAACTAGGCGACAGTGTCACCTCCATTGGAACTAGTTGCTGCTTGGGAATTTGCGAGATTCGAACACTCTTTCGTATCTCGTTTTCGTTCTCCTTTTAAAAGACGAGCTCTTGCCTCTCTGCTGTAGCAAAAATCTTCCTACCTCCTCCGCATCATTAAACTATGTCAATGTTTTATACTATTAAATAGCTGTTAAATCTGAAATACAAACAATTTCCAAAAGTAATCGTTTGCGTCTATTTGAAATACGAAATATTTTCAACAGTAATCTATTGTCGTGACCTTGATGATCACTTCCTCAAGTAGCTGCGACTTCCTACTTTGTCTCCAGCTGATCCTTGGGCCACGGAAGCTCAGTGGGTAGCAAACATTCCAGCAGAGGCATCCCGGAGGTTTTTGCGTTCAGCAAGGTAGTCTGACCAACGCATTTGATGTCTTTACTGCCGTCTGTTTTGCCTCGGGGGTACCAGATTGCTGTCGCGGTGCTACATCGACTATTGTTTTCGTCGCAATATGTGACCTACCCATCAATGTTTTGCTTTTGTCTGCAAAAATTACCGCGTCATTCCCCAGGGATAATCTTTGAATGTCATAATTTTGCATACGTTGTTTGTGGAGAACGATTCAAACCAAGCATCTCTCAAGAGAAGCCTGGCTAACTCTGAATTTGTATTACAGTGATGTTGTGAGTGGAATCTACTGTAAAATTATCCCATAGCATTTCTGCCATAGGGGTGTGAGGTGTTAGCGATCTCACATTTCAAAGGCTCGGCTATATGAGGGCGGTAGCCATCTCCTCTCCCTCGCCGCTTTTACTTCCCGTACTGAACAGGTACCCATTTAAGGCTGGGTCGACCCGGGAGCTATTGCGGTCTGAAAAAAACATTACCGCCTCAACTGGGGAATGAACCCAGGACTACTCAGATGCGAAGCCAGCGCGCTAACCACTGCGCTACGCGGCTCCCTCTACTGTGCATCTCTTAAATACAAAATGCTCTTAAACAAATCTACTGCATCTCTCTTAAATAAAATAAAAAATGTCAAAACTAATCTAAGGTGTCTCTCATAAATATAAAAAAAAGTCAAAACTAATCTACTGCTCTCTCTTTTAAATCTCTTGAAAATAAAAAATGTCAAAAATAATTTTTTCTTTCTCTTTTAAATACAAAAATTGCCAAAAGCAATCTTCAACTTTCTCTTTTAGATTTCTTAAATATAATAATTGTCAAAAAAATTTACTATTTTACTTTTTAAAATCTCTTAAATACAACAAATTGTAAAAATAAAATTACTGTCTCTCTCATTTAAATCTCTTAAATACAAAAAAAAAAAAGAAGCAAAACTGTCAAACATAAATTACTGTCTCTCTCTTTTAAATCTCTTCAATACAAAAAAAAAAGCAAAACTGTCAAACATAAATTACTGTCTCTCTCTTTTAAATCTCTTCAATACAAAAAAAAAAGCAAAACTGTCAAACATAAATTACTGTCTCTCTCTTTTAAATCTCTTCAATACAAAAAAAAAAGCAAAACTGTCAAACATAAATTACTGTCTCTCTCTTTTAAATCTCTTCAATACAAAAAAAAAAGCAAAACTGTCAAACGTAAATTACTCTCTCTCTCTTTTAAATCTTTTAAATACAAAAGATCTGCCACAAGTAATTTACCGTGCCTCTCTCATCTCAACCATTCTCGCAAGCACACTAGCACGGTCAGAAAAAAGCAACAAAGAAACTCGCATTTTGTTTACACGATAGCACGAACAATAGAACCAAACATTGACAGGACATAGTTGTCGCACGAGTGCACACATACATCGATGTTTACAACACTAGCCACCATTGCAAATCTATGGCTGTTCAATATAAGAGGTTTCCATGCCTTTGGAATCTGATAATTTAGCTTATAACAAAAACATGCCGCTGTTTGTGGATAGTTTTTCTAGTTAGGACGAACAACAGGTTTGTGTCTGTCACAGAGATATTTCTTTTTTCCGAACCTAATTCTGGGCTACAATCATTAGTCAATTCTTCTTCTTCTTCTTCCTCGTTCGTTCTCAATCTCCCACTTCCAAACCCTGAACGGGTAAGTAGCAGAATGTAGTCCAGAGAACGGAATGCGTTGTGTTGTAGTTTACAGCTTGGCTGCGATATTTGCACCTTTCGGTCCAACACATCCGACTTCAGCAACCATTTTTTGAGTACTGGGTTAGCATTCCCTCTTCGATCCCTTCTTCTTAGCCAGTCTGCCCTGCTGCAGCCTGTTATCCAGGATCACCGCGTGGAGGTGTAGAAGGGTCTTGGCAGCTATGGTTCGCTGGCCCTGACGCTAGCAGTCAGCTATGGGTCGCTGACCACTGCAGCTCATGCGCTGCTCAGCATCTTGATCCCCATCCATTAGTCAATTGACTTGTGTTTGTTGAATTGTTGATTGTTATATAATGCTTCAAGAAGTTTCTGTGGAATTTCTTTTAACTGTTAATCTCATTCAAATATTTATGAAGTATTTTTTCGACAGGGATAACGAGACTAGGTGTCAGAGAACATCACAGTACATTCACACCATTGCAGCTCTTTACCATGAACCAAATACTGTGTTTGAACCAATACAGGCAAAACTGGTTGGTCTCTAATATATACTGGAGCGAATCAAGGCTGTATTGTGTCACCCCTGCTATTTGGCATAGCTATGGATTGGGTTAGGAAAAATTATGATCCAGCCGAACAATTTGACATACAATGGATAAATACACGATTCTAGAAGACTTTAATTTCGCAGATGACCTGGCACTCTTGAGTTTCACTTCTGAAGAAGCGCAAAACAAGTGGGTTCGACAATGCTGCCTATTAGAACAGATATAGCTCAAAATCAATGCTTCCCAGACGAAAGTCGTGAATTTCACCAACAAGCCTGTTATTATTCAATTGCACGGAGAAGTATTACAAACAGTAGAGAGTTTCATCTATCACGGAAGCAAAATGACTCGTGTAATGGAGATATATTGACGGTAATTCTCACTCGCATTGCTCTAGCGCAGGGACTTTTGCCCAACTTACGATCATGCGGAAATCAAAAGCCGTGAACGCGCACACCAAGCTCAAGTTGTTCAACTCCAACGTATTACCAAGACTCACCTAAGGATGTGAATATTGGAAAATAACAAAGGCACTTGAAATGAGGTCAAATGCATTATATAATAATTGTCTTAGAAAACTGTTGAACATTGACTGGGAGGAATTCAAACCCAGAAAACAATTAGAGAAGTCACCAATCAACAATATGTTTCCTCACTCATCAGAACAAAAAAAAAACGGTGGTCACGATGTGCCGTCTATGGCACGTAGAGAGTGTCGTCACGCAGATAAAGCCGAACAGCACTGGTTTGTGCCTTGTGTACCGTGTATGGCACTTCAAGAACATTGATTGATTGTCAGAAAGCATGTGCGGTGACCTCAGCTGTCACTACTGCTTAGGCACCCGAGAATTGGTTTGGCAACAAAACAACAGCAAATAAACAATACATTTATATTGGCTCTGCTGTACTACCAGTGTTAAAACATGGTCTCTGTCCAAGGCACCTGAGAGTAGAATTTCGACATGTAAAATGAAGGGTTTATATCATTATTATCATCATCATCATCATCTTCATCATCATCATCATCACCATCACCACCATCATCATCATCATCATCATCATCATCACCACCATCAACACCACCACCACCACCATTATCATCATCATCATCTTCATCATCATCATCATCTCCATCACCACCATCATCATCATCATCATCATCATCATCACCATCATCAACACCACCACCACCACCACCACCATCACCACCATCCTCATCACCCCCATCATCATCATCATCCCCGCCATCATCATCATCATCACCACCATCACCACCACCATCACCACCATCCTCATCACCACCATCCTCATCACCATCATCATCATCACCATTATCATCCTAATCATCACCACCATCATCATCGTCGCCACCACCATCACCACCATCCTCATCACCACCATCCTCATCACCACCATCATCACCATCACCATCTCCAATCACTATCTGTACGCTTCAGTACACCTAATATCTCCAATCAATATATCTAAACTCTAGCATACCTACTCTCACCATCTACTATCTCTAAACTCTAGCATACCCAATTTCACCCTCTGATATCTCTAACCTGTAGTATACGTAGTCTCTCTCTCTCTTTCTTCTATCTCTCTATTTCCCTCCAACCCCATTGAACTTTATAAACTTTAATATACTCAATATCACCCCCATTCCACTTTAAGTTATACTATACCGTATCTCTCCAACACCTATCGCTAAGCTGACTTTGCAGACAAAAACGCAGATATATCGGGCCTGTGTTCTCAGCACCTGCTGTACACATCAGAAACATGGACGACATACTCTAGGCGCGAGAGACGGCTAAACACTTTTCACCTCCGCTGCCTGCGGACAATTGTGAACATCAGGTGACAGGACAATAAACAAACACAGAAGTAGTGGTACGTGCAAATCTATCTTCTGCTATAGGACTGTTACGTGCTAGAAGACTCGCCTGGCTGGGTCATGTGAGTAGAACAGGTGTTGCACGGTGAACTGTCACAGGGGAGGAGACTCCCAGGCAGACCCCTGTTCGGATATAAAGATGTTTGCAAGGCATCAATGACAGACTTTTCCATGTACCACAAGGCATCAATGACAGACTTTTCCATCGACCACAAGGCATCAATGACAGACTTTTCCATCGACCACAAGGCATCAATGACAGACTTTTCCATGTACCACAAGGCATCAATGACAGACTTTTCCATCGACCACAAGGCATCAATGACAGACTTTTCCATCAACCACAAGGCATCAATGACAGACTTTTCCATGTACCACAAGACATCAATGACAGACTTTTCCATCGACCACAAGGCATCAATGACAGACTTTTCCATCAACCACAAGGCATCAATGACAGACTTTTCCATCGACCACAAGACATCAATGACAGACTTTTCCATCGACCAGTGTTTGGGAACACTCAGCCGTTGTGCGAACCACATGGAAGACATCACTCCGAAATGGCCTAACGACATTTAAAGCTACTCGGAGAGAGAGAGAGAGAGAGAGAGAGAGAGAGGGAGAGAGAGAGAGAGAGACTAGAAGCTACTCGGAGAGAGAAACTCGAAAATAATCGTATACGTCGAAATGTGAAAAGACCCGTCTAGTGGAAAAAAGACATACCTGCTTCATGACCGTCTGCATAGACGAAAAGGGTCATTCATTTACACAACAAGTTCGCTCCCCTGGACACACATCCAGACATGATCAGCTTTATCCATCCAGACAAAGCTGATCATGTCTGGTCTATGGCAGCCCAATGGAGGTATTAGGTCCCAGCAAGGTCTCCATGAAACCCTGGCTCCCAGATTCAACCTTATTGATCCTTGAGGCTAAGAAGCTCGCCAGGTCCAGGAACAACTTCGTCGAATGCATTCGACTCCAGAACAATGTTCGAGGGGCTGCCAAGAACGAACGAGAGCGTTACTGTATTGCTACAGGTGATAGCGCTGAAGAAGGTCTGAACACAACATTATAACTCGCAGAAAGTCTCTGGGATCCACCCGCAACCGTTTACCCACACCCCCCCCCCCCCATCTTTCCCTACGTAAACTTTCAGTAACATTTAACGGAAAAGCAAATATTTTGCAATTCGGAAGAGGAAATAGAGAACAGGTGGATTGAGCATTATATACGCGTCTTAAATCCTCCAAAGTCTACACCCTCACTAGGCTTACTCCGTGTCTCCATCTCAGCTGTTCCTGTCAGAGACATAAACTCTGATGCCTCCCCCGCAGCCGAAGTCAGGGCCGTCCTACAAACATTGAAATATTGCAGGGTCACGGGTGCTAAGGATATTTTTCCAGAACTATTGAAATATGCATTAGATCCAATATTTATAACCTCATCCTACTATAGATACAAAGGTCATGGTATAACCATGCATTAATTATTTACAACAGTTTGGACCATCGGACAGATGCTGCTGCATGGCGGTACGGTATTATCATATCACATACAAAGGGAAAGGACCCCGAACAAGATGCAGCAGCTACAGGTCTATTCAATTGCTACCACGACATGTGCATCACTAACACCTTCTTCTAAAGCCTCAACACAAAGTATCCTGTAGACATCCTCGCTCCAGACAGTGGTATCAGCTGGACCTGATTTTCACTAGATGGTCTGAACTAAAACATGTTTTGCAAACCCGCACATTTCACAGTGCAGACTGCGATACTGACCACTCACTAGTCTGCTGAAAAAGGAAACGCCAGCCCAAGAAGATCCCCCGAGCAAGACCTGTGGGTAAATGCAGTATATACACTGCAGGAACTGATATTCCTGAAAGACTGGAAAAATTCATAAAATCCGTCTCTGAATTAATGGCAAAACAGCGCACTATATGTAGCGCTACAGTAAGGTCACGTCAGAGGGCCAATACACATCACATACTTGTCAGTCTTTGGAAAAAAGACAACAAGCAGAAATAATTAGTTTGATGGTGGGTCTGCCATCCTTGCACCAGCCATACAGAAGTGCCAATCTACTCACCTGGAGTTTAAGATTTCCACAAGCAGCACGACCTTGGAGGCCTACAAATCCACAAAAAGGCAGTACAGAGAGGGCATAAAGAAAGCATTTGGACCTATAAAAAAGTATACAGCGCCTCTGACACCTGCGACAGGTGAGATTATTCTGGACAGGGATATGCAAATGAAGAGATGGGCCGAACACTATTCAGTCTTGTACACCTGTAATACCTGGCGGACTCTGCTCTGGAGGTGGGCTGAACACTATTCAGTCTTGTACACCTGTAATAACGTAGAGATGGGCCGAACACTATTCAGTCTTGTACACTGTAATAACGTAGAGATGGGCCGAACACTATTCAGTCTTGTACACCTGTAATAACGTAGAGATGGGCCGAACACTATTCAGTCTTATAGACCTGTAATAATGTAGAGATGGGCCGAACTCTATTCAATCTTGTACACCTGTAATAACGTAGAGATGGGCCGAACACTATTCAGTCTTGTAAACCTGTAATAACGTAGAGATGGGCCGAACCCTATTCAATCTTGTACATCTGTGATAACGTAGTGACGGGCTCTGTTCTCGAGATGGGCCGAACACTATTCAGTCTTGTACACCTGTAATAACGTAGTGACGGACTCTGCTCTCGAGATGGGCCGAACACTATTCAATCTTGTACACCTGTAATAACGTAGTGGCGAACTCTGCTCTCGAGATGGGCCGAACACTATTCAGTCTTGTACACCTGTAATAACGTAGTGGAGGACTCTGCTCTCAACGAAATTGAGATTCTGCAAGTATTGCAGGAACTTGGTGATAAACCGAGCATGCAAGATTTGGAAAAAGCTTTGAGGGCATGCCAGGGGGAAAAGGCAACCGGTAAAGATGGCATTCCAGCAAAAATCATCAAATGCGGGGAAAACGTACTTCTTCAATACCTGTACGAACATATCTGCCAGTGTTGGGATGAGGGGTCGGTATCACAGGACATGAGATACGCCAACATAATCACCATTTACAAAAAAAAAAGGGAGACAGAAGAGACTGCAATAATTACAGGGAATTATAGCTCCGCAACACCGTAAGGAAAGTGTATGCTCGAATCATCTTGAGCTTGTTGCGAAAGCTGGCCGACAGGGTGAATCCGGAATCTCAGTGTGGTTTTCGCGCAGAAAGGTCCATTTTGATATGGTCTTTTCACTGAGACAATTGCAAGAGATATGCAGAGAACAACATAGACCACTATTTCTTGCCTTCATCGACCTTCATCGACCTCGACCTAGTAAACAGAGGTGGTCTTTTTAAAGTATTGTCTAAAGTTGGCTGCCCACCTAAACCACTGAGCATGATTAGGGCTTTTCATGTGGGCATGGAAGGTACAATTCTGCATGAGGGTCAAGAATCTGAGGCCTTCGACATTAACAACGGAGTTAAACAAGGTTGTGTCATGGCTCCGACTCTATTCTGCATTTTCTTTGCCATCGTGCTTAAACTCGCCTTTGGAAAAGTAACACAGAGGGGGGGGGGGGGGGGGGGGGTCTTTCTACATACTAGGTCAGATAGAAGACTATTCAATCTAACTTCAGACTGCGAGCAACAAGTAAGAGAAGGGAGACTGTCATTCGGGATACTGCCCTGGTTGTCCCCACCGAAGTCAAATTACAGATCCTCCTTAATAGGTTGGCAAAATCCTGTCATCTGTTTGGACTTACCATCAGTGTACAAAAGACGAAAGTGATGGCACAGTGTTCAGATCCTCCAGAGATAAAAATCTGGAGGCAGTAAATCACTTCAGCTACCTCTATTATCACCGACAACCTTTCACTGGACGCAGAGCTGCAGAAACAATTAGGAATGGCCTTACCAGCACTTGCCAGGTTCTCACAGAGAGTGTATAATAACAACATGCTGACTATCTCCACAAAGGTTGATGTGTACAGATCATGTGTGATTAGTACCCTACTCTATGGCAGCGAAACATGGACTCTGAATGTCTTACATGAAAAAAGACTAAATGTTTTTCATATGCGCATACATGGAATACTGAGACGGATACTTGGAATTTTATGGAGTGACAGAGTGACTAACAACGAAGTGTTGGACCGTGCAAAGATTGTCAGCTTAGTTACGATCCTCCGTCATCGCCGCTTGCGGTGGCTTGGTCACGTGTGCAGAACGGAGGATGGGCGAATACCAAAAGATATCTATGGAGAGCTAACTAGGGGCAAGGGTAAGAATGGAAGACCCTTCCTCCGCTACAAAGATGTTTGCAAGCGTGACCTTGAAGGCGTTGGATATGAACACCTGCAACTGGGAGAAACTTGCCAAAGACAATTCCGGCTGGAGGCAAGCTTTGTGTTTCGGTTTGCAGGCAGGCACAGACAAGATTCGTCCAAGTGCAGACTACAAACGTTTACGGCGAAAGCAACAACGTGAAGTCCTTTGTCTCTCGAGACTGACAGGAGGCCAATCAATCAATCAATTTCCAATATCCCAATTCCCTATCTTTAAACTCTTGTATATACTCAATCTCTCCCCTCATTAACTCCAAGTTCTAGAATACCAAATCCGCCCATTATGAACTCTAATCTTCAATGACCAATATATTCGACCACTATCTGTAATCAATTGTTACTCAATCTTCCACTCTTTACCTCCACTCGGTACTGCCAGCTTAAGATGATTATTTTCTTGCAACCTACCATCACGATTATTGAAACATTTGTTTAGCACACCATTTCATGAAATGTCTAGTGACGAATAAAATATTCTAGCTGTTAATATTATCTATATCTAGTTCCGTGACTTGAAGCACACGACAATACTGCTATTAACATTCATATTATCCCTACCATTTTTTTCTCAGCGTCGAAATGCAGGCAGCAATTTAAAAAAAAAATCGTGCGTTACAACTTATCTCAATTGTTGTATTTATTTGGCAGGGGGTTGGTTATTTATTATTGGTTCTCTCAGAACTGATGCCCAATAATTGATGCTCCAATACAGAAGCGTCCATACGATTCTTTGGCTTGGTGCAGCAACATATCTGATTACGTCTACGCCAATTTGCCGCACAGTTATATTTCGTGATTGATACTTTCAATTTGGCTCCAATGGGAGCCTGTTCAAATCGTGTTTTCTGTTTCTGTCGTGGTAGTTTCTGTAGCCCTTTGTTGCACAATTCTTCTTCTTCTTTTTCTTCTTCTTATTATCATTATTATATTATTGCTATCATTATTATTGTCGTTCGGCCTTTTTTTTCAATAAGGACGTTTGTGACGCTTTGTCGTAGTTTACAGTTATCTATTACAGCGCCTATCGGCCCAACACATTTGATTTCTGCACGGCATTTTTGGATCTGGGCTTGACTTCCCGCTTCGATCCCTAATCTCTTAACCATGCTTCATGGTTTCAGTCTGTTTCAAGGGCCGTCACTTGGAGACGGAATACAGTCTTGGTTAGTAATGAGTCACTGATCCTGATGCAAGCAACCAGTTATGAGCAGCTTGTTGCTATTAGCGGTTTCACTGCTGTATTTTCGGCTCCTGTAGTACAATACGAGATTGCTAGTCCCAAGCACCAATCTATTTTTGTCATGTATGATAGGAAAACAAAGAAACAAAGAACTCAAACTAAAAATGCTAGGAACATGCATTTTTCTTGTGACAACCTATGGATGTGAAGCGTGAATGATTACAAAAGCAATAAGAGTGAATTCGGTGCTTTTGAAACACGGTGTTACAGAAGAGTCCTGAAAATCCCGTAGACAAAGAAAGAAAGAAACAAATCCATCCGGCAAGACCTGAATGTAGAGGAGAATTGGCTCATAAATGACGAAATGACCAGAAAACTTATGTTTTTTGGACACGTCAAACGACACAACGGACTGAAGAGAGAGAGTGGTTATGGAAGGTATGGTCACTGGGAAGAGAGGCAGGGGCCGACCAGATGGACTCAGGACATCAAGGAGACGATGAATTTGACTTTGGGCAGGCCAGAAGACTGGCGAAAGATAAGAATTTCCCACAGACAGACTGTCATGAGAGCGACGTTCTGCAAAGGACATGCTACATGATGGTGATGATGATGATAGGGTACAGTGGTTCTATTGGTACTTTAAAAATCAGGGGACAACGCGCTCATACATACATACAAGTGTATACATAGAGCAGTTAGGCTTAATGTGTTAGTACTACATTTTGTTTCATGAAAAAACCCAACAATTTCAGCTCCATGCAGAGCAACGGTCTTCAACAAATTCATGTAAAATCTTCATGTTCTGTGGATCCATGTTGCCTTCATGTTTGTGGCAATCTTTCTTCTTTGTGATTATTTAAGTTTACGTCTACTTCTTTTAACTTGAGCACAGAGACCGTCTTGTAATGTTATCAGCTATTATGTCCTTAACTTAACGTCTCTATACTGGTTTAGCAGACTCTGCAGAGTCTGTATACAACCAGTTTCATTTACATTTCCTGGCTCTAAAAGCTATGAGCATCCAATTTATTCTTAAATGCATTAATTGTCCTTGTCTCCACTCTTTCTCTTCTTTGCGTTCTTTTGGTAATGCTATATTAGCAGGCCAGTCGCCATGATGAAGTCTGTAGCCTTCACCAGGTCGGAGTGACACTCATCGGTGTGTGAGATCTTCAGTCGATATAGATGTTCTAGTAGTCTGCAGTGTCCAGTTCTCAGACGAAATAAGGCAGTTTGTTGATCTCTTTTGAGTCAGTGAATTGGGTCTGGTGTATTGCTTATCTTTCTGTCTTCTCTGCATTAGTGTATATACTGATTTCTGATGATGTTCTTGATCTTTCTGATGGTACTCGATGATTAAATTGTGCCTTTTTGCTGCCATCTTTTGCTAGAGCGTCAGCTCTCTCGTGTCCTGTGATTCCACAATGGGAATGTATCCCCTGGAGTGCTATTGTTGAGGATCTCTGGAGTTTTCCTAGTTCTGCTCTGATCTCAGATAACAGTGGTTCGTTGTTTGTTTTTTGTATTATCTCTAATAGTACTCTGCGGACTGTGAATACAGCTATTTTTGTTGGTGGTTGCCTTTCTGTTTGAAGTATTCTCAGTGCTCGCAGAAGGGTCATAGATTCTGCTCAAGGTTTGTGGACGACTTTCCTGTTGGTAGGGCCTCTTCTGTTATATTTCCACTTTTGTGTCTTATGAATATGCCTCCTCCTCCGTTTCGAACTGCCCCATCTGCTGAACCATCTGTGTACACCTGTGTGAATTCCTTGGTATTATATTGCTCCTCAATCATTGCATGTGCTAAAGTTTTCAGCTCATGGACACTTGGTCTTTTATTCTGATTCCTGTGATATCTGTAGTTATACGATGTTGTTTATGCTACAGCTTGGCTTTTCATAGTTGATAAGCATTTGTTTTCTGCAGGTTGGTTGGGTATTAGTTCTCCATATTTTTGGTGTAGGTGGTTTGATGTATGGATGAAGCTGGTTCTCTCTAGTATATTTTTAACTGAGTATTTCAGTTTGATATGTATGGGAGGAACAGGCATGCGTAGCATCTTTACATTATGTATCAGCACTCTTTCCTTTCGTAAACTATTTAGGGGTCTTATATTTGTATATCTTTCCATTGTCTGGATTGGTGTAGTCTTCATTCCTCCTGTTATTATCCTTAAGCCCGAGTTTTTAATTTTGTTTAGGCGTTCCGTGTTTGTTTTTTATGCTGTAGTCCAGACTGTCATGCCGTATTCAAGTACTGGCCTGACTGTGCCAGTGTATACATTTTTAAGGATGTTGCTATTTGAACCCCAGCTTGTTCCGGCCACCTTTTTCATAAGGGATAGTTTTCTGGTTGCTTCTTGTTCAATCTCCTGTATGTGTTCCCTCCATGTAAGTCTCTCGTCCATTTTAACTCCCAAGATACACAGGGGTATTTTCTTGTACAAGCTCTTTGCCATTTAGAATAAGTTTTGTTTCTTCCTTGGTGTTGGACAGTGAGAAGTATGTTGTAACGGTCTTTGAGATGTTAATCTGCAATCCTCAATCTGTAACCCACTTTCCAACAGTGTCCAGTGCTGTCTGCATTCTGTTTTCAGCTGTTGGTAGTTTTTCTGCAGCACTCCACATTGCGAAGTTGTCAGCGTGTAGGGCACTGGATACTTTCTTTGGGAGTTTTTCCGCTATGTCGTTTATGAATAAGATAAAGAGGGTAGGAGAGATGACTCCTCCCTGGGGTATGCCTTGTTGGAGAGTTATTCTATGACTCAGTGATCCATCTAATTTCACTCTTGCTGTTCTGTATCGGAGGAAGTCTTGTATCCAGCTGTACATTCTCCCTTCTATTTTATTGCTGAATAGTTTTAGGAGTAGTCCTTCTCTCCATACCTTGTCAAAAGCTTTTGCCATATCCACAAAACACCGCAATTACTTTTTCCTTACCCTGGAATGCATTTTTCGATTTCTTAGGCTAGGTACACTAGTTGGTCTTCTGTGCTGCGGTCGTTCATAAAGGCTGACTGTGAGTTGAGCAGGAGCTGGTTTTTTTTCCAGATGTTTTATTAGTCTTGTGTTGACCATTTGTTCCATGACTTTTCCAACACAGCTGAGCAGACGTATTGGCTTATAGCCTTGCATGTCTTGTCCTTTTTTGGTTTTCTGATGGGGATAATGAAAGCTTCCCGTCAAGGGTCTGGGGTCTTACCCGTGCTCTATGATTGGTTGAAGATTTTTAGGAGTTTGCTTCTTGCCCCTTGATCTAGGATTTTAATCATTTCATTTGTGATGTCATCTTTTCCTATAGCTTTCTTGTTTTTCAGTTTCTGAATAGCAGTGTTTAACTCTACCATTCTGTGTCTTCAGGTTCTCTTGTATCACATTTTTTACTTCTAGTTTGCGTTTTCGTGTCAATGTTGTAGTACTCTCATGTCTGACAAATTCAGCCAGGACGTTTGCTGTCATTTTGCCTGTATGACTTAATGACCGTCTTCCTCTGGCTCCCTCTGGTTTCCTCATTTAAGGCTCTTCTCAAGTTCTAGAGTTTACTTGTAACTCTGTCCATGTTGAGGCTTTCAGTCTTTTCATGTCAACGTCTTTGGATCTCATCCTTCTTTTGCTCTATGGATGTGTTTTTAATTTTGCTGTGTTTCCCTATGTTTTCTGGTGAAGTTTTTTTCCATGGTATCTCTTGTCTCGCTGAATTCTTTGCGGATTTTCCAAATTTTATCCCTCCAATATGGTTTATAGTTTTTCCGTTTTCCACGTGGGACTGATTTCTTTGCTGCCTGAATGATAGCATCCGTCATGATGATAACATTATTGTTTACATTTTTGGCATTGGATATTTTTTGATAGTTTATTTACATTTCCTCTAAATAGAGTCCAGTTTGCTCTTTTGAAAACCCAGCTCGGGTGCATATTCTCTGATCTCTATTTGTCCCATTTTACATATTTCTAAAGTTATTTGGGCATTGTCGCTCCCACCAAGTTGGCTGTTGACTGTTCTTACTATTAGCCGTTGAAGGTCGTCCGTTGCATCGCAAGGTCTGGAGTATTCTTTTTTTCATATTATTGAGTAATATGTATGCCCATTGTAACTTGTAGGAGTAACACCATGACGATAGGGTAGACTGTCGCATGACAGTATCCTGTTGATGCGTGTGTGCCTTGATTTTTCCAGTTTCCTTCGCCGTAGCTGACACACTCTGCTGACACACTACGCTGTCTCGTAGTTTACAACTTGACTGTGATATTTACACGTTTTGGTCCGACACATCCGACTTCAGCAGACATTTTTGAGTATCGGATTAGCCTTCCTTCTTCGTTTTCTTCTCCTTACCCAGCATGCTCTGTTGCAGCCTGTTATCCAGGATCACCGCGTGGAGCTGTAGAAGGGTTTTAGCAGCACTGGTTTGCTGATCCTCAATCTAGTAGCCAGCTATGGGTCGCTGATCCTGAATCTTGTAGCCAGCTATGGGTCGCTGATCCTGAATCTTGTAGCCAGCTATGGGTCGCTGATCCTGAATCTAGTAGCCAGCTATGGGTCGCTGATCCTGAATCTAATAGCCAGCTATGGGTCGCTGATCCTGAATATAGTAGCCAGCTATGGGTCGCTGATCCTGAATCTAGTAGCCAGCTATGGGTCGCTGATCCTGAATCTAGTAGCCAGCTATGGGTCGCTGATCCTGAATCTAGTAGCCAGCTATGGGTCGCTGACTGTTTTAGTTCATGCGCTACTGAGCGTCTTGATTCAATCTCCATTAGCTGAAGTTGTGATCTTGATAATCCAATCAACGGCCTGTAGAAAGTCAAATCATGCGCGAGAGACATCCTTGTCGTTCACCAGTTCGTACCTGACTGGGCTTAGAGAGCTGACCTTCATGTTGTTGCTGTTGCTAATGCCACTGGTACTTGAGTTGGGTACTCTTGACAATTGTTTTTAGTGGCGGGTTACAGTGGCTCTTTTCACATCCGCCCAACCCGGGCATACTTGAGAATATGAACCGGGGTCTTCCTGACTGTAGTGCAATGTAAGACTTCTCATTAAGCTTATTAATATTGGACTGTCAGTACCGTTCCCCATTACCTAGGCTGCCATAAAACAACCTGTTTTCAGGGAGAACTGCTAGGAAGTGTGGTAATCTTGACTAACGTTGACTACCGGAAGTTTGTCTCCTGTCCCAATGAATATCCCATAGAAATCGCCATTTCATATTTTCATACGTTTCCTTAATAATGTTAGTGACATTCAGGGCACTTTATAGTGTCTGAGTAACTTGCAGAGTGATTCCTTGTCTAAACTGTCAAGTGCTTTTTCATAGCCGATTCCACAACTTGTTCAACCATTATATTCAGTGTAACTATCTGGTCTGCACAGGATCGATTTTGTCAAAAGCTCGCATGTTCTTCCCTCAACCTGTTTATCTATGAACTCTCTCAATCTCTCTAACATAACCCTGAAACATTACACTTATCTTTATTTTCGCTATCTTATCTGCTATTATACATACTTTATTTTGTATATCTCTGTTCCCCCGATCTTCTTCACGTCTTGTTTCATATTCACAAGTGTGTCTACTGTCATTGCTTTTACCTATCTTTTGTCTTCAGCTGTTGAAACACGTTCTATCTATTTGATACAGGGACTTGAAATTGATCTAGCATGGCCTTGTTTCTGTCGTCCCACATTGAGTTATTGTCTGCGATTGTTCATTATTGCATGCCTTCTAATTTCCATGTTATTTTGACTATCGTCTGATATGGTGGTCTTATGTCACATCTGCTTCTCTACATTCTCCTACATATTGTAATGATGATCTAAACGTCTTATTTATATGGTCAATCTGGTTTTATATTATGTGGTATGGTGACACTCAAAGTGCTTTGTAGATCCATTTATGTTCGATTATGCTGCCACCAATTAGCAGTTGATTGAAATCACATAATTACACAAGCTTCCGGATATAACTTCCGGTTCGAGCGCCATTATAGGCTGCTGAATTGTGTTGCTCCCAATGTCGGAGTGATTTATATTTGTTTACTAGGATTATCCTGCGATATTCTCGTCATTCTTGGATATAATTGTGCATAATCTAGATGTGAAAATTAACTGGGCCTGTGTTTCCGACCTGTGTTTCTACTGTTTAGGATCGTGGAAAGTGCATTTCTGATTTCCCAATTCATTAAAGGATCACAGCTACCCGCGCAAGGGGATCTGGGTCATGTTTACGGTTAGAAAATCACCGGTGCATGACGCAATAACGACCCTGCCATGAACCGACCAGCGGGAGAAAACGGAAAAAAGCAGCCGTGAAATCCGTAAAATATTCAAGAACCCATCTCTTAGGGCTACGACTCACAATATCATCATGCACAAACAAAATACTCAAACATCTGCGGGAACACAACATCCTCAAAAAAACAACAACTCGTCCGCACAAAATAGAAGGACAAGGAAGCCAAAAAACAAAAGGGGAAAAAGAGGAGGAATAAGACAATTTAGAAAAATCCACACGGTACTCGGCACTACAAAGACAGCCACAAATATCACACCGACACATACGATAAGGAGTACTCGTCAAACTCTCCCTCCTCGCGAGGCAGCGGAGTATAGGGTTCCCTCTCTGGATCCCACATGGACCTTGGTCAACACATCCTCCGTCCAGGCAACACAGTTGCGCACAAAGTATGAGACTAAAGATAGGCCTAAAATAGGGTGCTATAGAGGATGTAGTCAAAGGGGAGAGTTTAGGTCAGAGAAGTGGGAATTAAGTAGTGGAAAACCAAACATTAAAATGATGCAGCAAAAACAAAAAGTGGAAAAACAACAAAATTGCAAACTAAAATGTTTTTATGCAAATGTGAGAAGCATTGTAAATAAAAGAGAAGAATTGGAACTGTATGTAGAGGAAGAAAAACCAGATATAATAGGGTTAACAGAATCATGGGCATATGAGGACATTGCAGATGGTGAATTTGAAATAGAGGATTATACAATGTTAAGGAAGGATAGGGTAGTTGGAGACAAGGCTAAGGGGGGTGGTGTTTTATTATACTGTATAAATTATGTTAATACAACTAGCAGAGAGGATTTATCATGTGGTAACAAAAATGAAAGTGTATGGGGTGAAATAGAAAGTGGGGGTGAAAAAACAGTGATTGGAGTATGCTATAGATGTCCATCAAGTCAAAAGGAGGAAGATGAGGAGCTGATTAGTAGCATAGTAAAGGCAAGTGATAGGAAATTATTATTAATGGGGGATTTCAACTTTCCAGAAATAAAATGGGATATGGCAGAAGCACTTGTAGAGTCAAAACCTTTTGTTAAGTGCATAACGAAAATTTTTTAATTCAACATGTAGTAGCAGCCACCAGAGGCAAAAACATACTCGACCTAGTTTTTACTACAGAGGAAAATATGATTGAAAACGTTACCGTAGGGGAACTGTTTGGCTCAAGTGACCATCAAATCATCCGATGGGATCTTCTTGCAGGAAAAGAAGTGAACATAAACACGCGAACATATGACTACTCTAAGACAGATTTTAAGAGGATGAAAGAGGCAGCGAACCACATAATCTGCGAAGATATTGTCAGAGGAACAGATGTTGAACAGGAGTGGGTGAGTTTTAAAGCAGTTCTCGAAACGCTAAAAGAGGAATGTGTTCCATATAGGGAAGTAAACCCCAAGCGTAAAAAGTGGATCACTAAAATTGTAGTTAAATGTAGAAGAGCTAAAAATAAGGCATGGCAAAAATATATAGAGGCAGGTAAATCAAAAGAAACATATTTAAAATATTTGGACAAGCAGAACATATCTCAGAAAGCAAATGAAACAGCAAAAATAGACTTCGAAAAGAAACTTGCTCAGAGGATCAAGACTGATAGTAAAAGCTTCTTTTCTTATGTTAGAAATAAACAAACATCAAAGGACAAAGTAGGCCCTCTCATAGACAGCACAGGAAAAAAAATAAGTGAAAATAGGGAGGCAGCAAATCTACTCAATCACTACTTTGGCACAGTGTACACAAAAGAGGACTGCTCCAAGATCCCAGAGCCTGTAGATATTTTTCAAAGAGACATGGATACAGCAGGATTAGGATCAATCTGTATTACAGAGGAAATGGTTTTTAAAAAATTGGAGGGGTTGAAAGTGGATAAATGTCCAGGTCAAGATGGTATTCATCCAAAATTGCTGTTTGAAATTAGAGACCAATTAGCAAAACCATTGGCTATATTAGGTTCTCAATCACTTGCACAAGGGATTGTTCCACGGGATTGGAAAGATGCGGGAGTGATCCCCTTATTCAAAACGGGCAAAAAGGCAGATCCAGCAAACTATAGACCTGTGAGCTTAACGAGCATAGTCTGTAAATTGTTAGAGTCAATAATCAAAGAAAACATTGTAATGCATTTAGACAAATTTAATCTAATTAGAAATAGTCAGCATGGGTGTACCAGAGGGAGATCATGCTTAACAAATCTATTAGAATTCATGGAGGAGGTTACCAAAATGTTAGATAAAGGGGAGCCAGTGGATGTTATTTATCTGGATTTTGCAAAGGCCTTTGATAGAGTACCTCATCAAAGATTATTTCGAAAATTAAAATCACATGGAATAGGTGGGGAAGTTGCCAAATGGATAGAAAATTGGTTAACGGGAAGAAGGCAAAGGTTGGGTATAAATAAGGAGTACTCTGAGTGGTGTGAAGTGAAAAGTGGAGTGCCACAGGGCTCGGTTTTGGGACCAATTTTATTCTTGATATATATAAATGATTTGGACATAGGTATGGGATCCATTATTGCAAAATTTGCTGATGACACGAAACTATGCAGTAGTGTCTCATCTAAAGCAGAAGTGGATATATTGAGGTCGGATTTAGATAAAATTCGAGAATGGTCTGTAATCTGGCAAATGGAGTTTAATGTAGATAAATGTACAGTCATCCACATGGGTAGATCCAATATGGAACATAATTACAAAATGGGAGAGAACAATATTAGAAAGATAAATAAAGAAAGGGACTTAGGGGTTATAATAGATCATACGTGTAAGGTGAGGGAGCAAGTTCATGTAGCAGTAAAAAAGGCAAATGCAATGTTAGGGATGATAACAAGAAATTTTAAACATAGGAGCAAGGAAGTGATAATCAAACTGTATAAAGCATTAGTTAGACCTAGATTGGAGTACTGTGTACAGGTGTGGAGTCCTTATCAGAGAGGGGATATAGACATGCTGGAGAGAATACAAAAAAGAGCGACAAAGCTGATAGTGGGATTCCAGAATTACAGTTATGAAGAAAGATTAAAAAGAACTGGCCTTCAGTGTCTAGAAGAGAGAAGAATTCGTGGCGACTTAATACAGGTGTATAAGATGATCAGAGGAATGGATAAAGTATTTCTTTAGCCAGAGAGTAGTGAATGCTTGGAATGCATTGCCAAGTGAGGGGGTGGAGGCTGGGACGGTCAATGCATTTAAGAACAGATTGGATGCACACAGCTTCTAGAGGAAGGTGTTGTAAATGGAACTGGTTGTATACAGACTCTGCAGAGTCTTCTAAACCAGTATAAAGACGTTAAGTTAAGTTAAGTAAGTAAATCTACATTCCCATTTACAACTCTCGATCCTATGTTTGCTCAGATCTATTTCAATCTATTTCATGTAGGTCATCGGCCATAAATCTGATGCCATTACTTCAGCTTTCATCCATGATCTTGAAATCTGCTGTACGATTCCTCTTTCACAGAGTCTGTTTGTCGTTATTTGGTGCACAGTAATGGGTTATATTTATCTTTACCTCCTTTTGGTGTTGTTTGTTGCGCAATAATGGGTTATATTTATCTTTACCTTCTTTTGGTGTTGTTTGGTGCACAATAATGGGTTATATTTATCTTTACCTCCTTTTGGTGTTGTTTGGTGCGCAATAATGGGTTATATTTATCTTTACCTTCTGTTGGTGTTGTTTGGTGCACAATAATGGGTTATATTTATCTTTGCCTCTTTTTGTTGTTGTTTGATGCACAGTAATGGGTTATATTTATCTTTACCTCCTTTTGGTGTTGTTTGGTGCGCAATAATGGGTTATATTTATCTTTACCTCCTTTTGGTATTGTTTGGTGCGCAATAATGGGTTATATTTATCTTTACCTCCTTTTGGTGTTGTTTGGTGCGCAAAAATGAGTTATATTTATCTTTACCTTCTTTTGGTGTTGTTTGGTGCACAATAATGGGTTATATTTATCTTTACCTTCTTTTGGTGTTGTTTAGTGCACAATAATGGGTTATATTTATCTTTGCCTCTTTTTGTTGTTGTTTGGTGCACAGTAATGGGTTATATTTGTCTTTACCTCCTTTTGGTGTAGTTTGGTGCGCAATAATGGGTTATATTTATCTTTACCTTTTTTTTGGTGTTGTTTTGTGCACAATAATAGGTTATATTTATATTTACCTTCTTTTGGTGTTGTTTAGTGCACAATAATGGGTTATATTTATCTTTGCCTCTTTTTGTTGTTGTTTGGTGCGCAATAATGGGTTATATTTATCTTTACCTCCTTTTGGTGTTGTTTGGTGCGCAATAATGGGTTATATTTATCTTTGCCTCTTTTTGTTGTTGTTTGGTGCACAGTAATGGGTTATATTTGTCTTTACCTCTTATTGGTGTTGTTTAGTGCGCAATAATGGGTTATATTTATCTTTACCTTTTTTTGGTGTTGTTTTGTGCACAATAATGGGTTATATTTATCTTTGCCTATTTTTGTTGTTGTTTGCTGCACAGTAATGGGTTATATTTATCTTTGCCTCTTTTTATTGTTGTTTAGTGCACAATAATGGGTTATATTTATCTTTGCCTATTTTTGTTGTTGTTTGCTGCACAATAATGGGTTATATTTATCTTTAGCTCCTTTTTGACAACTTCCAAAGTAACCATTATCATTCTGATTGAAACTGTCTCCCATTTTATGACCGCTTTTTTAGTCTCCCTTGACTACATTAGGGCTTCGCCGTCTGTACAGTTCGCGTCTACGTCATTGTGTCAAGAAGACAATAGGAAATCCTATGTGCTTAGCTTTACCATCTCATCTCCTGCACACATTTTCCGCTCAGGTTAACAGTTCTCTAGTTCCGCATTGCTAGCACCACATGTGCAGTCTTTCCCTATTCATACATTGTACGAACGTTCCAAATACCGATGATGAACGCATTTGTAGAATAGCACATTTCGGCCCATAATGGGATACCACGATTTTTTCTCTGCAACGTGTCATTTACTTTCAAGGCAGGGATCCTGTTTTTTTCTTAGTCAGTGAGTTTGCATTTTGCCTAAAATCGTCTGACTCATTCTTGTTGAAATATTTTTGACTCAAAGATTGAATGGGATGATGTAGCCGGTCCCATGCCCTTCCCTATCGTCTATTACATCATCATCATGCAGCATGTCCTTCCTAAAACATCGCTCCCATCACAGGCTGTCTGAAAGAAACTCTCTCCCTTGCCAAAAATCCAGCATCCGCCACAGTCATACCAAGGCATTCCTGGATATCTTGGTGCAATCATCTTTTCGATCTACACCTGCCTCTTTTTCTGGCACTATACCTTCCATAACTGTTCAAGACCTGTGTGTCTCCCAAAGTATTTCAATTTTCTCTTACAATATGCATCAAAGTCTTGCAATGTTTTTCTCCATTTCGTAAACGCAACACAGGATGAACTGAAAGATGGCGGTTCTGGTAAAGAAGAGTTTATTCCGCTGGTGTAGGTATAGTTTCTTCACCTTTCCAAAGCTAGTGCAGATCCACAGATGTGTGTACGACAGATCCACAGAGGTGTGTAGGACAGATCCACAGAGGGGTGTATGACAGACCCACAGAGGTGTGTAGGACAGATCCACAGAGGTGGGTAGGACAGATCCACAGAAGTGTGTAGGACAGATCCACAGACGTGTGTAGGACAAATCCACAGAGGTGTATAGGGCAAGTTGAGGATGTTTTTTCCGCTTGGTATAATAGACCTTCAGACTAAGTTACTGCAAATCACATTTTCGCTTAATCGCATCGCCATTGAATATTCTTCATGACGAAAATAAGATATGTAGAAGTCTAGTATTCTAAAGTCCCTCCACTCTGGCTTTAGAATATCCTTTTCTTGTTATTTCAAATACCAATCAGAATAAGTCAAATGTCTAATAATGCCGCAACAAATGTCATTGTTCAATAACGCCGTCCAGTCTACAGATATAAGTTGCATCCTGACCCAGTATTTGTAGGAAAGTATTTTATCAATACGCAAAAAAAAAAAAATATCGCTTGCAGCAGCACAAGTAAGACTAAACAAGGCTAATTCTATCCATAATATGGAAAACCCGTGAAGATAACTAGATACAACAATCATTGCTAATTGACTTACTTCCTCTGCCCAAGAACCACATTATACAGTATGTATCCAGTATCCAGCGACATGGATTGCCCTATCATTTGTCTCCAGCATGTCGCACCTATTGCATGTTTCCTGGAGGTTAGGTCATCAAGTAATCTGGGTCCTGTATTACATGCAGTCATGTGACTAATTATTTGTGTATCCCCGTCGTTTGATATTCCTCTTGCACCGTGACGCACAAGTTCAGAGTCTGTTCAGCGACTTCTATGTCGTATATGGTAGATGATGTCCGGGGACACGTTCCTCCCGAAGTTCCATTGCATACATGCCTACAGAACATACATTTATTGGAGACTTAATTATTAGTGAAGGCCTAGACAATCTTTTGATAACTGGGTTAAAAGAAGAACAAAACAGTTACAGGACGATAAAGAAGAAAAAATAAGATGAAATGACAAGCTTGGTGTGAAACAAGCAAATTATCTGGTGCTGAATGTACAAAGGACATCAGTTTTAGGTGAAAATTTATCGTCAACGCCAACATGATAGTTATGATATTCTGATGCAGAACGGGGTTGCGTAACCTTTCATATATTAAGGGTAAGATGAGAGCGTTTTATAGGGGTGTTAATCGAGTACAAACGTTTGCAGCCCTAACAAACCGTGTTCGAAATCATTTCGTGTCCAGTTTGACTGTGAATGTCGGGGATTTGTCTCGGTATGACCACTTCTCCAGGTATATGATAGGATTAGCAAAACTACTGTACTACAAAACTGTAACAGTAGAACACACACACAACACATTGCAAACACATAAATACACCTCGTCATACACTGGCCAATACGTCCTGATATAACCTAAAAGATTACGATTTGGGGTTGAAAGAGTAAAATCCAAAAAGGCAAACCTTTAAGAAAACCCATAAAACTATACATAAATGACCAGAACTGAGAAATGTGAGGATGTAGAGAGCCGTATATAGTAGAATCCAGAAAGACATACCTCTAACTAACAAACACACCTACCCACCCAAAAACGTACCAAAAAGAAAACACATATATTATGGCCAAACCTCAGAAATGCGAGGATAGAGCGCAGGATATTCTCACCTATATTCTCGCCGCTCTAGAAATTACTTAATTTACATGCACAAATTAGTATAATGTAGAAATATATATTGGAAAATAGAGGGAAACGTGGAAGACGGGAGTTGGGTTGATAGAGAGAGAGAAGAGAGAGAGAGAGAGAAAGAAAGAGAGAGAGAGAGAGAGAGAGAGAGAGAGAGGGGACTGGCGGTTGGGAAAAATGATTGACAAATTATAAATGCGCCACTTACAGATTTATTGAGTGGATTTTGATTGAATCTCCAGCTCAAGCCTTTCCAAAGTCTGGAGGTGTTTGCCTAACGCAATGCACGGTCTATTTTCCTGATGCTGGTCAGTTTCCCTACTGCAATGCACGGTCTATTTTCCTGATGCTGGTCAGTTTCCCTACTGCAATGACCGGTCTGTTTTCCTGATATAGGTCAGTTTGCCTAAAAATAATAATAATAATAATAATAATAATAATAATAATAGCTGTCCATCGCAAGCGATGATAACAACAACAGTCAGACATGTTGTGCTGCACCTCACCAGCGACGAGGACAACAGCAGTCAGACATGTTGTGCTGCACCTCACCAGCGACGAGGACAACAGCAGTCAGACATGTTGTGCTGCACCTCACCAGCGACGAGGACAACAGCAGTCAGACATGTTGTGCTGCACCTCACCAGCGACGAGGACAACAGCAGTCAGACATGTTGTGCTGCACCTCACCAGCGACGAGGACAACAACAGTCAGACATGTTGTGCTGCACCTCACCAGCGACGAGGACAACAGCAGTCAGACATGTTGTGCTGCACCTCACCAGCGACGAGGACAACAGCAGTCAGACATGTTGTGCTGCACCTCACCAGCGACGAGGACAACAGCAGTCAGACATGTTGTGCTGCACCTCACCAGCGACGAGGACAACAACAGTCAGACATGTTGTGCTGCACCTCACCAGCGACGAGGACAACAGCAGTCAGACATGTTGTGCTGCACCTCACCAGCGACGAGGACAACAGCAGTCAGACATGTTGTGCTGCACCTCACCAGCGACGAGGACAACAACAGTCAGACATGTTGTGCTGCACCTCACCAGCGACGAGGACAACAGCAGTCAGACATGTTGTGCTGCACCTCACCAGCGACGAGGACAACAGCAGTCAGACATGTTGTGCTGCACCTCACCAGCGACGAGGACAACAGCAGTCAGACATGTTGTGCTGCACCTCACCAGCGACGAGGACAACAGCAGTCAGACATGTTGTGCTGCACCTCACCAGCGACGAGGACAACAGCAGTCAGACATGTTGTGCTGCACCTCACCAGCGACGAGGACAACAGCAGTCAGACATGTTGTGCTGCACCTCACCAGCGACGAGGACAACAGCAGTCAGACATGTTGTGCTGCACCTCACCAGCGACGAGGACAACAGCAGTCAGACATGTTGTGCTGCACCTCACCAGCGACGAGGACAACAGCAGTCAGACATGTTGTGCTGCACCTCACCAGCGACGAGGACAACAGCAGTCAGACATGTTGTGCTGCACCTCACCAGCGACGAGGACAACAACAGTCAGACATGTTGTGCTGCACCTCACCGGTGGGTTCGGAGGTGGCTGTTTCTGTTTCGGAAAATCCTTCCACATACGTAGTATTTATTGTCAGAATTGAACATGTAAATGTCTGTTGTTTTGTCTTTACGGAAAGTGAGTTTTTTCTGTGCTTCGGAAGTCCGGTGCTCCTCATCAATGGATGTGCCTATGATGGTGGTTCTACGCCATGCCTTGCGGTCCTGTGCGAGACATTCCCATGTGTTTGCATCGATGCTAAAGCGTGTCAGAGATACTTTGAGGGAGTCTTTGAAACGCTTCATTTGGCGACCGGCTTGACGCAGGTCATCTTTCAGCTCACCATACATTAGCTGTTTTGAGATGTGCACGACGTGGCCGGCCAACCTGATCTGGGTCTTCTCCAAACAGTGTGTGGATTCTCGGCATTTTTGCCTTTATGAGGATATCGGTGTCTGGTACTATATACCGGGACTTTATTTTGAAGAATCTACGGAAGCACCTTGTATGGAAGTGGTTTATTTTCCAAGCATGCCAGTTGTACACAGTCGACGCCTCACTGGCACACAGAAGAGAGGGGAGCACTACAGCTCGGTAGACTTTGAGTTTCGTTTCAAGCCTAATACCCTCCGATTCCAGACACTCCCAAAGGCAGCACTGGGCTTGGAGATTTTGTCACTGACCTCATAGCCAATAGTAGTTTCCCTGGAAAGAGTGCTGCCAAGGTACGTGAAGTTGTCTACTGATTCGAGGCGCTCGTTCTTGACTCTGATATCTGGGTTGCGATATGCGGCAGTCGGGGCAGGCTGAAACATGACTGATTTTTTTTGGTATTAATTGTAAAACCAAACATATCGCAGGCTGCTGAGAACTTGTTCACATATGTCTGCATGTCACTTTCGATGCTGACAGCTAGGGCATAGTCATCAGCAAAAAGAAAGTTCGAGATGGCTGTGTCCTTTACCTTGTTGTGTACTTGCAGTCTCCTGAGATTGAAGAGTTTTCCGTCAGTCCTGTATTTTATTTCCACTCCGTTTTGGTTACAACCCTGAGAGCTAACGCTGAACGTGGCAGCGAACATTATGCTGAAGAGTGTTGGGGCTAGTACACAGTCCTGCTTGACGCCATTTGTCACAGGAAAGGCATTTGATGTTTCCTCATCACTCAGCACATGAACATTCATACCTTCGTTGAATTGTTTGACGATCTTGGTGAATCTGCTTGGACAGCCAAATTTGCCCATGACCTTCCAAAGTCCATCTCTGTTGACGGTATGGAAAGCCTTAGTCAGGTCCACGAGAGACAACAACTGGACAAGGATGTTTAAAGAAGGACGTGAGTTTCCGTAACAAGCTTGACCTTGTCCTGGAAGATCTTTCGTAAACTCACTCCTTTCTTTAAAAATCGTTGTCCAGTTCTTCCACACACTTTTGTTGCCATACAATGCCTGCATTCTGAAGTGAATGTCAACTGGTCGCCATCCTTCAGCTGTTAGAAACTGAATCACCGCTTGCTGATCAACTCTGGACAGATTCCGTATCATACCCGCCATGTTTTCAACGGTCTGCTGAGGAAACTTTGAGTCGGAGGATAATGACATTTTGCGAACTTGACGGTTGGTATGTGCTGTTTACACCAGAAGAAACGTCATCCTGCTCATAGAACGTATGTTCACTTGCTGCAGTTTGGTCCGGTTTAATTTGTACACGCCTTGTAGTATTTCCTTAAAACAGGTTGCTCACGCGTAGTCTAAATTTATTGTGGGCAGCCTTAAAATGACCGTGAAGTTCGTGTATCAGCTGTCCTTGTGCCTGAAACTGGAGATAACCCAAAATGCCGAGTCATGTCAGCTAAAAACGCATGCTGGCAAATCCGCAGGAATTCTGATAATTCTTTGACCAGGCTACCATTCAAATTCATAAAAAGTTCGATTTCAGTTTGTAGGTCTTACAGTTGGTTCAGCAATCGCTAGACTTGACCAGCGTGCATCACATTAGTAAAGTAGATTGCCATTCTCGGAAACAACGTTTCGAAGCAATTCTTTGAACTGACGATTTACGAGTCCTCTTTATTATGTGAAGTTCACGTACGATGACACAACATGATTGGTTGTGTTATCTTCTGTTTTTTCTTCTTACTTCTTCTTTTTCTTCTTTTTTCCCTTCTTCCTATACTTTTATTATTTCTTCTGCGATAATTGCTAATTTAGACTGGGATCAAGGATTCTCCAATAAAGTCTGTCTTTTCAGTCTCAATACCCCCGTACAGTTTCTCCTCGAGTAGAGTAGACACGTACCACATCCTCCTCCTCATATCTGTATGACAACCTGACTTCCTCTGGATAGTCGAAATCATTCGTCACATACGTGACGACTGGGTTGCCCCTCCTGCCACCTTACCTTGTTTTGCTAATTTATTATAGCCCTTGCTTCCCTGCGGTTGAGCATGCACCTCTCCTTCACTAGTTTCGCTCCCTTTTGGTTTGACTGTCGGTCTACTCGTTTCCTGTGATCTGACAATGTTTCTGGAACACTTTATATATTTTCATCAAAATGTCCGTCAATTCATTCCATTCAGTACTCATGTAGGATGTGAATGTCATTATGGTTTACAGCATCACTTGGTACCACGGTCCTACAATGCATATGGCTTCTGTGTTGCAAGACCGTTTCCTCTACGGTCCCATGTGCCTCCACTTCGACTCCGAAGATGCCTGATAACCCGCCTGAGACCATGGACCAGACACATCCCCATTCTACTCCTCGATCACCACAACTCCTCCTGGAGTTGATTCATTTACATAGGCATGCGGCCTCATGTCTGTTGGATAATTAGCGTCTACGCGCTCAGTCCGTCGCGAAGTCATTTCTCTTCATTATGCCCCACTCCCGACTGCTCACTCCACCCCCGCCTCACGGTGCACTGGTGCACTTGGACCCTTTCGCACACACATTTACTTGGTGCTCAAAACAGCTTAAGGAGGAGACATCACAAGGACTAAACAGTTCTAATCTGACTAGTGGAATTTATTTTTGACAACCTGGTCTGAATTTTAACGGATCATAGCTGCTTCTCTTGTTGTCATTCCTGAAAGCTTGTTCCAACTTAATTTTCAATATTTAAAAGAGACCTTTGACCCCTTTCAAATTGTGTTCGCCAGTAATGGTGCCACTGAGTGGTCATAACACTAGCGTGTCCTCTGTGTTGGTGTAGCATTTGTCAATATTCTTCAATAAACATTAAACAGCTGTTCTGTATATCATATCTGTTGATTTTTTTATAAAGCTACACACAATGCTACACAATCAAATTAAGGACAACATCAAATACCCCAGTTGGACAATCACATGTTTGTGAGTCACATTTGACTCGAGACTGAACCTGGCAGTTAAATATAGAACGAATCCAGGCAATGACCTTAGAACGGCTCTGTGATGACAAAAACTGGCTTGTACATCGTTGGAGCAAGGGAAATGCGGCGTAGGGGGTGGCAAAAAAAAATCTTCAAGCAAGTCTACACTGAGGCAATCAGACCAATAATGGAATATGCATCTAGCAGTTGAACAACACCGGCTAAAATGAACACAGGAAAGCTAGTTCCGGTCCAACAAATGGGTCTCAGAATTACTCTTGGGGCTTTGAAACAACATAAAGCAAAACAGGAAATACTGGTCCTCTCAGATTAAAAACAAATTTCAAATCCATTTCTCAGTTAAAAAAAAAGAACAAGCTATCTGATTATCGTCTACACCAGAAGATCCAATAGAGAACTATTAACAGACAGCCAATGAAAAGCCCGAACCATCTGACCAGTGAAAAGCACAGAGAAAATGCAGACATCCTCATTTCAGAAACATGGAAACGAAGTCAGGACCTGTCCAAAGTAATCTTGAACGTCCCAGGGATAATGAAGACAAGTGAGCAATCAGCAACAGAGAAAAAAAAATCACATTCTTCATGAGCTCAAGAGACAGTACTCTAGCAACTCCTGGGCACGTGTGTACATATTTAGATCGGCAGCGTAGAACGCAAAAATGGGAGGTAGTAAAATTTTATTAGCACACTTCTACGGCGACAAATAAATCCACTCCATACTAGCAGGCCACATCTGTACAAATTTCAGAGCTGAAGCAAGAGCTGTTTATGCAGCAACTCAGATTCTTATAAGCCAAAACACAACTACATAAAAAACAGGCTCCATGGACGTACTCCAAGTCATCTCAAGCCCCAAAGAGGATAGACTGCACGAAATAAAGTAACATAAGTCTTACTGTCCATAACAGATATTTAGTCCTACAGTTGATTCTGGTCGGCTACAGGATCCTTGGAAAGGAGAAGGCAGATGAGCTCGTGCAGCTGAAAGTGGCTGCACGCAGACTCACCCTCCACAGTGCTATAAAGAAACAAAGACCCTCATAAAACGATCCATGAGGACGGAATGAAGAGACCAGCATAACTTATAAAAAGAAATAACAGCATAGACACATTTGACAGAAATGGGTAGACACAGATCTTCAGACTAAGAACAAGACATTGCAGACTCAAGGCCCACCTCCACATGCCATTGTGGAACATCCAAGCAAACTCCAGAACATATCCCGCTGAAGTGCCCCACTAATGCAGATTAAAGAAAGGCAGTCTGGCCCGGGGAACCAACGATGCTAGAAAATCTGTGGGGGATCGGCAAAGACATGAAACGCAGTCGCCTTCGTGAACCTCACTATGCTAGAAGAATAGCATCAGTTAATCAATGAATAAGAGAAAGGTACACAATTAGCGCACACTTTTTAAAGATTCTCCTGACATCTTCCACCGTGCCATCTATGCGTAGTCCGACAATTTTGCATGACAAACTGACTTGCTCAAAGAACGTGCTTTTATCGGAACAAATCACTTTAACAGCTTAATTGAAAAACACATTTTAAAATCGGAAAATGTTTTCTAACTAATCGCAATTTGTTCATTTATGAGATAGAACACACGAACAGCATTCGCTGACCATTTATTTGTATTGAAAGAACACATTCTGTTAACGTTCCAAAGATTTATTTGAATTAGAAATTAGATTCGGTTTTCCTTGTTCGTGTATTGAACTGTAGCTTTCATGTTTGGATTGGAAATGGCTTTCCAGGTTTTACTCTTTAATAACATAAACTTGACCATTACAAATGGATGACATATTTGGATGATAGAGGATTATATATTTGGATGATAGAGAATGGCATATTTGGATGATAGAGGATGATATATTTCGGAGTCACTAGGAGAAAGGTGAGAAAGTGTGTCCTGGTTGGAAAGATCTGAAGAACACGAAATGAACACCTCACTGGAACTGAGTATATATGCTTGTCTGGCTGATTTGACAGAGAACGGAGCACTTATGGTAATGTCCCCTGTGTGATGCTGTTGGTTTATAGATAAAAAAAAATGAAGGCTTTATCATCAAAAATTAAACACTCAAGGTCATCATGATATCGTACAGAGAAATAATTCCAAGTCCATCTTTCCAGTAAAGCCAAACAATCTGTATCTACTTTGCGTTTTTAGCTTGACACTGCAAATATGTAACTAACTTGGGACAGCTGGTTACCAATTTTCCTTATTAAAATGTACCGACAATCCACCTCCGCCCTCACGATCCGTTCCCAAACCGATCCCAAAGACAAAGCTTCATTTCCCCTTTTGGACTACGAGATTTGCCAACATAAAAAAACAAAAAAACTGTCGTCGACACAGTTTCTGTTTATCAAAGGCACTGTCTGAGTTGATTCCGAACACTTGTTCAATTTTACGTGATCAAAGAATTGATGAAATAATTTGCATTGTATTTACCAATTAATTGCGATTGTATCATCAAATGAGGAAGGTTGAGCGTGGGGACAGCTAACCCACCTCGTCAAAAAAAATCAAATTGCTTCAAAACAACAACCGAAGCAAACCAAAAGCCGTCCTTGAGAGGAAAGGTCCCCTCAGACACTCATTGAGGGGAAAGATCGCATGAGCAAGGCCTATGACGCGACTCAGTCAAACTCGTAAGGAAGTTGGACTGCCGACTACCTTTCTTTCTACACGTAAGCCTTACAGACTTGGCTCCTGGAATGTTAGAACGACGTAGGAGGGGGGAAAGACAGCGCAGATTGCAAAAGAGAGGAAGCGATATAGCATTAGTATTCTTGGGCTGAATCAGATTGACCACATCTGCGTAATCTTCAAAAGAAAAGATGGGTAGAATACTTTGAAGAGCTTTTAAACCGACCAGCACCAGACAACCCACCAGACATCCCACCAACAGAGGAGAACATACCGATCAACTGTGATAATCCGAGTAAAGAAGAGATTAGAAGGGCAATAGAGTTACTCAGGAACGGAAAAGCAGCAGGACCGGAATAGATACCACCGGAAGCCATAAAAGCAGATGTTGAAACATCCACTAACATGCTCCACAACTTGATAGGCGCCATCTGGGAGCAAGACAGCTAACAAAAAGGATTGGAGAGAGGACTACTTGGTGAAACTGCCTAAGAAGGAAGATTTACAGAAATGCTTAAAACCATAGAGTAATAATGTTATTATCAGTGCCGGGAAAGGTGTAAAATACAGTAATACTAGAAAGGTTGAAAAAGGCAGTGGATAACAAGGTAAGGGATGAGCATGCGGGTTTCAGACAGGATCGATCATGCATTGGCGAGATAGCCACATTGCGGAAAATTGTGGAGCAATCATTGGAATGTAATTCAAGTTTGTACAACAATTTCGTTGATTATGAAAAGGATTTCGACAGTTTTAACAGAGATATACTCTTGAAATTATTGAGGCACTATGGAATTCCTCAAAAGCTCACAAACATAATTAGACAGAAGTATGAAAGTATGAAACTTAGAGTTATACACGACAGACAACTCACAGAGCCATTCAAAATTAAATCAGGGGTACGAAAGGGTTGCCTAATTTCGCCTTTCCTGTACATCCTGGCAGTGGACTGGATAATGAAAGTAACAACAAATGAGAGAAATGGAATCCAGGGGACCTTGAATAAACAGCTGGAGGACCTGGATTTTGTAGATGATATAGCCCTTTTGTCCCACAGCCAAAACCAAATGCGAAGGAAATTGTATATACTGGATTATACCTCTAAACAAGTCGATTTGAAGATCCATGAGGAAAAGACAAACATTATTAGGGTAAATGCAGCGAACACAGAACTAATCCGGCTGAGAGGGACGCCACTGGAAAAGGTATTTCAATACCTAGGAAGTATCATCAACAAGGAAGGAGGGACATACGAGGATATAAAAACAAGGATACAAAAAGCAAGAGTTGCATTCGGAATGTTGAAACCAAGATGGAACTCCAAGGAAATAAGAACGAAGACAAACATAAGGATTTTCAATTGAAATGTGAAGCCAGTCCTGCTGTATGGAGGATGACCAAAGGCAATAACAGAAGACTGCAGGGTTTTATCAACAGATGTCTGATAAAGATTTTTGGCATACATTGATTTGACAAAGTTACAAACGACAGATTGTGGGAGAGAGCAGGAAAAGGTAAATTGGAACATGAAATCTTAGGAAGAAAGTGGAGATGGATGGGTCATACATTACGAAAGCCACAGGCCAGTATCACCAGGCAATCCCTGTCATAGAACTCCCAGGGAACAAGAGGCATAGGCAGACCAAGGAATACACGGAGACGAAATATGGAAGCGGAAGTAAAAAAAACAGGTAAAAGCTGGAAGGATTTGGAAAAGTTTGCACATGACAGAGCTGCTTGGCAAGAGTTGGTTGATGGCCTTTGCGCCCCTGGGTGATAGAAGACGAAAGAGATATCATTTGTTATTTTGATCTTTCTTAATGTGGGGTGTTGTATTTCTGTGTACGTTAATAAAATTAAAAAAATAATAAGTGTTAAACTCAGGGGTCAGAGTGTGTAGTAATATTCAGTTAACTTTGGGGGCAGGCCAAAGTTGTTTCGGGGGTTGGAATTTGTCCACCATAAATGTATAAAACAACTTCAAACAATTTGTCAAAGTACTAAATAAGATGAACGACACACAAGCCGTAGAGAACTTGTCTTGTAACAGCAACGACAACAGGGCTGTTGAACCGATCGCTGAACACTCCATTTTACACATGCGTAAAGATGTGTACCTTTAGACTTTAGAGAAAGAAACGTAGCGAGGTCTGCCGTTCTCTAATATCTACATTCTGAACACACTGAAGTCGTCAAACAATTGTCTTCTTTCGATATCTATTTTAGATTGGCCGCTCAATGATCTACTCAATGTGTCTCATATTTGGACACACCTTCACAACATGAAGTCTACTTCTCACTCCGCTGAATTAAGGCCCATTTATATGGTGAGATGTTTCATATTGGTTTGGGTTTGCAACATTGGTTTGGCTTTTGTGTGACTTTTGTTGTCAAATAGAGAGACATGCCCATACAACCTTGCAACCAGCCTTAGGACTGATACAACCAGATGATATGGTCAAATGGATAGACATGCTCAGTTAACTTTACAATCAGTCTCATGACTGATCAACTGGAGAATATGGTCAAATGGAGAGACATGTTCAGAAAAACCTTACAGCCATTCTCAGGACTGATCAACCAGATGAGGATGATTGTGTTTATGGCTTCATGAGCATACGACATATATTCTGCAATCAAAATGGCTCTGCAGTAGCGACAAATTCGTAGAAACGTATTCATATTCTATAAGTGCATACATATCTGGCAGGTTCCATACATATCTGACAGGTTCCATACATATCTGAAAGGTTCCATACATATCTGACAGGTTCCATACATATCTGGCAGGTTCCATACATATCTGACAGGTTCCATACATATCTGACAGGCTCCATACATATCTGACAGGTTCCATATATATCTGACAGGTTCCATACATATCTGACAGGTTCCATACATATCTATCTGACAGGTTCCATACATATCTGACAGGTTCCATACATATCTGACAGGTTGCACACATATCTGACAAGAAGAAGAACGTAAATATGCGTATTTCCGCTAAATTTGTTTGAGGTTTTAGAACACAGATCAGGACATCAGGTTCTACCTATTTCGTTGATCTACAAACACGATTCTAGCGTCAGTTTGTTGATTTGTGGAGATAAAAATGGAAGACCAGACGTGTACATTAGACAGATATCCCGCATAAATATTTGCCAATGAGATAAAACGGTGACACTAAATAAGTCCTTTGATTAAATAACCAAATTAAAGCAGAATACACTTGTTTAAATCTCACATGTTGAAGGAAATGATGTCAGACTACATAAACCATTTTATCATTTTATTACGGCTCCATGTAGTGCTGAAATCTGACAGGCAGCCGTTTTTCAAAATACTATGAAGCTAAGATCCATAACTCTAGAATGAACTATTATTGCAACCACATTATCTTCAGACAAAAAAATAATATTAATGGCCTAACAGTAAAAAATGCATTTCTCTATGAATGTCTGCAGCGTTTTGGATGTTGCTTGTTATGTTTCAAAGACATACAGTAGGGTCGACTTTTACATTGGAGTTGAAGATATGTAGTTATTTTTGTGTTTTCTTAATTTCTTTTAATTTCCATTAGCTCACCAATATTTTGAAGCTCTTCTCGCCGTTTGTATTCTTTTTTTATATCTTTATCTGCATGTCCAACGTTATCTATATTGCTATCAAGATATATGAATAATCTCACTACTACATTGTGTACAAATCTCGTGCAATCTGATGTTCAGATTTTACAACAGTTAGTCTGATGAGCCACACCATTAATATAGTAGCCTCATTTCAGCCATGTTTGACTATAGGTTGATGCGACCTTGGAGTAACAACTCTCTGCTGAGTTTTTGGTGAGCCGTTTCCTTTCGGCGTCTCTTTACTTCTCTTTCTTGGATGAGCTTATTTTCGCCCAGCTTAAGGGGGCGTTCAGGTTACATCTCCATTTGGATCGATCTTCACCTACAAGGGGCTGGTCATAAGTCTTTACCCTGACCATGAAGGAGTAGGAAGAGAAAGTTGAAATTTGGCATAGTGATTATTCCTTTTCAATGTAGCCACCACCTGGATTTATACATTTCTGCCATCTCTGCGTGACATTGAAAAGACTTTCAGAATAAAAAACCTATTTTTCGAAATAAACCATTTATCACAAACCATAATGACAACATCGTCACTGTCAAAATGATTTCCTTTCAGCTTTTTTTTTAAAGTTTTGGGAAAAGAAAAAATCTGGGTCATAATAGTGAACCCAAGTCTCATCTACTGTCACCATAGTCGGCAACATGTTTTTCCACCGACACATTTTGAGCAACTGGCTACAGCCATCAACCCTCGTTTGTTTCTGTTTACATGTCAGCAGGCGCGTGACCCAGCGGGCACACACTTTTCTCATGTTCAGACTGTTGTATCTGTTGTGTAAAATTATAAAAACTGTACTTTCATTTAGTTTTGCTGACCTAGATATCTCTGCAATTGTCATTGTCCTACCATGACCAATGATTTTCTTCACTCTTGCAACATTTTCATCTCTGCAGTCTGAGGATGGTCTTCCTGATCTTGGGAGATCAGGAACATGGGAACGGCCACACTTAAACCGCCTACACCAGTTTGTTACAGCAGCATACGAAGGACAAAATTCCTCAAACACTGATTCTATCTCCCTGTGTATTTCTGTAGGTGTTTTTCCCTTTAACATCAGGAACTTTATCACAGTTCTGGCCTCTGATTTCTCCATTGTTCTGACACACCGTTAGAGTAGCAAATCCGGTCAATAAGGTGTGTTGTGCCATGCACTATACAGGGTAAACCCGTCGAGGATAAAGACTTATGACAAGTCCCTTACAGTAACTTCCCTGATCTTGGTTTTAGCTTTGAGTCCCGCAAGATTAAACAGACGCCATCTGATCTAGTGTGAAGGCAAATCCCTTCAGTAGCAGAGCAAAGAAGATTCCAAATAGTATTTTGACCAGGACACAGCCTTGTTTAACACCACATTGAATATTAAATGAAGGTGATGTACTACCGTAGAATTGAACTGTTCCCTTCATATCCTCATGAAATGACACAATAAGCTGCAGGAGTTTGTTTGGAGACCCTATTTTTGAAAGAATTTTGAAGTCCAGCCCTGCTAACAAAAAAATGCTTTTGTCAGGTCGATTAAAGCGACATAAAAAGGCTTGTTCTGCTCACGTGATTTGTCTTGTAGCTGTCGCAGAGAGAAGATCATGTCGATCGTTGATCTAAAAACTATAAGCCCTACTGGAATGATGAGTTACAGAAAGTGGAAGATGCAGTAACAAATGCTAGGAACATGGCAGAACGAGAAAAATCCATGGAGGCAAACATCGCCCTCAAAGCCGCCGCGGCGAAGTACAAACATACTCTCAAGCAAACAGCAAGAGAAAGTTGGAAAAATAAAACGGAAAGTCTAAACCTGGACAAAGAAGGGAACAAGCTATGGAAGCTAGTCAGAGCCATGAATGACGAAACCCCGTCAAATAAACAAATTACTATCAAGCAGGGCGAGAACTTGATCACAGGTAAGAAAGCCGCAAACGCCTTTGTCGATCACTATGCCAGAGCAAACCACATCGAGGTCCCTGCAGATAAGCATACAGACATTAGCGAAGAGCTAAAGGGACACGAAAACATAAATACGGCTCCTGAAGAGCACATGATGGCCAAACTAACAATGCGCGAAATGGAAGAGGCTATGAGAACACTAAAGAAAAGGAAATCTCCCGGAAAAGACGGGATAACAAACGAAATGCTGATGGGGCTGGGCCAAACAGCGAAGAAGAAACTGCTATCAGTCCTGAACCAAAGCTGGAAAAGGGGTATTGTACCCCAGGCATGGAAAGATGCAATACTGGTACCAGTACCAAAAACAGGAAAGGACAAAACAGATCCAAATGGATACAGGCCCATAAGCCTACTGAGCTGTGTCGGCAAGCTGATGGAACGGATGATAAACACCAGACTGATGTGGCATCTGGAAGAAAAACGAATACTAATTCCACAGCAAGCCGGCTTTAGACAGCACAGATCCACTGAGGACCAGGTCATCCTCATAGCCCAGGAGATAGAAGATGCCTACCAGGCACAGAAACACACAGTAGCTGTTTGGGTGGATCTGGAAAAGGCATTTGACAAAGTCTGGAAGGATGGACTTAGAGTCAAGCTAAGAAGAAGTGATGTCTGTGGGAAGATGTACAAGTGGATCAACCACTACCTCAAACAAAGAACGGCCAGAGTCCAAGTACAAGGGCAGATGAGCAAAAAAGGTGACACTCGAGCAGGGAGTACCCCAAGGGGGAGTATTGTCACCCACACTCTTCCTGGTATATATAAACGATATTACAGAGAATATACCAAGAAGAGTCCATAGCTCAATGTTTGCAGACGATCTGGCTATGTGGACCTCTGAAAAGAATCTCACCATAGCAAGAAATCGGATGCAGACGGCCCTAACATCGCTGGAAGAGTGGGCGAACTCATGGCTGGTCAAAATAAACGAGGAGAAAAGCACGTGCACAATATTCTCGCTCTCATTAAAACCCCAAAGTACCAAATTAAGACTAAATGGCAAAATCCTGCAGCCAAACGACAACCCAACCTATCTGGGAGTCACATTTGATCGGCGCATGACATGGAAAAGTCAGATTGAGAGAAACCGAATGAAAGCCAGAGAAAGAATGGCGATCATGAGGAAACTTGCTGGCACAAGCTGGGGAGCAGACGAAGGCATACTAAAGAAACTGTACACTGGAAGAGTGAGACCAGTTCTCGAGTATGGCATTTCGGCATGGACAACAGCAGCGAAGGCGAACTTCGATAAAGTTAACAAACTTCAAAACCAAGCCATGAGAATTATAACAGGTGGCATGAAGTCAACGCCAATTGTAGAACTTGAAAAGATTACAAAACTGCAATCCATGACCGATAGAAGAGACTGCAGAGCCCAGCTGCAGTCAGAGAAACTCCGAAGACTGACGGACCATCCAATGTACCAGAGACTAAACAATTTGGGAAATGGGAAACTAAAGCGGAGAAACTTTGCAGAAATAGCCAAAGCAAAGATGCACGAAGATCCCATAAACGCACTAACAACACCAAAACCCATCACTACTGTACGAAAACCTACTTGGAGGCAGGATATATTTCCAGAGGTGGTAGAAAATATACCAGGTATTGCAAACAAAAACTGCCAGACTGAAAAAGAAAGGAGAGACACTACCCTAAGCTTCATAACGAAAAGCTACCCAAGCATGGACTGGACCCATGCATACACCGACGGTTCTGTATCAAACACTACACAGAACGGAGGGGCAGGAGCATTCCTGAACCTACCAAATGGCAGAAAAATAACACTGTCATTCGCTACTGGTAAGTACACAAGCAATTTCAGAGCGGAGGCAGAGGCACTGAGGGCGGCAGTGGAAGAAATGATAACACACAGTGAGCATGAGAGCCATATAGTCCTGCTGACAGATGCTCTCGCCGTAGTCACAGCGCTAAAAAGCCAGAAAAACACTGAGCTTAATGACTTAAGAGCAGCACTCTGCAAACTGTGCCAGCAGTCCGCACCAAAAAGGGTGGTGGTACAGTGGGTTCCGTCACACTGCCACATCCAAGGCAACGAGGAGGCAGACAGACTGGCAAAAGAAGGTGCAAGGCTACCACAAACAGATACCAGTATGACGTACAAAGAGTCAAAACGGCTTATCAAAGCCAGATACATGACCAAATGGGAAACCGAACATACTGGTTACACCAAAAACGATGCCTATTACCAGTTGAACCGAAGAGAGCAGGTCGTTGTCTTCAGACTCCGCACTGGCCACAACAGACTGAGGTACCACCTATTCAACAAATTGAAGATAGGGTGTACCGACGAATGCCCGTGCGGTACTGGTAAAATGACCACTGAACATCTGCTGCAGAACTCTCCCGACATACGAGGATCAGAGAGAGCAGATGTGGCCATTGCCAGTGGAACTGCAAGACAAGCTCTATGGTAGTGGCGAGAGTCTCAGGATGACCGCCGCTTTTTTCGAAAAAATAATGGTTACTGTCTGACTGTGTACGCAGAAGAAGAAGAAGAAGAAGAAGATCGTTGATCTTCCAGATCAGAATCCACATTGGGACTCTGGGTACACGCACGCGCTCAACCAGTTTGTGTGGCCGCAGTAAGATCACTCTGGCAAAGACTTTACCAACAACACTGAGTAGTGAGATGTCTCTGTAATTATTACAGTCCCTTCTATCACCTTTATGTTTGTATATTGTGACAATTTTTGAATCTCTTATATCTTGGGGTATGATGGCCTCCTTTCAACCCTGGCATAGCAACAAGTGTAACGGTTTCAAGAGTGCGTTTTTACAATGCTTGATCAGATTAGGGGAGATCCCGTCGCTGTCCGCTGTTTTGCCCAGCGCCAAGTTGTCAATGGCTGTGTTGAGATCTTCTAAAGATGGTTCGACGTTCAGCTCCTATATTCTAGGAGGTGACCGTCCTGTCACATGAGTAGAGCTCAGAGAAATGCTCAACCCATCGCTTCATCTGCCTTACTTTGTCAGTTATTTTTGCGGCAATAATTGATTTGAACGGGACTGTCTTCCTGTGCACGGAACCACTAGCTTTTTTAATGCCATCATACATTCCTCTATTGCCTGTTTCTGCCGCACTCTGGATATTTTCACTGAGGTGGAACCAGTACTCATTTGCACTGCGGCGATCTTTGAATTTGGTGGATTTTAGGGATTGCAGAGTAACTGCATTTGGAAGGCACTTCTCGTTAAGAAGAGCAGTGCGCTTTGCTTCGATTATGGGTGTCTTATCATTTGTTTGGGCTTCGAACCAATCATTAGATTTTGCAGTGCTTCTTCCAAAAATAGCAAGCGCAGTGCTGTGGATGTTGGATCGAAGTTTTTTCCAGGTTTCTGTACCATGGCACCACTTTGTGTCATTTTGAGTTTCCTTGAAGGCGTCGTTAAAGCGAATGATCAGTGCATGATCTGATATTTTGTTCCTGTCGATGCCTGGTTGACCTTCGTGTCTGATGTCATACAACTTTCTTGGTTGAAATTTGATTTTACATCGACTCTGTGCATGGTCTGTGTAACAGTCTGCACTATTGTGGTAGCGCGTGGGGAGAACATATTTGAGACGAGACCTTCTCACAAGAATCAGATTAAGGTGATACCAGTGCTTAGATCGTGGGTGCATCCATGAGACCCTATATTGGGGCTTGGTCTGAAAATAGGAGTTGGTCATTCAGACGCCATGGTAGACATAGACCTCTAAAAGCCGTTGCACATTTTCATTAACATTTGCCGACTCCAAAATGGCCAAAACATGAAGGCCACGAATCATGATCAGCACCCACTCTAGCATTGAAGTCGCCGGGAAAAAACAAGTTGTTCCTGACTCGATATGTTTCTAATGACTGCTGATAGATTTTCCTAAAAAGCATTTTTGGGTTCAGCTGTTGAGTACAAGGTAGGAGCATATGCACTGACAAGGGTGGTGGGACCGACAGTAGTATGAAGACGGAGTGTGAGCAGGTGCTCTAAACCATTTACGCCTGATTCAACCAGGCGTGATATGGACTTTTTTAATGCAAAGCCAACTCCAAACTTTCATTTTTCATTGGGGTCTTTCCCATGCCAGTAGAATATGTGGTCCTTCTCACTTATTGATCCTGATCCCGCTGCAATATCCACATTGAGTCTTGTAAGTCCGTTGTTGATAATGCATTAATAAACGTTGTATTAATTTGGAATCAGAATGATGAGCAGTGCATGGATTGCAGCTGTCAGCGATTCTAGCTGACTGCTAGCGTCAGGACCAGCGGACCAGAGCTGCAAAAACCCTTCTACATCTCCACGGGGTGATTCTATTCAACAGACTGCAACAGATCAGACTGGCTATCGAGAAGAGCTCGAAGAGGGAAGGCTAAGCCGGTACTCAAAAATGCCTGCTGAAGTCGGATGTGTGGGACCGAAAGGTGCAGATATCACAGTCAAGATGTAAACTAAGACACAGCGCATTCCGTTCTCGGGACTACATCCTTATACTTGCAAAATCCTTTTCAGGACTTGGTAGCGGGATATTGAGAACGAAGAAGAAGATGAATAATAATAATGAGACGAATAATAATAACGATAAGAAGAAGAAGAGAAAGAAGTGCTAGTTAATTTGATACAGATGGGAATTAAGCTTAGAGTAGAGAAGAAAGTTCTCGGTTAACAATTTAGATTTAGACAGAACAACTTATCCCTAGAAGTAATATTCTGTATGAGGACACTTACAGGAAAATATATAAAAGTACAAAAAAGCGTTTATGTTTGCTTTACTAGCTTTACTGCAACATTTGATAGTATAGACTGAACAAGTTTGAGAAAAAATTGAATCATTATGGATAACCAGATACATTTATAACGATTATATACGATTTCTATGAAGAGGTCACATGTAGAAACATCCACAAAGGTAATTATCGGACCCATTATAGATTAAACTGGGGTCAGATATGGATGGCTACCATCTCTAACAACCATTCTCATGGTCATGGAAGATCTCGATTTGGCAGATGATATATATATGCTGTCACATATGCTGCAGGACATACAAGAAAAGATATACAAAAGATAGACAAAAGATAGACAAAAGATAGACAAAAGATAGACAAAAGATAGACAAATTAACTTATGAAGCAACAAAGATGGAATTGCAGATTTAATGAACACAAAACAAAGGACATGAGAATATAATTAACAAAAAAGTAGACCCGAGGAAGAATAATGACCTGATAATTGAATAAGTGCGACATGCTACCAATCTCGGAGGTTACATTGATAAAGAAGGTGAAACAGACCAAGATGTTAGCGCCAGGAACAACAAAGCCAGATTTGCTTTCAACTCTCTTCACCCAAAATGAAACTCTGCAGAATTCTCCAGGGAGAATACGATTAGACTGTTTAACATGCATGTAAAGTTGATCTTGCTATATGGCTTTGAAACATGACGTGTGACTAAGGATATCACACACATACAGCATACATTCGTTAAGAAATGTTTTCGTCGCGTACTTTGTGTTCGACAGCAAATGTAATGTGCAATAAAAACCACATAGATATGGATAAGTACACAGCAACAACTAATACAGCAGGAAATGGACGAAAAAATAGATCTACAAGACACGCCATTAGAAGCCGGACAGTATAACCAGACAGGCCCCGGATTGGTACCCACAGGGAAAGAGAGGAGTGAGAAGGCCTAGAAAAACATGTTGATGAACGGTCGAGTTAGAGTCAGTTAACCCGGATTTCAATCCACTTCACAGATAGTTAAAATGTCGAACTTCTTCAATTATCTGACAATTAATATTTATTGCGCTGCTTTGCTATTTTTTTCTAATTAGTTTTTGTCTTGTTCAAACTAATCTACATTCCCATCTTTGCTGCTCCATATGTTAGTCTGCCTATCATTCCTTGTATGTCCTGTTGTTTATGTGACAGAACACATACACCATTTGCAAAATTGAAATACTCAACATGTCGACTGTATTACTGTTTTTCTGCCGTCTGTTTGCCGTATCAGCCAGTCCATAACCACGAGAAAGATCGTTGGAGATAGTAGACATTCTTGTATGGCCACAGATTGAACCGTGAATGTGTATGCTAATGTGCTTTTGTTGATTATTCCACATGTGGCGACTTCATAGAGAACTTGTCTAATTCTTATAAATATGTTTGATCTCCCATAATGCTTCAATATTTTCCAAATTGCCTTGTCAAAATAAATAAAGTTCATAAATATATATAATGGTGTTTGTCACTCCCTGGATTGGTATATGATAATTCTGAACGTTGCTATTATTTGAACTGTGCAAGATCTTTCTGCTTGGAGTAATGTCTGCTCCTCTCTCAGTTTTCCATCTAAATCAGGGCTCGTTAATCTATGTATACCTGGGGCCCACTTTTATAACTTTTGCGAATGAAAATTTTCATAACCGCCCACTAAAAACTAAGTTGAAGAAAATGTTGCGACCGTCTACTGAAGGCTGTATATTTTGAATGTGTTTAATTCATCATTATCATCATCATCATCATCATCATCATCATCATCATCATCATCATCATCATCATCATCATCATCATCATCACATGGTATGTCCTTTGCAGAATGTTGCTCTCGTCACAGCCAGTCTGAAAGAAATTCGATCTCTTACCAAATCTCCAGCCTTCTCCCGTCATGACCAATCATTCCTTGAGATCTTGGTGCCACCGTCTTCTTGATCTGTCTCTGCCCGTCTTACCCGGCACCATACTCTTCATTGCAGTTCTCTGAAGAACATTGTGTCCTCTGATGTGGCCAAAGTATTTAAATTGTTTGTTCACGATAAGATTTGTGAACCAGTTCTCATCTATGCTCAACTCTAGTTGAATGTCTTCATTCCTTTTCTTTTTGGTCCATGGTATTCTGAGAACTTTTCTATAATATTTCTACTCGATTGACTCGATTCTGTTCTTTGCGGTTTGTGTAACTGTCCATGTTTCTCAGCCATTCGAGGCAACGGGAAAAATACAGGCTCTCAAAATTTTAACTTTTTTAAATTTGTAGTATTCTGCCATAGTTTTCTCAGAATATGTAGCCTCTGCCATAATAATAATATGATGTCGTTATTCTGCTAGCACCCACCTGAAAACTAAAATCGTCCACTAGTGGGCGCTAGCGTCCAGGTTGAAGAGCACTGGTCTAAAGCATCTTTTAAACGATCAAGCGTTGACAGGATTTGTGTCAGCCACTGCCAGGAGTGTTATTCTTCGCCAGGTACTCTATGAAGAAAGATTTCCTTTCTTTGGTCATTTGATTAAATGACCCGCTTTACTCTGCTTGAGAATGACCTCTTAATGCGGTTTATTCTTCAAGAGCTAGTGTAGTATCTCTATCGTGGTTGAGATGTCCGCCTTAATTGCATCTTGGGAGATTCCATCTGGTCATGCAGTTGTCCAATTTTTTGTTAGCATTAGAGCATGCTTGATCTCTTGTTTTGTTGTTCGGTTTAGATTTACATTTACAAACCGGATCTATTTTCTTCTGGGATAGATTTCTGGTTAATGTTTTTTAAAAAGTATTCAACCTATTTGTCACACCGTTTCTCTTAGCTGCAGATGTTCTGTCCTGGTTTGCCTTTCACTGATGAATTGTGGTAACGTTTGTTCGTTCATAGTATTCTAGTTACATTGTACAATGCCTTAATGCATTTGGGTCACCTTGTTTTGTCGCTTGTCACTGACCTCTGCTTTTTTTTCTGTGTGTTCATGTTTCATGTGCTGTCTGTAAGGGCTACATAATGCTGTTTACTTCTCTTTACAATAGTCTTTTCACACGTGTTGCGAATTGTTTCCTCAATCCTGTCCCAGTGGCTTTCTATGGTTTCGTCTGTGAAGGTTCCGAGGATTTCATTTTTTTTTCAGATGGTCTGGTTCTGTCTGTTTCTCTTTCTAGTTTCACGTCATGTAGCACCTTCCTAACTGAGTCCTGGCATTGATATAACCATGGACTAATTTAACACGTTTTAAGCCTCGACATGCGTACAGATAGGGCATTGCTTGCTCATCTGACAGCTCCTGCAGCCTGCCTTGTAGCAGACGTGTTGGTATCCCCTTTCCCATGGATCAAACAAGGCAGACCGAGTGAGAGAGATCATATTGCATAGACAACACTTGGCTTCTGTAATCCAGCCAGGGAATTTTGGGCTATGAAGTGAATTTGGTGAACAGCAAACACCAGATTTCCCCGTGAAAGACGTTTCTCACCAGATTTTCCTGTGAAAGACGTTTCTTCTATGCTCAGATTGGTTTTGCGAAGCGCATTCTTTGTCGTCATGGACTGTAGCTCCTTTTCGTAAAGCACAAAATACTATCGTCTGACGAGACGCAAAAGGCATACTCTTCAATTTAACATGTTAAAAAAAAATGTTTTTCTTTAAAAAATATAAAATGTATTTATGTTTGTCCATCCGGTGGGATGACAACCACTCTCGCTGTTTAGCCGTATAGACAATCTGTTTCCTTCTGTTCTGTCTTCTTAAATGTGTAACTTGCGTGATTGTTTGGAATAAAGTGAGCAAGATTTGCGCAATTTGTCAACCTCACTCTCTCGTCCTGAACTACCTTTGGCCAACGACAAGACATTATCCAAACGACGGGAGATAGCACAGGATGCTGATTTTTCCTCAGGATTTGCTCCCGATGCCTTACATGTAAACAGGTATCTCGCAAGACAGCAAAGATGTGACGACCAATAGGTTGAGAATGTAGGATGTAAAAAAGTAAAAGTAAAGTGGAAATTCAGAAGAATTAACCGCTGGTTGGAAATGAAGTTTTTGAACACTCCATTGTACTAAGCTGCCTCCTGGGAGGGGTGGCCAGTGTCCTTCCTTGCGGACCCATTTACAGTTAGGTTGATTTGAGAAACGTTCCTCGATTAAAATAACTACCCGGATGTTTTTAAGTCTCCGGACGCGATTCGAACCGAGGCACGTTGTTACCATAGAAAATTGAGAATTGCTCGCTATGATTTGAGCTAACACGTCCCACAATGTAGGATGATCGGGACTAAATCTCTATTTTCATAAACAAATGGCACAGGAAATTTTAAGTAACTGTAACTGTAAAAAAGTTACAGATGTTCACAGTGTTATCACAGAGTAAAAGTCAAAGCCACCCACCCACGTAGTACTTAATTACTTTCCGTGTTTTGGACCACGTTATATATCTTGCATCCAGTGTTCAGCGACATGGATTGCCTTGTCATTTGTCTCCAG